>JBBPDC010000109.1:28935219-28951839 GCA_037974485.1 Hemigrammopetersius urotaenia
CCTCTCTCTCTCCCTCCCTCCCTCTCTCGCTCTCTCTCCGTCTCTCACCCTCTCTCTGTCCCTCTCTCACCCTCTCTCTCTCTCTCTCTCCCTCCCTCTCTCTCTCTCTCTCTCTTCTCTTCCCTACTGACATTAATCATTCATGCAATGGATGTTCACTACACTGGCACCCACTCTGCAGGTGCTTCTTATGAAGGGCAATAGACACCATACAAACAGACACTTAGGGAGAAATTACAATTAAACAGTCCCTAAATACAGAAGTGTATCCCATTATAACTCATTATACATTTACAGCACATGGTAACAACTGTGATTAGTTTTCAGAGCATTATTACTGTGTAATGAAAACATATACTGAACCTGAATGTTGCTGTGATCTGCAAAGCATTATGATCAAAATTCATTGGCGGTTAAACTCTATTGTACAGTAATCCCCTGCTATTCATGGGGGTTACGTTCCAAGAGGACCTGCATATAATGAAAAACCGCGTTGTAGCGTTTTGGTTAAAAAAAATGCCTACAAATGCCTATTTTTATGGTGAAAACCCTAAATATGCCTCAAAAATGCTCCCAAGTTTTGATACATTAAAATATTAAGGTAAGCCCAAACAGACTGTACTGTAATTCATGCACAGGCATTTTCTTTGGTATACACAGGCAAATACAGTAATACATTTGTGTACTTTTAGTAATAAAAATACTGTAAAATGTATGGGTAATCACCAATCATTTTTACAGTTTAATAATTTAATTAATTTAGAGCGCTGGTTAAAGCAGACATTTTAATTTAATTTACAGTACAGTTACAAAACTACTGGGGTTTAATAAAACAAAAATCAAGAGAAACACTGTGTTCATGCACTTCGTTCAGAATATTAAAAGCACTTGAATTCACTTGTTTTATATAGAGAAGATATTTAATTGTATAATAATTCAGCTTTCAGGGGCCAAGTAAAATATTTCATTACATTTATGGCATTTATCAGGCACTTTTATCCAAAGCGACTTCCATTTCCTAACTACAGGGGGCAGTCTGGAGCAACTTGGGGTTAAGGGTCTTGCTCAGGGACACAGTGGTGGTGCTGAAGGTAGGATTCGAACCTGTGACCTGCAAGTATCCTACCCACTGAGCTACCTCCACCCCCCCAAGTTTTATTTTATATTGTACATTGTTTGATTGCAAAATAAATATTTTCATTGTTTTGTAACAGATTTATTATTTGAATAATTTAATAATACATTATTTCTGTGTTTTGGTTTCGGTTTTCGGCCAAGTGTTTCCTCATTTTCAGTTTTTGGTTTCGGGCAAAAAAAAACATTTCGGTGCATCCCTACTCTTTATGTTACAAAATTAGTACATTTTTCTTAATAATTTAGAAGTAAAATGTTAGGTTCTCATAAAAAAATCTGTGTGACTGGATCCGCGAGTCCTGATCTGCGTAAAACTGGGGGATTACTGTATATACAGTATATATTTTTCCCCTGTGAATCACACTGCAGTCATTTTGAGTAATTTTTTCAGCAGTAGAAACTTTGATCTGTATTTCTGTTGGTATATTTTCCATTATTTTCTACACAGATGTTTTCCAGTGTTTGGTATCACACAGAAAGAGTAAAGACATTTTTATATCGTTCATAGCATTAACAGTTACACAAATGATGAGAGTACAGCATTATGCTCATGGCCTTCTGCGTTCTCTATTTTGTTGCAAGAGTGAAAAGATTACTGACATGATTCCACAATTTATTCAGCCTTTGACTTCAGCAAGCTTAGCTCATTATTTTATGCAACTGTACATTCATTTAGCACACTTTTCTCATGTTGGAAGAGTGCGCTGAGAGAAGCATTATATTATGTACAAATTTGCACATGATCGATTGTTACCTAGAGACATTTTATTGATAGCACCATCAGTTTGGTGTAGGAGTTAAATTGCTGGGTAAGTTCAATGTTGTGTGGGTGCCTGTGTGTGTGTGTGTTGGTGCAATAGCTACCGTAAGGCATAGGTACTGAAACAGGCCAAGGCAAAACGGGACGCTACAACAGGTAAGACTTTTAAACAGCATTTTTGAAAGGATTATATGTTTTCTGAGCTGAATTGGAGCACACATTGGTCTAATTCCAAATTTGCTGAAGCATAATATATTCCAGTGCATTACGGCTTTTGGCTTTCCCAATTTTAACACTCACATGAGCTGCAGTAAAAATATATATATGAATAAAAAATGAATAAAAAAAAGCAATAATATCAGCTACATTCATGAATAAACTAGTATGCCCAGAATATATTCAAATGGAAACTTCTTGTTTCTCTGCAGACACAATCTAGTAATTTCTTTCATGTCAAGCAAGTTAAAAGCGCACAGAAACTGTTCTCTCCACGAAGGATATCTTAAGATTCCTAAATTTCAAGACATTTTATGCAATACAGACAGAGGTGGAGAAACGACACAAAACCTGAAGCCGCTACTTAAGCGTATACGTCTGAATTTTTAAGCTGAGGAATGTACTTTTCAACTTTCACATTTTTCAAGTGTCTAAAGTGGCATAATAAGGGATGGGAAAAATCTTGTTTGCCCTTTCAGTGCTTATTGGCAGTTCTTCAATGTCAGTTCTGCCTTCATCTCACACATAAGCAGGAAACATGCAAAGGACTCGTTTGTAGAGACGAAGGTGTGAACAGTAATGATGCAGGTATGCTGTTGATATGGAAATAATGACATGACAGGGACTGCAGAAATTCCTGAAGGTAGTAAACTTTAAGGTGATGCTGAGTTTTTCTAACCAATTGAGCCTCTTTCACCTGAGAATGCAAGCAAATATGCTTTTACCTGCACCAACAGCATGTACTCTGTTGCAAGAAGTATCAACAAGCGCTATGTCACACCTGTTTGATAGACTTGGCAACGGACTGAAATTCCTGATACGTGTCAAAGGGAACTTATTGCAAAGATATAATGAGGGCACTTTAAAAGCCCTGTTGAACCAGCCATCAGTGAGAGAGCACTAATAAAGGCACTCACCAGAAGACCTAAACACAAGACTTGCCGTTCTTAATCTCAGTTAACTCAGATCAAGATGCCTTTGAAGTTGTGAATGCTCTTGTATCTTGCAAAAGAAACAAGCTCCTAACAGTATACATGACACGGGGTGAGATATTGCCTCTTTGCAGATCATCTTTTGACTCCCTGCAGTTAGTTACACTTCGCAGAGAGACTGATTATCAGGGTTTTTTCGACAAGAGAAAGTGTTCTCTTCCCTTGTAAAAGACTTATTAGACATTCTGCAGTCTGGTATTACCTTGGAGATGGGTGAGGCTGTGAATGGGGTAGTAATTGCAATTAGATGTGACACCATTGAGTTGCATTCACTTGGAGAATTTCAGCAACAGCATGAGCTTCTGTAGTTACAGCTTTATAACCAGAGACAGGTTTGCGATTAAACTCTCGAAACTAGGACAAAACTGTAGGACCTGTAGGGCCTATGGGAGCTGAATAGTGTAAATGGATTAAAATTGGTCTCTGCTCTCTTTCTTTGGAGTGTTTCCATGTCTGCCAACCAGAACCTCCTCTATGTCTTGGTTATGATCCATTCGAGGGGACTGTATCTGTATCTTGTGCAGCTGGTGGTCTGGTGGTTAGGGAGTTGCAGTCAGAAGGTTGGAGGTTTAAATCCCAGGACTGCCAGTGGTACCACTGAATAAGGTTCCACTGCCGGCTGCCTGTAAGGACTCGTACGGGATTAGAGGTGATGGCCTAGCCAGGTGTTCCCAGTCAGCCCTTTGCAGATCCAGCTCTAGGCTTCCTGCGACTATATAAAGTGCTGCAGGACCTTCCACCAAGTATTCTAGCCCCACCTAGTTACTGAGCGTTCTCTTTACTATTCTGGACTGTGGTTTTTCTCGTGCCTTTTGACCTGTTTCTGGACTTTGGATTCCCCTTTTTGCCTGCTGGACTTTACTGTGCTTTGCCTTTTTTCAGATCCTTGGTTTTGGGACTCTGTGCTACGTTTTTGTGGATTCTTGCCCTTCTGTCTTTGTGGACTTTGTTTCTCATTAAACTTTCCATTATTTTTGTTTGTGCAATTGGGTCTGTCTTTGTGATCATTACACTGCCCTCTGCTTCACTTAGGTGAATGGGTTGAATGTAGAGACCTCAAGCAATGTAGTATGTAAAAAAATATATAACTAAATTAAGTGCTTCCACCGGGAGAGGAGGATCGGTCAACTAAAGTTTGAATGTAGTGATGCTAATAACCTCATTTGTGTAGTTAGAACTGATGGAGAAAACTGGTGACGAAGTAAACCACAGGAGTGCTGCTTGCCATGACTCTCTATTGTTATAGTTAGATATATGTAGAACCTACTCAACGCAATCGTGCCTTAAGCTGAGGCAGATCCATATCAACTAGGTGGTCTTTATAAAGTGTCTTGTTGGGAAATATTTGGAATCTAGAATCTTTTTTCAGACAAACAAAATACAACATTCTCCTCCACTACCCAGACCTCACAGTGAAAATCACCTTTGGACACACTCTGTGAAAGTAAGCCCACATATTTCAAACAATGCGCACAGAAGCTCCATAATTTCAGAAACCTATGTAGCACTTTGTCAGAAAGGCACCAATCACTGCGGCCCTATTTACACGCAGGGAGCTTGTTCCCAGCCATCCTTCAAGGAGGCCAAGCCAATGAATTTGATGATTAAATGCATAAAGCTGCCATTCAAGTAGCTGTCAGGCTAAGAGGTGTTGGGTAAGGAATGGCTATACTTGTCTGTGTTAGAGGCAGAGGAGCTTGGTATGATTGTTCTGCTTCTGGTCAGTCGGGAGAAGGTTTAGTTTGTTTGTGAAAAATCTTTGTGAGTTCCAGCCTTAGATCTTGGAGTAAACATCCTGCAGCATCGCACACATTCTCATGTTGTGTGGCTATCCGCTGCTATTACAGACCGCCACTGAACAGCCTTGGTGTATTGTGCTGCATGTTTTTCACATGAAGCATAATGGAAGTCTCCACTGAAAGTGTCCTATCCTACCTGGAAAATGAGTCATTGGAAATGATTCTACAAGACTAGTCAAACATGGGGGGTGAGGACATCCATTGACATGAAATTTATAAATGATGATTTGAAACATTTCCTGCCACAGGAGAGCAACTACTGCATGCATTCATGAGAGGAGGTAAATTATGCAGTCTCAAGGATTTCAGTTTAGTACACAAAGTTATGGCGAAAACATACACAGAAATCTCAAAACACTGAATTTCAAGACTGTGTAAAATAAATAAATATATGTAGTCATTACTTTCTGCATCCTGGTTATTGTGCAAAAATCCACTGAGAAGATGGATGGTCTTAACCACCTAATCTCTAAACCTGATATATTTCCGGCTCCAATAGCTGTACCTTATCCCTACACCCAAGTCAGAGTCTTCACTGGAACCCCTGTTTCTGAGCAGAATAACACTGTGGTATTAACATTTTTGGTGGGATGCACTATGGAGACAGTGGTGAATTTAATGTGGATCTTTTTTCTTGCCATGCAAAGTATGAAAAAGGAAACATGGCTTATATTGGTTCTATGAGCAAAGGTAAGTCTAAAAAAGAAGTCTAAATTACACGCACATTTCAGTTCATTTTCCCATTATTCATTTTGAAGTGATTTTAAAATGAATATTGATCTACTCACATTTTTATCTAAAACTGTACTCAGCCACTAAATTACTCAAAATTCACATCCCTAATCTCCACACAGCTTTTAATGTTTTCCCTGAAATATTTTTGGTCCATTCCTCTGAAATAGTTAACCCTAATCTCTTGACCTTCATCACAACAGTACTGAAAGTCGCTGTAATAAAGAGCAAAATTCTGGTATAAATGGTGGTATTAAATTCATGAAGTAGATACAGATTGGAAAACAAGTTTTGTGATGCACTACAAGGCTGAAAAGGCACAAGAAGTTGCACCACAACAGCCTTTTTTTTCACCTTCTTGCTCTTTTCAGGCCCCATTGCTTCCAAAATCGTGGAAGTATTTTCTGCTGTAGCACTGCCATTGTATCACCCTGAAGGTTGAATATAGACCAGACCTCTGGTGATGCAGAGGTAGAAAATAGTTCTGCTTTTTTGGAAACAAGGGAACTGGAAGAAGCGCTGAAAGCACTAAAGCTACTACAAGCGTGAGTTGTGGGTTGCATAAAAAGCTCCAAACTGTGTTGTTTCCCGGCCTGTACCTACTTCATTCATTCCGGAGAAGTACAACCCCCATGAAGCCAATATTCTCACAATGGGGAAGTAGTTAATAGACCAAACTTGATGATTACACTAACACAGGAAATATCATTATTTAGGTAAGAATCCTAATTATCACTACAATCAAGCTTTTCTCCTTGGCTGTAATGTATGATGTCTTTTGTATTTACAGACTTTTCAAGAAAGCACAGAGTAGGTGCGCTTAAATAGTCCCGCTGAGCAGAAAGGCTGGCAGGAATGTCCAACAGAAAATGAGCCTTTGTGTGTGTGTGTGTGTGTGTGTGTGTGTGTGTGTAGAGGAGTAGGAGTTATAGCCTGTAGTGCACTGTTGTCAGTCGTAGAAATATATTGTGGTATTTCTAATGGGAAGTAGGAAGGCCACAAAAATTGGCACTGAGCCATCCGTCCTGCTTATAAATTTTTATATCAGTAACTAATTCCTATTTAATCTTTTTCTGCAGGGGTGAAGCTTTCAGCCCAAGAGGAGAAGTCTAAGTATCCATTTAGGGAACAAATATCCAGCTCAGAAACAATGAAATCAATCTTGCACATTTTAATATCCTACATTTCTTTTCATTTTATATTGTAATTGCTTCCACAGCTTGGTTTTTATTGTTTTGTTTGTAAAAGTTACTTTGAAATATTGCGTGTGAGTTTTCTACAAAATTATGTTTTTCTCATTGAATCAACATTGCAGCAACTGTCAGCAAGTCTTAAAATGCAAATGAAAACTATAGAGGATAGGGCTGGGTGATTTGGCCTAAAACCAAAATCTCGATTAATTGAACAGTTTAACTCGATTACGATTAATGAACGATTATTTATTTATTTATTTTTCATTGTTCACTGACAAGTTTTGTACAGTAAATATGCTCACATATTACAAGTGAGAGATTTTTGAATGAAGGGTGCATTACTTGATTTTTAAAAAACTTGAAGGAAACACACACTATCTACTATAAATATTTTTAAAGGGAAAGTAATCAAAATAATTGACCTGGAAAAGTTCGATTATATCGATTATAGATTCTGAATGTCGATTTCGATTACTTTTCGATTAATCGCCCAACCCTAATAGAGGACTTGCACACATCATTTTGTTGTATCTGTAGATGTACAGTCAAACGAACCAAGTCCTTCCGAAATTCTCGAAATACTCTAAACACGAAATATTAAGATATTAAGAAAATACCGGCCATGCAGTTTACACTGAGCAGGTAATTTGAAGAAAAGGGCAGAATTTTGTTGTTTACAAAACAATAAATACACAATAAATACCAAATTTGGTGTTTTTATTTCTTCATGTTAAAGTAAGTTATTATTTTACAGCTATTAAATTAAACATTAAATGAAACATTAATACATTAAAATGAATGCAGTAATGCCTGTAAGCTTGCAGTGAAAAAACACAGCACTCTATTACCGGGATAAAAATAATCGTGCTGCAACTGTTACAGTAATGACAGCTACCATATATACTTATATATATATGTACCGTTTATAGTTACCCTGGTTACATTCACAGTAAGGATACTGTGGAATGTACCACAGCAATGTACTAGCTAATTGCAGCCAGGCTGTTACTGCACATTGCACATGTACAGCACACACATATGGGAAGCTGATGATCCAGCATTGTCATACAGTCCGCGCAATGACATTTTTTTTAAAAAAAGCCATGTTTCCACAACACTGTTTTGTTGTCAAGAGAGCCGAGATTCCCAGCAGGGAGCACCGGAACGACATGTGTTAAGAGAAAATAGTCGTCTTTTTCTGACAGAACTGACTGAGAGAGATATTAACTAGTAAATCAAGAGATCAAAACACATACTGCCGACTGCCTGAATCGTACCGTTTATTCCCTCATGTCTGCAAATGAATTGCAGCTTTGGGTTTCAAGATAATTATGCAGTTTCTATCTCTAAAGCTCTCCAACACCGGATCAAAGACCATAATTGTGTCTGGTTAGGAATTGCCGCCATCGTGCCGTAACGATGCTGTGAAATCAAGGGTGACCCAGCGTTAAGATAATGTGTACTCTTTCCCTGGGGTAGAGAGGATGAATTAGCGCGTTTGCTCCCCACGCTCCCTGGGCCCAGGCCACTCCAGAATGGAAATGAGCCATGAGTGATGTGATTTGTAGGATGATCTGCTGGACCTTCCCCTGCGCTGGTCCACTGCAGCACCAAACCATGCTGCAATCAGCAGGCGCAAAGCGCCCATTATGCTCCCACATTACTGCTGCACAATAGCAGGTATTATCAGTCACAGGAACGAATGACTTTGATTAAGTGAGCTTTGCTGGGGCTGCACTTTTTGAACGGCTCAGTCACAGCAGCAGCAATGAAGCCAGATGTGATAATAATGTGACAGGAGCTGCAAATATAATGGCTGTGGCATTCCTGGCATTAGTCATCTCTGGCGCTGGTTTGTACACACATATGTGTGTGTGTGCGTGTGTGTGTGTGTGTGTGGGGCGGGGGTTATGGGCGTGGGTGTATGTATGTGTGTGCATGAATGTGCCTGTAAATGCATAATATGTGAGAGAGTGACATTGACAGAGCATGGGAGACAAAGAGAGAGCGAGAGAGAGATTGAGAGAGAGACACAGAGTTTTGCATTGCAAGGCACAGCTGTGGCCAGACTACAAATGCTTGTGTATTAGTGGTCCATATCAAATGGCCCTGTTCCCTCCTGTCCCAGACTCCAGCCCGGGAGCTTAAGCTGCCATCACTGCAGTGGCTGCAATGGGCTCATAACCACCGCAAGCACCTGCTATAATAATAGCATACCGATTATCATTAGCACTTCCTTATTTGCAGCAGACACAGCATCAGTGACAATTTCCATTGTCTCTCTCTCTCTCTCTCTCTCTCTCTCATTCTTTTATTCCACCTAAATGCCCCACAAGCTAATTATCTGCAGTCATTTGCTGACTCTACTGGCTGAGTGAGGCAGTGTGGCGCACTTTTTAGCAAAATTTTGACCACTCACTCCATTCCACACTGTTCCATTTGAACATTTTAGCATGTAGACAATGTCCTTCCCTTTAGCTGGATTATACTGTGTCTAGATTTAAGATGCAGCACATCTCCACCGCCAGTTTCCACTCTGTGCTCAGGATGAGCCATATGCGACAATGCACTCTTTCATTGTGAAGTGATTTTAGTGGTTACTGCCCCCCCCACACACAATCAGGCTGGGCAGGTGGGTCTAATCCAGGATTAGATGAAACGGTTGGCCATGTTTGTTTACCAAACACAACCAGCGAGGGACTCTCAGACGGAGAGATTCAATTTAAAGCCAACAAGGGCACCCAATCTCACCACTCAAATTGACATCATTTGTTTTGCATTTGCTGCGAGAGAGGGGAATATTATTGACTCTTAGCCGACCAAGAGGAGCCAGGGATTCTGAGCAGGGTATGATTTCCACCCCACCCCCCCACCCCCCCCACACACACAGTTTTTCAGTTGCTGCTTTTAAGTTGTTACTTTAAAAGCTGTGCCGTACCTAAGCCATCAGCCCCTACTGCTGTGAGCTGTCTCTAGATGTTGTTTCTGCTTCACTTTGTTGCTCAACTAATACTGATACACATTTCACTAAAGCCTCCAGCATCACAAATAAGAAGCAGCAGAAATCTAACAATGTTTTCCTATTCTGTTTAATATGAGTGGATGGGCACTGGCCCTTTAAGACCCTTGACCTTGATTGGTGGATGGGCACTGGCCCTTTAAGACCCTTCTGCAGCAGAAACAACAGGGAGCTTTTACCTGTCACTGAATGCTCTAGCTTGGGGACTGATAACACAGCATGGTCCATATCACTATTAATCAATGGAGTAACCACCCAATAAACAGATATGATAACATATACAAACACAAATACACTGAACACAAATACACTGTTCCAAGCGTTAGGTGATTTATTCCTTTTTTCTGAGGAAAAGCAGCAATAGAATGGCCCTGCATTTTTTCTTCTTCTCCTAACAGTGGAAATATTCAGTTTACATAGGGCTCAGCTTGACCCGTTTCACTTGAATCAATAGACCACTGTTTTTTCTTCAATAAACATTTAAAATTTCCAGTTTTTCTATTTTCTTTTTTTGTCTAGGAGGTGAACAAACCTAGAAATCCCCATGAGCATAGAACTGCATCCAGTTTTGGGCTTAAAATGCTTTACTACAACTGCAAGCAAGAAAACAGCATAGCAGAATCACTTGCTGTGGTTACTTTGTGAATTATAATTACATAATTATAACGAGAATTACCTACAATTTAGTTTGATTATGAAATAATAGTCGGACCAAACTAGCTTTAGTTACTTGTGTACATTCACCTAAGTGGAAGTAATGATGTGTCTAAAAGCATGACCCACCCAAAATACTCAGACAGGCACTGCGTAAAATAGTAATAAAAATCTCAGAATAGAATAAACTCATTCTAAACACGCAGGCGTATTCAGTAGAGGCGTTTTGTGTTTGCTTACATTACATTAGTTTGTTTATATAGACATTTCTGAAAGCAATCTTTGTCATTACATTCCTTCTAGAAGCCTATGGGAGCTATCGTTGTGCTCAATTTCTCTTTAAAAACAAACAAATAAATCACTTAAAAAATCTCCTGGGAACTGGACAAAAACATGTTTTTGAAAGAACGTGTTTACCCAAACCTCTGCATCTCAAAATGCAACCTTTCTCATCCTAAAGCACTAGTATTTACTTCATCTTACCCTTTTAACTCCTCACAAGTCCGTGACTATTGAGCACAGCTTTAGAGAAACTTCACTCAGAAACCATTAAACCTGACAAAAGGAAAGAGCTGACCCCACACCAAGCTGAAAATGAAGTCACGCACTGTGCTACAACTCAGATCCACTGGCATGTTTAAAGATTCATGGAAAGTCATTAGCTTTGTTGAACCGCTCTGGTTCTCTGCATCCTAGAGAGGCTCAGATGAAGAGCCAGTGCTCTGAAAGTGTTTCACTGACATCATCTCCAGCCATCTTCCTCTATCAGAATGTTAAAAGTCCTGAAACCACTGAAAGCCACGAGGGATTAAAAGCCATTCAAGTTCTGAAGTCAGCCATGGTGACCTGCGACCCCAGGATTGAGCGCTTAGATAAAGTCTGTGGTCAGGAGCACTTGATGTCTATCAAGAACTCTGCTCCAGTAGAGAAGCACACACTAACCTTATCCGATAATAGTGGGGGTTTTTTTCCAGCCTTCACCTCACCTGTCAATCAAGCAGGCATCAAAGCTTAGTGATTCCCAAATGCCGCATCAAAGCTTCCATTTCTGCCTCATTAGCAGGCACACCGCCGTGAAGACCAAGTGCTGCTCTTACACCTTACCAGATAAGCCAAATGATTTCACACATGAAGCGTGCCTGGCTCATCACTGAACTGGGGTGAATGCGCTCGCTGAAAGTTTTAAATGATGAAAAGACATGCCCCCGTCAGCAGAGTGCGTGCAGAATCCACTCTCATTTATTAGTGAAAATCAGGCTTCTCCAGGTTTCCAGGAGTCCAGTCATGCAAAGAGCACCCAGCAATGTTACAGAACCACTGAGGTGTGAAACATGATCACCAAGTCTTCCTTTGTGTATTTTGCTTTCGTAACCGAGACGCCTCAGGTTTTGTATGTCACTTCCTCATAGGTCAGCATACTTCCTTTGTATTTTAACAGCTTGAGTCGTGACCACTATATCCCCACCCCCACAACAAGGCAATCTCCTCTAATTTTGAAATCAAATCCTTCTCAGTGATCCTCAGTGACACACTTCTTTCTTATTTACATTTAAATAATAATGCTGGAAAGGCGGAAAAGGCTTCTGCAAGGAATCTGTGAAATTATAGTATAGCGGCATATAAGTACAGTGTTTATAAGGAAGAGAATGACTCATGTTGCTGTTCCTGAAGGATGAGCAAGCCTGCTTTAACCAATCATTGAACACAATGTATATTTTATAGGCCAGGTTAAAATTAAAGGAATGGTTTGGCAATTCGTGCAGTTTTTACAATCAGACAATATGTTTGGTGTCACGATTTTGCTTTTTTAGTTTAATACTGGAGTTATAAGGATTATATGCTAACAAATACTAGAGGTCAACACCCACCTAGATAAGGTCTATAAATAGAATTACGATGCTGCAGACGTTGTTGTGGTTTACAACACAGTATCATTTATTGTCAGACTGTGACAGTGTACAAAACTTCACTATGAAGCTGAATGCTCTAAACAGCCAGTTTAGACAACAGGGTCTGGTTTTATAAACCATCTCAGGAGTAGGAGTGCTGATCTACAATACATTTTGGCACAGCAACCATCATAAATATGTAAGAATCTGATCGAAGACCATTCACCCTTATAACTGCTTTGTGAATACCAGCCACTGCTGTCCAAAATAACTGCCTGCAGCAGTGATATTCATTCATTCACTTTCTGTAACCACTTAACCCTTGCTCTATTTGATTTTCTACATGAAAGTAACCATTCTTTCATATGTGAACACACCACAGCACACAGTGTGAACAGCACAAAATTCTTTCTCTGCATTTAACCCATTCACCAAGTGAAGCAGCGGGCAGTCAGGAACACAGCCCCTGGGAAGCACTGTGTGGGGATGGTACCTTGTTCAAGGACATCTTGGTGGTGTTTAGCAGTCTTGGAAATCAAAGCCATGCAGGGTGAATGCCCTAACCTCTAGGCCACCAGCTGCACTACTGGTAGTATTTGTTAGTTACACAGTGATTGCTTTCCATTAACATGTAATCATAATGTTATAGGCGGATACACACACACACACACACACACACACACACACACACACACACACATACATTCTACATGAGCAGAACAGAATGAAACCAGCAGTGGTAATGTTTGTTTGTCTGCTAGAGAAATAAGAGGGAGAGAGAGAGAGAGAGAGAGAGAGAGCACTTGGCATCAATCCTCGGGCTCCCCACACACTGATAGAATGGTAGGGTGGTTATCAAAACTGTTCACAGTGGACTGCCTGTTCAGTGCAGCTATCAGGCAGCCCAGACAGAAGAAATCGCCTATACAGGCTACAGAATTACACCCTAATTGGCCTCAAAAGCAGTGCTCCACCATGCGAAACAATGCAACTTCAATTGACCTCACTCCTGCTCCCTGTCTTTCTCGCTCACTCCCTCCCTCTCGTTCTCTAGCAGACACAAGCACAAACACTGCTGCCGCTACTTCCATTCTGTTCCGCTGTAATCCTCGGATTTCAGCACCGGACAGCACCCTGTCTGCCAAAGCACTTCAGTGTTCCATTGTTTCAGCACCGCTGTCATTAGACAGCTCTCCTTGTGTTTACAGCTATTGGCAGGGAAAAGCTTTTCCTCTTTCCCCACTGATGCTGACAGGCTTAATGTTTACATGTTGTGGTTGCTGAGAGCAGGTCAGAAAAAGTTGCAATATTAGGGGCCAGGAAAAATTTTACTGCATTTTGCATCTGGAGACAGGATGTATAAACCCAGAGCAGAGCGGCTATAATAGAGCACTGGCTTGTTGTGTTTCCTCTTTACCGGTTGTTGAAGCATAGAAGCTTGTTATCTGCTGCAATAATTCTCTTGGCTCTAGCTGCACATTTAGATCATCCAAGCTACTCATAACTGCCGCTCACAGTGAAGTGGTCCTCATTACCATTCCAGCGAGCAATGATACAAAATTTAGATTGTTTAATTACTTTTTCATTATTCAGAATGCAGAGCTTTACCTTCTCGCATGCTCCTGGCACTATTAGATTCAGTGCCAAAACGCAGAGTTCATTATGGAAGTGCTGCTGCTGAGCTAGAGCCAGGGAGGTCTACCAGACTGTTTACAGCCATCACGACAAGTGTTTGTACGCGTATGCATGAGAGAAAGAGAGAGAGTGAGAGGGGGAAAAGCAAGGATGAGAGGGACAGCAATCAGACAAGACAAATTGCTGTGTACTGCTATTCAAACAAGATGGGGTGAGGGATAACAGTGGCACTGAGACAGACGGCGAGCCAGACAGGAGGGAAACGAAGAGAGAAACGGACAGAAAAGGGGGCTGTGGACAGTGGAAGACATGAGGAGGAGCAGGGGAGACAGGAGAGAGCTGGGAGTCTTTCGCCTGTGGAGGAACGAGCCAGTCTCTGGGGAGAAGAAGAGAGACTGCAGAGACAAAGGAAGTGAGCGGACCCACTCTACTCAGCACAAAGCCTCAGGGCTTTAGGACCAGCAGTAAATGGAGAGTGACATTTTAAACAGTATGCATAATGAATAAGGGCCAGCAATGAGAAAAACACTACTGAGGAATAGCTCCTCTGCTGCCATCTTAGGCATAGAGCAAATGTGTGCACGGACAGACTTAAACTCATCGCCGGCACTGGCAATGACTGTCCGACCAAATGTGCAGGGAGATTTAATGGGACATGTTAGAGTGCGGCTATTACTTTGATCTCCACACTGAGAAGCGTGTATACTACGGCATTACTCCACGGCAAAGGCCGAGCATCGGTTGAAGCACAAGCATCCTTGCAGACGCTACGTAGAGTCCTGCTTGTGGTCCTAGTGATCCCAGTGGCCTTTTGATGTTTTTCCTTTTGATTCTGTCATTGTCTCGAAGGAGAGAAGTGAGAAGTGACATCATTTTAAGGTTCCTCCACACCAGCAGGGGGCAACAGGAATCAGCCAAAACATTCCATATGTGTTTCGTATGACCGCCCTCCGCAGCTGAGCAGACCACACAAAGGCAGGCATGTGGAGAAGCGCTGTCAAGACTAATCCTCTTAAAGTAGATTTACAAGCTGTCAGGCCTGATGCACACATATCATATATCACAAAACTCCACACATGCCCGCAGTGTTACAGGGACTTAAGCTCCTGAAATAAATGACACGAGAACAGATAGAACTGAAATGGGAACAAAAACAGATAAATATCCTGTCACCGTTTCTACGACCGACTGCGGATCAGCCAGAGAAAAGGAAAAAGGCTGCTTGGAGAACGAAGGCTCTGACAACGCATCCATATCAAATGTGCCAACAAAAAAAAAGTCTTGATCGCTGGGCAGAGGGGAGAAACAGGCTAAAAGAGAAAGAGACAGAAAGAATGTCGTGACAAAAGGGAGAGATGCAGTGGCAGACTGAGCTGAGAGTATAAAGGAGGGGACACTGGCTCTTCCAGCTTGAGCCAGGGTCACCTCTCTCTCCAACCTCCACTCGCTCAGAGACAGCCAGGGAGAGAGGATGTGATGTGGAGGGGGGTGCAGAGAGGACTTTAATATGTTTGCGTATAAAATATTCAAGCCCCCTGCATTAATCTGCCTCTCCCTCTGGCGCCCACACAGTCCTGACAGAGGACAAAAAGCTAAAGCCTTACCTGCCTTCTGTTGCCAGGTTTTCCACAGAGGATGAGGACTCTCTGGGGCAGTCCCACCGTCCATTAGCCTGGTGATGGAGTGCGAGGGGCACAGGGATGAACAATGATCTGTTTGTTAATCACAGACTGGTACTCTGCCGTTTCTCTGATTAATAAACAACAGATATTCTCCGTCCCCTGTGACTGTAAATGCACGCAGGCTGATTAATGGAATCAGCTATGGATGTGTAATGAGAGATGACCCCCACGAGCCCAAAGCCCTAACCCACAGCGATGCGCAGTGGCACGAGCCGGGAAGGGGTACAGTGGCAACCAACATATCTAGGCCACCATATCCACAGCTGGACAAGACGACATTGCCATTCTACATACACACATACGCCCACATACACACACACACACCAGCTGCTGTGGATTACGAGAGGCATGAGTTAGAGGCTATTTTAATGACACATGCCCAGTCTTTGAGGGGTTTGCCCTGGGAATGACCTGGAGGAAGAGCAGATATAGCTTTAATAGGGTTCATGTCCTTCCAACCATACACATACACTCACTTAATATCATTAACCACAAGAGAACATTTTTGGTGCCCAAGGGCACATGCCCAAAGAGTTCAGCTGAGTTTGACTGAGTGCAAAAGCTGTTTTGGAGCCCAGGAGTGGCCCAGAACACCAAAAAGTGGCCTGGAGTTTGCTTCAAGCGAACCCTTGTGCATTCTACAGCATGTGTGAAAGTTATCTGCTTCTGACTGCTTCATTTTTTTGTTTTCCTCATTGTCTTAAGATTTGCAATAAATGAGACACAAAGTAGTGCTTGTGCTTGTGCCGAGATTATCATGAAAAATACATAGCTTGTGTGTCACGAGGGCTGGATGGTACTGGCCCTCGTGAGCTACCTCGGGGCATGGAGCAGGCAGAGATGCGAGGATCCATGCAGTACGTGATTTTATTAAAGAAAGCAGAAAAGAAAACAAATAGGCACAATGGCCTCTGA
>JBBPDC010000109.1:28968092-28983882 GCA_037974485.1 Hemigrammopetersius urotaenia
TCTCTCTCTCTCTCTCTCTCACACACACACACACACACACACACACACACACACACACACACACACACACACACATACACACATTCACAGCCACAGATTCATGATCCCCCATACCACCCCCATCCCCTCCTCTCTTGTTCCACAGAGCCAGCCGCCCTCCACCTCCTCACACAGGAAGCAATGAGGTTGTTCCCAGAGCAAGTGCACCAAACACACAGAAACAGGATACCAGGAGATGATCAGTCATACACACACATACACAAACACACACACACACACTCGCTCACTCACTCACTCATACATACATACATGCACACACCAACACACATATAAATCAACTCACACATGTACACACACACTGTTTCACACACACTGACAGAGAGAGAAAGAGAGAGAGAGACAGAGAGAGAGAGAGAGAGAGAGAAAGAGAGAGAGGGAGAGAGAAAGAGAGAGAGAGAGAGAGAGAGCGCACTGGAAAAAAAGTAATACAAAAGAAGGATATGCAAGTGAAAGGAAAAAAATGGGGAAGAGAAAAAAACAGAGCAGAGATAAAGATAAATAGAAAGGGGAAGATGATCATGATCATGGGGGAAAAGATGGACGTAGAAGTCAAAAAATGAAGTGAAGGACAAGAGGGATATGGAAAAGAAAGACAAAAACTACAGTGTGAGCAAAAACACAGTAGACTGAAATTCAAACAAACAGAAAGAAGAAAACATGTGAATGAGGGAAAAGAGGGATGTGTAACAGAAAGAGAAGACTGCAGAGTGAAAGGGAAACGCACTAGGAGGAAGGATGAGTCTTAACGCAGAGAAGGGAGTGGTGCGATAAAGCTGGAGCCAAATAGAGGCTGAGAGGTTCTCAAGTTTCAGCGCTGGTTCTAATAGATGGCTGTATGTCTTGCTCCAGAACAAAAAGGAGCTTAATACAGATGTGCAGGGTTTGCATTGGGATCAGTCTGAGTGATATTAAAATGTTGTTAGTGTCTCTCTGAACCAATTCAGCTTCGCTTCAACATGAACACAGCCCCTCCTGGTGCATTATCATACAAATCCCGCCTAAACATGAGATCACTTAGCCAGACACAAGATGAATGTGCTTGCGTCTGGCCACAACAGCCCATTTCATCATGCTCCTGCCCAGAAGACTCGCTGTATGAAGGCCCTGGCTAGAGTGGAATAGGTTACATTACATTGTGATAGATTACCTTACACAATATTGCAGAATGCAATTGAAGTCTATTTTACAAACTGCTCTTCCACCTCCATTTGTTCCCACCGAGGGCAAATGTAAAAAAATCACAAAGTTCCAATACCAACACCCATCACTGGATGCGAGGGCCACGTGGAGCGTGTGCTCACAGTATCAGGAGCCCTGGGGGGCTGCTCCTAGTCGAGCAAACACATTAAGCTGGAGTCATAAAAACCTCAGCTCTCTAACATCTACTCCTCACTCTCCATCAGGCCAGGGGATATGACTGAGAGTGCTGCCAACACATAACTAAATGAGAGGACAGCCATGAGGTCTGTAGGGATGCTCAACCCTAAGCAACACTCGCTCTTCCCCCAAGCCTTTGATTCATGGCCTTCGCTTGTTCTCCGCTTCAGCCCTTGTCCCTGGGTGTTAAAGAATAAAGATGTTTTTAATTATATGTCCCTGTCACATTATAAATGGCCAACTCCAGAATTGCTAGTAGGCAAAAAACAATAACAATACAATAAACAACACATACAGTTATTTAAGTGCTCCTTATGCTAACTGTGGAAACAAATTTGTTTTATCCAATGGAAATCCTTCATACAATAGTGTGTTTTATTAAAAATGGTATGTACATTCAAAGGTAAACAGGGCTAAATAAATGTAATGCTTAATTAAACCATAGAAATTTGCAGTTTTTGGGAAGAATTGTTCTTTTTATTGGAAAGCTACTGCTGTGTATGACCACTGACTGTTTCTCTGGGGTATAAATATGAGGTTATATGCATGTAAAATCCCTTTATCGCCCATCAAGGAAAGAGCTGTCACCTCAAATGAGACAGAATGATGCGGGGAGCCTTTCTAAACTTTGCAAAATGTCAATAGGGCTACAGATGAAATCATGTGGTTTGGTCTGAAGGGACAGCATTTAAACTCTTCAGCAATGTACAGCACTGTCACATTTTATAAAAAGTCAAAAGAAGACCCATGATCAAATATGATGGGGGATCATCATTGTTTTGGCCTGTTTTGCTGCTAGTGGTCCAGAGCCTCTTGTGAAAATCAGTGGCAAAATGAATTCCACTAAATACCAGGAGATTTTAGCCCAAACTCTATCTTCCAGTTCCAGCTGGCTCAAACTTGGCCATGGGTGGATCTTTCATCAGGACAATGACAACAAACACACATACAATCCCAACAGAAATGGCAGGTTTCAGAGGCCCTCTTAGTCTCCAGACTTGAATTTCAGTACAAACCTGTGGTGTGTTTCTAAAAGGGTTCACAATCAAAGACCCAAGAATATCAAGATACTGGAAATATACTGGAGTAGTCCAAGATCCCTCAGCAAGTGTTCTCAAACCTCGTGAATCAACAGAAATTGACATAGTGCTGCTATTCTCACCAGGTGAGGTTTGTGTGTGGTTTATTTACTGTGTTATTGTAGTTCCTTTTAATAAAGATTGCCAACAAATCTGGAGCTGACTGTAACCAAACCTTATCTCCACACACAAATACGCTGTTTCCTAGCTACTACTGTGGTGTTGAACAAGCTTTACAGAATGCTGACAAAAAACCCATTCAAACCACTAGAGAAGGTGGGGACAAAATATGAGGTGGGTTTCTGCTGGAGAAATGTTATCCTTAATAAAGTTTCTTTCATTTTAAATCATTATTCCTATTAGGGTTTAAATATATTAGCGAGTTCAAGCACACATGTAATCATTAAGAAAGCTTTGAGTTTTATAATCCTGTAACCTGAGTTAATCTCTGCTGTGGCTTTGTTTTTATATGTTCTCTGTGAGGACTGTCTTCTCTGTATCTCTGATAGAAGGACTGGAAGTGTCCGGGAACGGAGAAGATACACACTTTTGTTTTGACTATTAACTAACGACAACGATGTTACGCACACACATTGCTTACTGCTAGATAAGCAATGATAAATTAGGATTCAGAACAACTCCTCTGTTAGAATTTGCTCTAGCTGATGTGACTTGTTCCCTTGCTGCAACAAAAATAAAATCGTTCTTTTATACTTTTATTACGTCTCGTGGTGAGCTTCCTTTTATTAGAGTTTATCGAAGTCCTTTTTGGGAATTTCTCAGATTTCTCAGATTATTCAATATTTTGCATTAAAGCCACATGACATGAAACAGAAGCATTAAAGTCACATGACATGTCATGAAGAAACACAAAAAAGTGTCTGTATACTTCTTGGTTGGAACTGGCTCCCCTCTGTAGTAGCTGGTTGTGATCGGCAAAATGTCTCTCACACCGAAGGGGTGTTGGTTGGGCGTCGTCTTGGTGCCCACCCTAACTGTGCCATCCAGGGACTTTTGAAGTGGATGTGATCAAAATCATCAAGCCAAGAGGGATAAGATCAGTCACTGTGTTTCATTGGAATGACTATTGCAAAAAGAGAAAACTTAACTTTAATTGCAGAATGTCACTATTTGGTGTTTTGTCCATTTTTAACTCTAATCCAAATTTATTAGGCCGATTGAGACTTTTGCCAATATCCAATAAAAATATGTCTACACACGTTGTTGTCAGCAGTTGCTGCAAAAGAGCACATTTATGGGTGGAGAATTGATATTTCAGTTGGTTTGTATTGAGCTTGTGTTATTATCAAGGGTATATGACACATTGTTCATGTTCACATTTAATAAACGTAAAAAAAAAAACACTGAGCTAAGATGGACCCGGAGGCACAAACACCAAGGCCTTGGATTGATTCCCCTCATAAACCACATTGTGAGGAGTTAATGGCATGGACATGCAATGCTCTTAAACCCTGCAACGGTTTCCAGCAAATAATCAGACAGAAAGGCAGTGGGGTGGAAACGGCTGCAATGGCTTTGTGAATTACTACAGTTCCTTTGTTATGAGAGGTTGTTCAAAGTCTATAACGCTACATGACATTCAAACTCAAAGTTGGCTAATTGCTAGTGACACACACAATTGATGATCTGTTTTTAGCACCTTGCTTTCTAAATAAACAACCTTCTGGATCTGATTAGAGAAGTACATTTAATTAGCACACAGACTAGTGCTAATTCCCCACTGTGGCTCATCCTCTGGCTACAGCTCATACTGGTTCCATTAACATTTCAAGGGAGAACATGTTTTTTTCTTCTCTCTCCCTGCCCTTTGCTGAACATACTAAGTGATTTTATTTTTGCCCAGATATCAGTTACTTTTCAGCTACAGCTCCCAGCATGCATGAATTTACAAAGACAGATTTTTTTTTACATAGACTGATATGCAGAGACACACACTGAGCAACGTAAATATTACTCTCTGCTTGCAGCTCTTTATATCCATAATGAAAAAGAGCCCACTAGAGTTGGCTCCTTCTTTCTCACTCTCATTCTCCCAGTGTGAGAGCTCTCGGGGCTAGTTTGAGGCCAGTGCCTCCAAGACTACCTACCATACCTGCTGCAGTAGTCATATCTTTACTTATCTAAATGGGATCTCATCCCTGATCCTGATCCCTACTGACAGGAGGGAGCAGTGCCCTCTTCTTTCCAACTCTCCCTGCTCTCTCATTCTCTCTAGCCCTCTCACTCGCTATGATAAAGGGCAAATATCTCCACAGCTATGTGCCTGATATGCCTGATCAGCACTGAAACAGAACACACTGGCATTAAGGCACAGAAAAATTAAGAAAAGAAAAGAACACCAGAGAAACCAGAAACAATGACAGAAACCGTTATTCCAAAAGACAGAGATGGAAAAGCAAAGAGCCTGTTCGGAAGATCTCTATCAAGCTAATCCACATCCGAGTAAACAGCTAAAGATGAAAAAGAGGGCTCATGTGTGCTCTCATTACCATGCACAGCTAATGAGCACACCAGCACCAGTGCCATTAAGCCTGCTTGACTAGCTCTTTTGTAAGACTGAGCGGGGAAGGCAGTGCCTATGTGAGTATATCCACTGTTTTACATACCAAGGCTCCTTTTTCAGGGGAAATTTACATAAGCAAGCTGAGGAATAATACAGCTTCTGTGTGGTTGAACACGCAGAGAAATAAATACATTCATAGAACAATCAAATCAATCAGATTATGCAAGCACATTTAAAAAAAAATAAAAAGTGGAAAAAAAAACATGGTGACATGCAAATGTAGGATGGTTACATATGCAAATGTATATGCAATTATGTCTAAGTGGTAGAAGATTCCACTTACGTGTTCTGAATCGGTGAGGCCGTGTGGGCTTGGTGGAGGGGCCCTTGGAGGAGCGTCCATGGTTCAAGCGCTGGGTGGGTCTGGCAGGGGCCGTAGGGGTGGAGGTGGTGGGCGGGGCCATTCGGGTTGTAGTTGTGCTTTTCAGAGTAGGTGTAGAAGTGGTAGTGGTGGTTGTGGTGGTGGTAGAAGTTGGGCTTGGTGGGCCTGCTCTGGACGAAGGGTGCGCATTTCGGCCCCCAGCTGCACCACTAGGCTTTCTGACTGTTGTGCTGCGCGGGGTCACCTCCTTGCCCCCAGGCATAACAGGGCGGGCAGAGGTGGTGCCATTGGCACGTGTGCCCACCCTGTTATAAGGGTGAGGGGCTCTATTCCCTGAACCCCCAACTGCCCCGGATGCCTTCCCCCCACTGCTGCTGCTGCTGCTGCTGGCCGTGTGGTTAGAAGGAGGTCCAGCTTGAGTCCTCTGCACTGCACTGGTCCCATCTGCACCTGAGCCAGGGCCCATGGTATTGGCCGGAGCTGCTGTGGATGCCGAGGGAACATCTGGGCCCTTTGGCAAGGCGCTGGGTTTGGAGAGGAAGATGGGGTCCTGCCCGATGCCTTTGGCATCCACCAGGTCAGTAGGCACATAGTCCTGGACCGAGCCCACCACAATCCACTTGAGCAGCATCAGGCTGAGGCCCAGGCCCACAAAGCCCATCAGCAAGGGCACCACACACAGCCACGTCTGCTGTTGGCGGGGCCACACAGCACAGGGACCACAGCGGAGGGGCCCCGGAGCCCGGGGAGAGGGCTGTTCGCCCCCCGGTTCCTCCAGCGTCATGGTCTCCATGGTGGCCCCTAGTGCCATTCTCTCGCTCATGCTGTCGAAGTTCAGGGCCTGGCTAGGGAACAGCAGCAGCAGAGCGAGCAAGGGAGGGGGCCGGGGAGGGAACCAGGGCTGGGCATCTCATTAACATTCACACACTCACACACACTCACACATACACACATTCGTTCACAGCCACGGAGAAACATGCAAACTCTGAAAGACCATTTTAACACGAAAACGGCAGCCCATACAGAAGGCAGCAGACAGAAATCCTATGCAAAAAACGTTAGCCCATAGATAAGCCCATGAACAGACATTCTATGCAATAATCACAATACAACACAATAATAAGCACAAGCCAGAAATAATTACACACACAAGCACTCTCTTGCACAAACACTCAGAGAGCAGAGGTGAGCCAGGGTAAGAGAGGTAGGGAGGGAGGGGATCGAGGGACGTGCCTTAATCTAGTTCAGCGTCCGGAGAGATGAAGATAATTCCCAAGGCACTCCCTGGAGGAGAAAAAGCCGAGAGTGGAGAGAAGAAAGAAAAACCCATAAAATGCAAGGCTGGCGGACGGAGTTGTTAGAAGCGTGTCATAAAATCCGGTATGTGCGAGAACACTCCCTGCTGCAGCTCAGCTCCTCTCGCAGCTGCACTAACGCAGTAGCCGTGGCGGCTGGCGCAGCCTCTGCCTCTGCGCGAGTGTGTATGTGTCTGCGTGTGTGTGTGTGTGTGTGTGTGTGTGTGTGTGTGCAGTGAGGAAAAGCAACTCAGGTAGCAGCAGCAGCAGTAAAGCCTCTCTCTCCCCAGACACAGCCCTGCGGTCTCTCTTCGTTCCCTCTCTCTCCAGCGGTGCTCCAGCACACACGCAGGCACGCGCGGGCACACACAGGGAGCAGTAATCTCCTTCCCAGAGAGAAAGCAGCAGAGCGGTGGACAGGACAGAGATGCCCAGGAATCAGCAGGGTTAAATCCGTTTGATCTCGTTCTTTCCCCCTCCGTGCCCTCAGACAGCCCCCCTTCTGTCCACCACGCACGTCCAGCTGTCAGGCTGAGGTCTGTCCACGCGTCAGGGCTGAAAAGAAACAGAGCGCAGCCTCCAAGTCTGCAACATTCCCACACTGAGAGACACACACACTGGCTGTAATACAGCCTGAGAGAGAGAGAAAGAGAGAGAGAGAGAGAGGATGGGAGGAGGAAGAGGGAGTGCTGCTCTGAAAACTGATGCGGCTGCTTTTCTTAGAGGCTGCAGTGTGTGTCTGTGTGTGTCTGTGTATGTGTGTGTGTGTGTTCCGGTGGGGTGGATTGTGAGTGATGCTGCCTTAATATTTCCTGAGCAGACCCCCTCTTCTTTTTCCTGCCTCTTCTTTCTGCAGGACAACAAACAGTGTCTGTCCAGTGTGTGTGTTTGTGTGTGTGTGTGTGTGTGCAGTCATGCATGCTTATGGGCAAGGAGATTTTCAGAAGTAAAGTACTATCACAGCTATCACAGAAAGATAGTACTACCACAGCTTCTGTTTAGAACTCATGAGGAAGAGTGTGGCGGTGAAAAAAAAGAATAAAAGACATAGAGAGAGAGGGGAAAGAGATATAGAGAGAGATGCAAGTGAGAAAGTGAGCAGAGGAGAGGGCAAGAGACACTGAGAGCGAGAAACGAAGGGAAAGAGTGATGTCTGCAGTATTAAGTGTGAGGAAGCAGCACACACAGCATATGCAGAGTCGACTAAAGCCCCCCACCACACCTCCCCCCCCCCCCTGTACCCCAGAGAGGGAGGGGTAAAGCGAAGGGGGGATGGAGGAAAAAAAGAAAATGAGGGGCAGCTGGGAAAGGTAACTGTTGTCAAGGTGTGAGCTTGGCACAAAACAGGGTGCACAGACCCATAGTTTTAGAAAGAGATAGACAGATGAATAGTATACACACACACAGACACACACACACACACACACACACACACCTACACACACACACACACACACACACACACACACACACACACAGGCACACACTAAAGAGTCTAATCTGGGGAACTGGGGCGGTGACTGCCAAATCCTGACCCACAGAAGTGGGAATGGCAAGAATAGCCTAGAGCTTTAATGCATAATTAGAACCCATGGTGACACCTTCTTGTGATTTTCCTTGTTAATAGACGAGGAACCCAAAGGCTGGATGTAAGAAAGTATGCCGCGTACGCTAAAGCCGATAAAACTAGTGCAGTGTGAGATATAGGTGTGAACAAAGGTGGCACATTTTTACAGCCTTTATGTAATTCCCCCATATTTAAAACAGCAAAACTTGCTGTTGCGTAACAGCCACTATCACCCAATAGTATTACAACATCACACAACAATAAAGAAGTTTCTCTGCACTTTACAACATCATATCATCCCCAAAGATTTGTGCCCCGTCTATTGCTGATGGCCAATGACCTGAAGCAAGAAAGCCTGTCTGTCCTCTGCCTCTATTAAACCAATACATGAACACTGAAAGAACATAGGGTTTCTCCTTATCTGTGTAATGCAAACTAAGCTCACACCTGCAGAATAACAATGAAAAACAGCAGAGCCTGCCAGAAGCACAGGGGAGCCTCATTTTGTCATATATATGATGATTGCTTTTCATTAGTGGCATTTCGGTAGAACTGTTGCCTCAGATTGCCTTATTTGTTTGCAGGCAGGCTGGATAGGATATTTAAGGACATCTTTCATTTTCTGGGACCCTTGCAACTGAGTCTCCTCCCTCTCCCTCCCCCTATATGCNNNCCTCCCCCCCCCCACCCCCACCCCCACCCCTGGGTTCACCGTGCCACTTTTCCTTGTAAATCTCTTAATCAAAGAGCGTAGATTCAAAGAGCTCTCTCAGTCAAAGATGTCACACAGAGCCGCCACGTTCCTCAGAGGGTCTCTAATGTACCATGCGAGACGGGGAGCAGTTAACATGGCAACATGGTGGCTCAGAGTGACAGGTTGCCACGACAGCACTACCAGAGTCTTGCCACCAAGGCTAACCAGGGATACTGAATTATGAAACAGAGGAAGGAACTGGAGTTCCTCTCGTCAAGAAAAGGGGAATGCAGGCAGAAGCAGAGAGACAGAGATAGAGAGACAAAGGGTAAAAGATAGAGAGAGAGAGAGATGGGCAGAGCCAGGAGAACGCATTACGCAGTGAGCAAAAAGACTGCCAACACCCCGGAGCAGGTTGAAAACCCCAGCTCAGACTTGAAAAGCCTTCTGGCTGTTCCCACTGAGCGTCCCGTGGTCCAAAATAAACACACACACACAAAAATATGTACACATTCAGGCCGCACATGCACCCGGGTCCACTCGGAGAAACAAACAGAGGCAAGTCCGCTCAGATTGAGGACTTTGGAGAATGTGAGAGGCCCAGCTGGTGCTGGCATGAGCTGTGTGAAGCAGAGATGTCCAGAGAAGAGAGGGACGCTGGGGAGAGGGGAACACAATCTGCTCCACAGCCTCAGCATGCACTTACCACTGACGGCCAGCAGGGGACAGGCAATTTCATTTTCAATTTAAGCGTCTCATTAAAGCTTTTCCTATGACAGACTGAAGTAATCCTGTTTGCAGTGACACAGAGCAACAGCAACAAGTATTACAGTCATTTGGTTCACCTCAGATCAATCCAGTTAAGAATTCACATGCACAGCATGTTTAAAATGCTTTTCCAACATGCGTTCGAAGCAACTTAGTTGCATAAATGTACTGAAATAAGAAGTATCTAAAAAATACAAAGCAGTAAAACAGCAGCCTTTTGAGTGTTCCTATACAACTGTCCTGATCATTTTCCTTGGATAGGCTGCGGCGCTGAAAACGCAAAAATGACTCTCAAGTAAGGGTTTTCTGTGGCTTCTCTGTGTGTTTGCTGGAAATTATGGGTCATTTTCTGACACTTAAGTACGCATTAAAGTAAAAATACATATATTTTTTATACTTTTTCAACAATATTAGCCGTGATGTATTTTCATTTTTGCTCCGGCGAAAAATGCACCACTGAGTCTGTTTCTTGGGGAGAAAAAATATTAAATAAAACAGCAGGACTTATGATTTGCTATTTTAGCCTAAGGGAGGACAATAATGCCACCTACCAGAGCCGCTATAATATGAGAATTCAGGGCTGCGTTGTATTACACAGGTTCTCAAAACAGTTCCAGGCCTATTTCACAGTCTATACAACAATCAAATGTATGAAATAAAATAAGCAATTAAAAACTGAAGAATTAACAGCTTGGAGAAATAAAAGAAACACCCTGCGACTCAATGAGACTCACTCAAAATCAAAAGAAAAAAAACTAAACTGTTAAAATATAGTTCTATCCTGGCCCGCTGCAATACATGACATGGTCATGTACTACGGCGGCCCCTCACCGGCCCACTTAAAAAGAAATGCTTTGGCTTCCAGGAAGATAAAATACCACCTGGCCACAACGAAAGGACAAAATGATGTGCAGAACACTCTGGAATGCATGCCAGTTTCAGACAAGGCTCATTAGTGCCTAGTTAGCTTCTGGTAAAGACAAATGAATTATCATGCATTTGATTTTCATACTGATAAGCTAACAAAATCCATTTTCTGCTGTTACTGTTTCTTTTTAATATGTGCACTTAGACATACATACTGGATTCGGTTTGCTGTATATATGTGCATGTGCTTTACCTGTCCCATAGTCTGTGTAGAGGAGGCTGTGAAATTTTAATCTGTACACAGGTGTACCTAGGGGCAAAAAGAATTTTCAGTCGTCATTTCTGAAGGTGTGTAAGTCATGAGCTGTGTGTTTTCTGAAAAAACCCTCCATCTGATCAATCTCCAGCTTTGCTCCCACAAACAAAGCCCCTGACCCCACTTGCTTATTGATGCACAACTGACACATGATTCCAGAGACACACAATTTCAGAGGTGGTCCATCCTCAGGGAACACGTTCACCGACCTGTAAACCCGCATAAAGCAAAAGACTCTACATCTACTCTTTATCTAGAGCAGTAAGAGTTTATGTGTCTGCTTGCTTCTCTCTCCATCTTGGTTGCTTTATTTTGATGCTGATTTTCTTTTGCTGGCCACGTTCTCTGGCTGAGAGCTTTGATTTATCTCTGACACTCTTACCTTCACATCTTGTGTATTCCAGAGTGTTTGACTTTGAGCCCATTCCAGTTGCCTTTTATTATCCTACCATGCCAGAGGCTCAAGTATAGAAATTTCGTTTCATGTTTGATAGATGCCAGACGTAAGAGGGATTGCAGGTTTCAGTCCATCTCTATGAGAAGGAAAGCAACTGGAAGAGCAAGGCTGCTTGTTTCAAAGCTTTGATGGACCATGCTGTTCTCTGCCCTGAATGCTTTTCTCTCTGACTGCATCTGCCTGTGGTTTGCGAAGAAAAATAATTTTCAAAGAAAAGAAAATGAGACCAGAAGCAGAATTCAGGACTGGGGAAGGAAGGGGATGTTGCTGCACACCCCCTAGCAATGCAATCTGGAAAATGTATAATGAATAGTGATTCAGATGCAAGATTTATGAAATGCAAATGTCCCGCGCTGAGGCCGTGTGTACGAGGCGAAAAAGTGTCCTGACCTTTCTGTGCTTCCTGCTTTAACAAGGCTGGCTCTGACTGAACGATCACAGCTAAATTTATTTCCCAGGCCAACAGCCATCGCCCAGGCCACTCACACCGGCTCAGCTCAGCTGGAAAAGCCACATCTATCTGCAAGCGAATTTCACCCATGTAACGGCAATGTTTTATGTCTGTAATGTTCACAGACGATCACATTCATCTGACATGCTGGCTGCGTGGGCGAGGGACTGAAGGGAATGAATGAAAATGTGTGTGCTTACCCAATGGCTCACATTCCGATATGCATAAACGGACAATATGGTGACAATGGCATGATAATGCGTGTGTATTATTCCCTAATAAACTCTGCACTGATAGCAGGGAGTAGACTATGTACAAGACAAAGAATGGTAATCTGAAATGTTATTTCGAGGTAATAGAGAATTATATGTGCAAGGAAAGGTATAATTCTGTGCTTTAAAAGCACCAATAAAAGACAAAATTTATTCATGAGGCACTGAAGAATATCATTTCGCCACCACCACCATCAACAAAAGCAAGAGCTTCACAGGTTTGGACTTCAACTGGTCCCTCCTTCAAATAAGCAGCTCAAAGGACTTATGACTCCTCGACGAAACTGTTCTTTATTCAGCTTAAATTTATCCTTTATCAACATCAGTACACGACTCCACTCTAATGCTGTGAGAACGCACTATAATATTGCCTCCACAAAAACGCAGGTAATTTCTTGACAGAAAGGCCATCAGTGTACTTACCACCTTAATGAGGCACTCCAAGTTGGAGTGTTCCCATCATTGCTTTTCTCTCCTCTGCACCGGCCCCCAACCTGGACTACAGTCTCATGTAAATAGACCATTTTGATAACTAATAGGCTCCTGAATGCATAATGTCCTCCCTCTCCCTCTCTCTCTCTCTCTCTCTCTCTCTCTCTCTCACCTGTGCCAATCTGCTAGTCGCAGAGGCGCAGTGGAGGATTCTGGCAGGGACGAGGACAATATGCACCCCTTTTGAAAGCCTACCTGCTGGCTCCTGATCTTCCTCATCCTACTGGCTTCAATGTATTTCTATTTATTTATTTTTTTGGCGCCAGTAACAGCTGGGTCACCAGTTGTGGTCAACAATAAACAAAGAGGATGAGGAGCATGCCCACTGTTCCTGGAATGAGATCCAGCACAGGATTCCAGGAAGCAAGAGAGAATCTCTGAGAACTGAGGGAGAGGATCTCTCTCTCTCTCACACACAGAATGAGTAAACACGAACCCAGAGAGGCATCTGATGATCCTGTTCAATCAGAGCTAAATCAAACAGAGGGTTCTCTCTTTTCTGGAGCGCCTTGACACAGGTGGGAGACGGTGGCACCCAGGAGCATGTGAGCAGTGTGCGCACACACACACACACACACACACACACATGCTCACACATTTACTTAGAGGTCTCTGCATGCAGAGCAGCACTCCGACCCAGCCTAGAGAAGCAGCAGTGTCTGACGAAGGGCAGGCAGCAGCACTGACACTGCAGCCATGCACTGACAGACTTGCTGAAATGAGAAATATGCTCCACTGTCTGCTTCTGTCAGCTCTCAGCTAAACCACTGATGTTTTATTGAGGCTGCAATGAGGCGATGCTACGATGTTGTTGATCCAGTCCAGCAGTGTGTGTTATTTAGGACTGTCACTACTGATTATATTCAATCGAGTAAATTACACATTATTTTACCCAGGGCTCCGAACCAGTTCAAAGGACAACAAGGAAAAGCCGTAAAGAAATTGTATATTTTTTGGCTAGTAACCATAATCAGAGTCATTAGTTACCCAATCATAGTTACCAGTTAATAATGATTCTCTTTTCATTTTGCATAGCCCACAGCTTAACAAGTATTTGAACCGTTTATGATTTGTCTTATCTCCAAAATCCTGATTGCCTTTGGTTCGACAGCATGTTTCACAAGCTTTCATTCAAGATACTATTTTATTCATCCCAAGATCTGAGCATCAGGGACCGAAGAAGGTATATACACTAGACTTTTGGATGAATAATGAGTAAATGTGTATACTGGTTATTATGATAGCACAGATAGTCTAGCAGGTTTGCAATTTGGAGCAATGTACTGCTTCATAGTACTAACAGTGTGAGTGTACTGTTACTGATACAAACACACTTAATGGGTCCAGTAGCTCTCCAAGCCTGCAATTAAATTAGGCCTGCAAACAGCCTCTGGAAAAGGATTATATCCTTATTATAACTGGTTTAGGAACATTATGTTCTGTTATCCAAAAACAAAAAATGCTGAAAAACTGGTTCTGCACTCTAACAATCGTTGACTGGATTTAGAAATGTCAGCAATAGGGTTGTCTTAACATTTTGTATTAATTTAATTTCTAATAATAAGTTAACAAAATGTAAGATTTTTGTTTTGTTAGAAGTTCATTTAAAGCCTGTTTTCAAGCTTGAGTTTATCTGGGGAAGTACTGAACTGGGACAATTACAGACGAGATCTGTGAATTTATTATAATGTCCAGAGCTTTTTCAAGTCGGCTAATAATTCTGAAAATTACAGCCTGTAATTCACTGAAACAGCAACTGCAGCATATGTTGCTGTCATGTTTGAATATATCTCATGTGGACAATGAAAGACTAATCACTAAAATGGAGCTTGTCGTGGCATGGTTCCTTCATCCTCAAGTTTAAAAAGGCCTAATTGGGAAATTATATTTGGGAAATTGAGTGACCCCATAAGACAATGTGATTTTGCCCTGATGGTGGTATTGGATTAGTTATTTTTTTGTAATATGTTTGGATTTGTAATGAGTGCATTTTTCATACATGAATTTTAGGAAAAAACTCAGCTATCAAACTCAGCTAGCTGAGGAAATGAGAGGAAATAGGATAAACAGATATAGTAGGAATAAGCAAGTCCAATCCCTTATCAAGGGCAACTGGTAGCCTAGTGGCTAGGGCATTCACCCTGTGTTCAGGAAGTCATGGGTTCAATTCCCAAGACTCCTAAGCACCTCTGAGGTACCCTGAGCAAGGTACCGTCTCCACACACTGCTCCCCAGACACCATGTTCCTGGCTGCCCACTACTTCACTTGGTGAATGGGTTAAATGCAGAGGAAGAATTCTGTGCTCTGGTTTGACAGTATAGTCACTTTCTCTTCACTGGCAGACCTCCTCTAGTAAAATGAAACCAGCTGAAACAGGCCTGGGCTATTAAACAAAAAATGTTTTTTTGAGGCATGATTTTGACAATCTAGATCTAAACCAATAAAATGTAACTAACCAAACAATAACAAATCATGTATCATTTTTATAATAAAATATGTTATTTAAAAGGTCAATTAGGGAACCCCAAAGCATATAAAGCCACCTATGCATGCTCTCTTTTGTTCTGTAAGTAAAATATATAAAATCATCACACAAACTTGTAGTTAAATTGAAAAGTTACATGTTGCGTATGCAATTTTGTCCTCAGTTAATCAGTTAATTGTGTTTAATAGAGCAGTTCAAAAAACCCCAGTGTATTTTTTTTGTTGTTGTTATATGTACACCCTGTGCACCTTGGCACTTATATTTTCGGTGGCAGTAATAGATTGTTGTGGTTTTGTAGGTCAATATTTGTGCTGTATGGCCAAGCGTGCTGTGATGCTGTGGACATTTGGGAGTCCAGACCCATTCTGTCTGGCACAAACACAGACGAGAAATCTCAAAGGCGAAAAAAGTACATAAAACTCGCACACACACTCTCTCTGCCTCTGCCCTTTGCTTCTCTCCCTCTCCCTCTCTCTTACTCCCTCTCTCTCTGTCTCTCTCTCTCTCTCTCTCTCTCTCTCTCTCTAACTCCCTCTCTCTCTCTCTCTCTCTCTCTCTCTCTCTGTCTCTCTCTCACTCCCTCTCTCTCTGTCTCTCTCCCTCTCTCTGTCTCTCTCCCTCTCTCTTACTCCCTTTCTCTCTATCTCTCTCTCTCTCCCTCTCTCTCTCTCTCTCTCTCTCTCTCTCCCTCCCTCTCTTTCTC
>JBBPDC010000109.1:29001623-29013326 GCA_037974485.1 Hemigrammopetersius urotaenia
ATTTGTAAAGTGCGTATCTGCGCTCAGTGATATCTTGTATGAAATGTTTGGATATATAATTTAAAAATAGTAGAATGTAATAATAGTATAAGTAGTAATGACTATATATTTAGGGTGGCTTTGAATCTTTTTTTTGGGGGGGAGGGCTTCAGAGTTCGGCCGAATTCAAATGAGCCGATTTAATCTAGAGTAATCGAGATTAATTCCAAGATTACAGTGAGATTAATCTAGATTTTTAAAAATTATATATACATATATATATATATATGTGTGTGTGTGTGTGTGTGTGTGTAAATATGTAAATATGTAAATATACACATGTTGTAGCACCATCTAGTGAAGTAAAAGTGACCATTCTTTCAAACGTGAACACAATACAGCAAACTGTGTGAACAGCACAAAATTCTTCCTCTGCATTTAACCCATTCTCCAAGTGAAGCAGCGGGCAGTCAGGAACACAGTGCCCATGGAGCAGTGTGTGGGGGGGACGATACCTTGATCAAGGGTACCTCAGAGGTGCTTAGCAGTCAAGGGAATCGAACCCAGGGCAAAAGCCCTAACGTGGTTACCACGGGTAGCTGGTAGCCTAGGGGGAATCAGTTCAGAGAGTCAAGGGTTTTCAGTGTAATAGGCTCATTATTTACAAGGTGAAATAAGACGTGCTCAAAGACAGTGCAGTGCATGGAGGAGGGGTCATGCGAGGTGCACGGCTTGGCTTGAGGAAGCGCTGATTCGGGCTCTGAGAGGCCTCCGGCGTCCAGGTTCTGAGCGTGAGCAGTCTTCCCAGCTTGTATTAGGAATGACACAGAAGCACAGTGGTTAAATCCTGAGTTTGTTCCTCTGTCTCCAGTGTTCTCTCACAGAGCATTGCAAACTCGTAATGTATGTCGAGACTGTTGTAACTCGAGGACCTCCTGTATATAGAAATATATTCAGAGACAGCTTACACCTGTTTTTCAGGGTTTGGACTAGGCCCCTTACTTACACTGAAGGGCAGTCTTAATGCTTCAGCATACCAAGACATTTTGGACAATTTGTGGACACAGTTTGTGGAAGAACCTTATCTGTTCCAGCATGACTGTGTCCCACTGCACAATGCAAGGTCCATAATGACACTGTAGGATGGATTAATTGTTGGTAGAAGTCATTGCTCTACAGAATGAAAGGGCAAAAATTCTCACAGAAACACTTCAGAATCTTGTGGACCAGATCCATGTTAATGTCCATGTATTTGAATGCAATGTCATCAAAGTTGGTGTGATGTTGGTGTAATGGTAATGGTGTAATGGACAAAAGCATCGCTATATATATAGCATTTGGCTAAAATATTTTCTTCTAAAATATATTCTGTCATTTCTAATTAAACAACACAGTGTGAAAAACCGCAGCAGTGGCACATTATGAATGTCAATAGTTAGTATATCTGTGTCTGCATTATATGTGCTGTCCCTGGGAAGGGCTGGGTCACTCTACACCTCCTCACCTGCCTGCGGCTCTGGAAAATTCCAGCTCTTATCTCACCAGCACATATGCATCTAGCGCTAGCTCTACTAACCCAAGCCCTCTGGCCTCTCAGCTCATCAAACCGCTCATGCTTTAGTCAGGCATGCAGAGTGCATGTACAAGCCTCTCCTCTGACTCCATAAAGCACATTCATACACATTTAACCTGCTCCCGCAGGTGAAGAGAGTATACTTACTCCCTTCACTAGAAATGCACAGGCCTGAAAACAGCCCAGGCTAGGGCCCCGGTGGCATACCGTCAAAGGTTACGGCTGCAAAGTTAACAGGGTGAAAATCAATTACATGCCTGGTTCGCCTAATTGATGTCTACCACAGCATGAAGATAACACCCAAAGCGATATATTTGTTTCTGAGCGTGAGTTAAAAACCTTATTTATATTCAAGCTGGTGAGGCATTTTGATGGAATACACAAGCTGCTGAGAATCAAATGTAGATTAAATTAAAGCGTTTATTTGGACTCCGCTGACTGCAGCTATACGTGCATGTCTCAGGATACAGGTGCGCTATCTCTTTTATGGGAATCGGAATATCCACAATGCCAAACATCACAGGGCTTTTGACAGAAGCAGGTGGCTTTTTTCCCAGTGCTTTTGATCCTGCCTTCGATCAAACAGTCAATAAGAAGTGTTGTCTATCACCCCAGCATATGGGCTAGACTGCCGGCCCCCTCTCACTGCTGTCAGGACATCGAGTCAGTATTCACTAGTCCTCCTCTTGGCCTGGAATAACAGAGCAGCTGGAGTTGCAATGATTAGAATCAATACTGTTGCAGTGAGATATACATCTTGTCAAATCTCCTATATTATAGATGTTACTATATATGTATAGGCTCCCTTGAAATAGGGCAAATAAATGTATATATACATTCACAGCAGTTGTATTGATTTATATATACAGTATAATAATAATACCAATGAGCACAGTTGACGACTAGTGTTGAAGTGTTGAAGGTCTCCTAGATACAGACAGATGAAGGATTTTGTTTTGTTTCATGGCATTCTCGTGAAAGCTCCGAAGGTTTTCACTGCAGGGCACACTTTGAGCAGTTGAGCAGCTGAATAACACACAAACATACCAGCATAGAGCTGTTAAACTTGCTTCAGTTAGTTGTCTTTGATTTGTCCAGCCTTCTGCTATGCTGGGAATTCAACTTGGAGAGCACAGTGATGAAGAGCAGATAGTGGCAGCTTACTCGCATGGAATTTTATTAAATCACCACCATGTTTTCATTTGACAGAAACACTGCCAGCCCTTATCAGTGGATTGCCTAAAAATGGGAGCTATTCTGTGTCCGTCAATCAGGGGAGCTCTTTTTCTCTGTTCAGAAGGAAGGAGGCCAGAGATAAGAGAGAGGAGGATGACTATGCAATTACACGCTTTATTTTATTTTCCATCCGGGGCGCTCTCAAAAAAAAAAAGAAAGAAAAAATCATTTCAACCTCCAAATCGCATTACCACCATCAGAGAATTTACGGTGTGCAGTTGAGAGCGGCCGGGGAACAAGGAGGAAAGAGAAGAGATTTCTGCTGTGCTGAAGTTGTGACAATTCACGGTGTGTTGCCAGAGAGGGGGTGAGCTGGGAAGAGAGTCACGATAGAGGGGTGGAGAGTGAAATATGTCAGCCTCTCAGTTAGAGAGCCTGTTCTGGAATCAGGGGGAGCTGATAAGGCTTTCATCTCTGATCAGGTCTATACAGTCCAGTTACACAGCAGAATGATTGTTAACTCTCAAGGAAACGCTCCTCCCACAAATGTGCTGTGTTTCTACCTTCTGTTGTGAGGCTGGACAGAAATCCTGTAGCGTGCTCAGTTTATATCAAAATACAGAAATACAGAATGTGTGAGTAATTCCAAATGATATTTATTCTGTAAAAGGTACAAAAGGAGTAGAACAGAAAATAGAATGGCAATTATGAATGATAAAAAAAATGAATGATTGCGGGATGTCAATTTAGGTTTAATCTTTTGATGAAAGAGAATTTTTTTCTCTACATTTTGCGACATTTTATCCAGATTGGTTTTGTGTATTTTACTTAAATGTGTCACTGTCGCACTGCCCTCTCCCCGTAAGTTCCGCTCCCCATCCCCAGAATATTAGTTTTTCTGTGTCTATCCTCCCTTTCCCCACTTGTTCCCTTTAGAGTCTCCCAGCACCGTTTGTATCACGCCCCGTCTTGATTTCTTTACACCTGTTTCCCATCCCGCGCACTATATACAGCCCAGTCCGACTCCAGATCTGCATGCCAGTATTGACTTCATTTTGTGCGTGTGTGTTTTTCCCTTATCTTGGTTGGTTTTGAGTGTTTTTTGACTTTGATGTTCTTGTTTCTCCCCCTTCTGTGTTGCAGGCTCGCGCTGGCTTTCCCTGATTCCCCGTGTACGCCCTGAAGTGGCTGGTTTTTGGTTCTCCCGTTTTCATGTTCTGCTGAGACGGCCTCGTGTTTTGTTTTGTGTTTTCCTGCCAGCGCGAGTCTTGCTGTTTTGTTGCCTTTTCTGTTGTCCCCTGAGTCGGGGTTCCCCTGTTTCTGTTTTGTTCATTAAACATTGTCTCCTTCTCACCCAGTTCGGCGTCCTTCCCCTTCCCTTCCCACCCACACGCCGTGACAAAATGGTCGACAAGATTACATAATTGCTGTCAGAATAAAATCTCATAACTCTCATAGCAATGATAGGCTGTGTGTTGCAGTGATTTTATCACAAGTAAGGATATACTGAGGAGCAACGCAAAGGAAAATGATAAAATCCTTATAACGCATGGCCTCAAAATGCCTGTGGCTTTTATTACAAAACAGACAACAGCAACAGAAAATACTCAATTTTTCAATGAATTATTTAGGTGCTTACTAAGAATGATTGCAATAAACAATAATTCTGCCAAGAAGGGTTTAGAGCTTATTATTATTGCCAAGAAATTATTGATAATACTAGCACCAAACTGGATGTCCCATTTCTCACAAAGGGGCTGAATCTCAATTGGCCCCATAGCGCACTACATGAGAATTAAAATACTGTTTCTGGCACCCCAGCAGTGTATAATATGTCTGACAAAGAGCCACTTGGGATTCAGCCATGCATGTACAGTTCCATTCTCACTGGTCCGTGTGAGCAGCAGATTATTCCATCCACAGCACTATAGTTTTAGTGGCTTAGTACCTTAATACTCTACCCACTAGGTCACTCCCAACTTACAATCATTAGTTACAGGGACAGTCCACAGTGGTAGAAAATGGGGGTTTGAACCTGCAACCTTGTGGTCACCGGGTTCACAGGCAAGTATTTTACCCACTAGAGTGGACAAAAGTAATGGGACATGTGACCATTGCACCAAAAACAACTTTAATGATATTGCATTCATACACTTAGTGGAATTCCACGGGGGGAACTGGTCCCACTGTGGCAGCTATAACAGCTTCCACTCTTCTTGAAAGGCTTTCCACAAAAAGTTGTTTGGAATTTGTCTCAAGTCATTCTATAGAGCATTTATGAGGTCAGGCACTGATGTTAGATGGAGTGAGGGTGGCTCACAATCTCAGTTTTAGTTCTACCCATAGGTGTTGGATGAGGTTAAGGTCAGGACTCTGCGCGGCCAGTCAAGTTCTTCCACACTGAACTCATCCAGACATGTCTTTATGGCGCTTGCTTTGTGCACTGGGCCACAGTCATTGGAAAGATTCTTTCTCAAACTCTACCCGCAAAGTTGGAAGCATGCTGTTGTCTAAATGTCTTGATATACTGAAGCATTAAGGTTGTCCTTCACTGGAAGTAAGGAGCCCCACCCAAACCCTGAAAAATAGGTGTGCCCATATAGTGTATGTATATCTACACATATATAGCTCTGAAGACAAATAATTTTTTGATATTAAATATTAATATTAAATAGTTTCAGATCTACCTAAAATTTTAAAACAAGAAGGACATGAGGGAGGTAAAAGTTTTTAAATAATGTTTTACTTTTACAGTTGTTAGAGCTTTGCAACACCTATACTGACGGTGTGAGAAAGTCAATGTCAACGTGGTTCAAAAGTGGTTCTGCCACATTTAGCAGCAACAACTGCAACCAAATGCTTTCTATAATCGAAGAGCAGTCTGTCATATCACTGTGGAAGAATTCTGGCTCGCTGTTTGCTGCAAAATTGTTTTAATTCAGCCGCAGTGGAGGGCTTTCGACCGTGAACTGGCCATTTAAGGTCATGCCACAGCATGTCAATGGGGTCCTGCCACAGCAAGTCAGGGACTGACCTAGACCTCTCCAAATACATTTTTTGGGGGGCCATTCAGAGGTGAACTTCCTCTTGCGCATTATAAATCAGTAGTTAAGCAAAGACTATGGCAGCAGCTCCACCTTGCATTTGGACCAGCTTTAGTCAGCTAAATAGTCCTTATTATAATTGTCGGAGACTGGCTTTTAGTTTGTTGTGAAAGTGAAGTGAAAATTCTGTCATACATGAACACACCACAGCGTGAACAGCTTACATTTTTTCCTCTGCATTTAATCCATTTACCAAGTGAAGCAGTCAGGAGAGCACCCAGGGAGCAGTGTGTGGGGATGGTACCGTGCTCAGGGTACCGCACAGGTGCTTAGCAGTCTTGTGAATCAAACACACAACTTCCTGATTGCAGGGCTCCCCTAGGCCACCAGCTGTATTATTAAGGGGTCACTTTAATGAATGACTATTACATGTATTGGGTTCCATTCCCTAACTACAGGGGACATTGTCTCTGGAACAATTTGGGGTTATGGGTCTGCTGAAGGTACAAATGGGGACTCAGACTCGAGTCGCACTTAAGTCGCGCAAACAAAGACTTGACTTTAGACTTGCCCTCAATGACTTGAGACTTGACTCAGACTCGGGTGCAGTGACTCGTGAGTCATAACTCATAAACTACGTTCATTTCATGGAATTATTTATTTATTTCTCGCAATCTTTCCAATGAACTAAAAACCGTTCACCTCCCCCCGGAGTCCCATTACTTTTGTCCAAGGTGAACAGTTTTCAGCTAATAACGGTTTTCAAGGGGTCGTTGGAAAGGGGTCACCGAGTCCCATCTAACTGTGGAGTTTCACATTTAGAGTGAGAGATATATTTTTTGTATTTAATATTTAGATTTATAATTATAAAGCAATATTCATTAAACATTTTGTATCTAAAGTAATCTAAGTCGATGTTCTGTAAAGCTTGTCTAGCTTGTCTATCAGTTTTCAGTTTTCACACACTTACACTTTTTCACATAGGAAAGCATCGTGGGCGGAGTGTGTATAGGTCACTTCGCTGAAATTATAAAAGTTGGTCGCAGCTCGGATCACAAAGTGGACCAGAGAATGCCCCACAACCCCTGCAAAACAAACCCCTCACTGATTGCTGTCAGATGGAGTTGGCAATCACAGACAGCCCCCAAAGATCTGCAAGTCCTCTCACTTCCACAAGCGCCGAGCCAGTTCTAAACAGGAAGGAGGCAATAAGTGTGATGATGTGTTTAACAGGATTATGGTTCACAACTTGACAAATATGGATTTATTTTCATAAATAGAGCAAAACACTCGTCCTGCTGCTGATTCCAGGCAATCAAATAAGGTCAGTGCTAACAGTGCGCCCCTAAATAATTAAGACCGAAATGCAGCACGAACCGAAAGCAGGGTGGCAGAAAAACTGAGAGTGTATAAGGGAAGAAACGGAGCACGGGAGATTATTGCGTGACTAAATCAATTGTGAACGCAACTGCGATGAGCAGCAGGCTTAAATAAGCCAGGGAAGAGTCCAGCTCCCCTCCGTTACGTAATTGTGATTCATCTGCAGAATTTTCACTGGAAAAGCTGAGAGAATTGATGGTGTATCCTGTGCACCAATGTCCTGCAGTGGCTGAAAGAGGAGGGATCAGGATAATGGCTCAAGGTCAATTGGACAACATGGAGAAGCCTCTATGGTATGAAACCAATAATCCATCTTGTAGCATTTTCACAAAGAAGAGAAAATTATGCCACCTCAGGGCTAATTGAAACACCCAATGTTCTTTAACACAACTGGCAATGATTATCATTACCAAGGTGGATTGATTTTATTGAATTTTTTGGCTTTTTTGAAAATAATGATGTACATCGCAGCTCAAATGCATTCCTGGCTGTTCTCCAGAACGTTAGCCCATTTCGTCTCTCTGCTCTATACAGCTCATCTATACAGGTAATGGAACATCTACAAATATTTCCATGGCCAAAGAGAGGAGAAGCAGTTCTTCTATTTACACTTTGTCAGCTGAACAAACCTGCTTACACTACTCCCTACCAGGGATGGTGGGTGGCTGTCAGTGTGTTAAAAATAAACCTAGTTGCTACTCATACCATCATTTCCATAAGAACAATTGTGAAAATATCGATTGAAAAACATTCGGCTAAAGGTTCCATCTCAGATACCTCATGGCTGACTAGAATCATTATCCAGCCACTAAACAACAAAATGACTGTGAGAGACCAAAGAGTGGTGCAGGCTGGAGTGGGTTCTGTGCATATTTAATCCACAGAAAGTTGTTTTTGATTATAATGGACCAATAAGCTTGACTATGAGCTGGCATTTGACTCATTCACACCCAGATTTTTCACAATAAATTTGTACACATTGATATACTACAACTACTACAATCCATTAAAATGGATTCAACATATATTTTCCCCAAATGGCTGCATTTTAAAGAAAACTAAACTTGAATAGCTTGCAATTGTGGTGGGCAGTTGGCACAATAAGCACATTAAGCACAAAACTCTGGACACAAAACTGCTAGATAGGGGAGTTTAACATGCTTATTTCATAAAGTGGATCAGTCATTAAAGGAAGCAGAAGAAGTAGGAGAAGAACTTATCGCACACACACATGCACGCGCGCGCACACACACACACACCCCACTCACACACACACACAGAGCAGTGAGCAGTGAAATGTTGCCCGTACATCTAATCCATCCTAACGCCAGTGAACACACACACACACACACATTCACACAAACGAACACACACACACACACACACTGGGTAGTCACTGTTGCCAGTGCCCGGGGACCCACTCCAGGTCTTTTCTCCAGTGCCTTGGTCAAGGTCATATAGTGCAAGTCAACATTTGAATCCACTTTTATTTCATCATTTTTACAGTCTTGCTTACTGTCCTACTTTTTACTGCCTTGCTGTACTTTCTTGTGTCACGTATTCACACATACGTATATGAACTTAACCCTTTGTTTTAAATGTGAGTAATTGAACATTTTACAATAAATGTATGTGCACTCTGTAGATCCAGCATAGGATCACATTCTCTGGAGGACCGTTCCTAGCTCAGCAGAGACTCTAACATGGTAGTGCCATGGTGGTCTGATGTTCTTTTCTTACAGTCCAGTCAGAAGAACAAAATGAGTAGCTAGAGGACTGACTTACAAAATGTGTAAAGAAAATGAAGAGTTTCAAATTGTACCCAAGCAAAGGATTGAACATGGTGGTCAAGAAGTGTAAACACGGTTCAAGAAACCCAATCCCATTGCTGAACCTGACACCTCAGTGGCATAGTATTTACACAGTAGGGTCACTTTTGGGGTTGGGAATTGCCATCTACTAGTAGCAGCTGCCATGACTGTTGTTTGGGGTGGACATAGCAAATTCATGGGTGGGCTGAACATTGAAGTTTACACCTGTCTGCCACAAAATAGTTACTTAACATTACCGGCATTTAGCTGACGCTTTAATCCAAAGCGCCTTTTCTGTCTCTAACTACAGGGTACAGTCTCCCTGGAGCAACTTAGGGTTAAGGGTGTTGATCAGAAACCCAATGGTGGTGCTGAAGGTAGGATTCGAACTCTTGACCTCTTGGTCCGGAGGCAAGTATTCTACCCACTGAGCTACCGCCACTTCTCTGTTATCAAACTAGAATCACATAAAATTCAGAACTCATAAGAGAAAAACAAATCTAAACTTACTGTGCACGAAGAAGCAATAATGACCAATATCACTTTAATATGGTCACAATTTTCTGTATTATTTCAGCCTTTACGCCTTCAGATTTAATGAGCCATGTTCAGAGATGGATAACTGTGTGTAGTCATTATATTTTTGTAAGGTTGTAAGTTCTGCTTGGCTACGTTTGGACAATGTTACATTCATGCTTCCAGTCCATGAGCACTGATGAAGGTTTTGGATTTTGCTGCTGTTGTTATTTTCATTTTGTTATTGTTGTTTATGACCCCTATTTTGCCCTATTTTTAAGTCAGAGTGCTTGGCAAATGCCTCATAGCTGTGGTTACTGGCTCAGAATTGTGATACAGTGGGTAGAGGGGTGCTGATAAATTGTGAAGCAACAGATGGGCCATAGTCAGTAATTATAAACCTGCAAAGTGCATCTAAATGGTGGGTGTGCATGATGAAGTGGCCAGTGAGTATAGGCTAAAAGCAGGTGTACCTAATGAACAGGCAATTTAGAGCACAATGAGTAAAAAAAACAATAAATGAATGAAGAATATCAAACAAATAACAGACCATTCAAATGCCCCTTTTACAGAGCGTCTAATTTTATTACAAGCCATTTGTTCAGTCCGTATCTAAAAACTGAAAGGTGCAAATTGAAAAATTATTTTTGATTTTTACAGACATTCACTGTTTACTAATTGCCCAAATGTCCACATGAACCTTTATTTGGAGGGACTGACATTAATATGCATCTAGGATGTAGGTTTAGGAAGCTGGCTTTATCATGTGACACAAAGTTGAATTATTGGGTGTTGAATTATTTTTTACAATTGTATTTTGTTCTGTGAGGATCTTTAACAATTTATATAAGCTGTATTTGGCTTATGCCTTTATCCAGAGCGACTTACAATCATTGGTTACAGGGACAGTCGCCCCAGAGACACTGAGGGTTAAGTGTCTTGCTCGAGGACCCAATGGTAGAAAGTGGGGGAATTTACATTTACATTTACGGCATTTAGCAGACGCTTTTATCCAAAGCGACTTCCATTCAGCTGGAGCCCTTTACTACAGGAATTGAACCTGCATCTGTGTGGTCATCAGGTTCATGGGCAAGAGTTTTACCCACTTGGCTACTACCATTCCTGGTCCAACATTCAGGGTTATTTTAATGTCCACAGCTGTGTACAAGTACATTTCTAAATGGACTGCAGTGCAATGTACATCAGCATATAATAAGGTACAATGTGCAGCAAGAATTGATTGAGGTACTATTGAGGTACTTTCTGTGCACATATTTAAATATAACCAGCATAATGTGTCAGAAAACAACATTCTGTGTCAGTGGTGCTGGATTTGTTGCACCCAAGGAAAATATAGTTGCATAGACTGAATGTTAAAATATCTGATATAATACTGTAGATGAGATGAAATATGACCACACGTTCTGCACAGAAATGATTTGGCAGCCTCAAAATCAAGATCAAAGTAAACTTTATTTTTATGCCGGCTATATATTCGTATACCGTGAGATAAGACGGCACGGCTCTAGATTTTACAAAGTACTAAAAGACCCAAAGAATACACTCTTCTAAATAAAATATAAACTCTAAACTAGAAGTAAAAATGTGAAATGTATTATGAAGGGTAAATTTTCACAAATGTTGCATCAGCAGTCAAATGGAGAACAAACAGAATACTGGGAAGTAATTGTGTGCTTTAAATGATCAGCAGCAGTCAAGTCGATCTATTACTACAGTAACTCTGAGACAGTTTTCAGGTAGAAACGTAACTTGTATGGAGTTGCATGTGCTTCATAGGTGGAAAGTAAAGGTGGAAAATTGAGTCATTTCACAGTTCAGGTGGGTGTGTGGGGAGGGTGGCAGTGTGTTGAAGTCTGATGGCTTGTGGGAAAAAGTTCTAACACGGTCTGGCAGATCAGGTGTTAATGCTGCCATCGTGCTCCACCCTTAGCATATCACTATCAGAACATTAGATATGCCTAAAATATATTTGTGACCCGATCTGCCGTAATGAGTCGGAAGTCGGCGTTCTATTTATTGAGATACGGGCTGATTATGTTGAAAAACATCAAAAATATCGATTTTTCTTTTTTAGTCTTATGTGAAAGAAAAGGTCTTCAAATTGAATCTCTCAAAGTTTCATCATAGAAATAATTGTGAAAATGTACTTAAATGGCAATTAAGTCTGAGTTGTAGCTCTCAAATCTTACAAAAGAATGTCCAA
>JBBPDC010000109.1:29030943-29044527 GCA_037974485.1 Hemigrammopetersius urotaenia
AAATACAGGGGAAAATCACGAGACAAAACACAAGGCAGGTGAACACAAGGACACGTGACACAAGCACAAACATGAATGCAAATCAAAATAGAAGTCCCAAAAACCTAACAGAAACATAACCCTTAAACAAAACAGAAAAGACCAGCCCTTACAGTATATGTATAAAAATCAATCATTTTCTAATGAATGTTTTTCAAACTTGAATATATTAATTTATTGAGAACGCAGGAATGTTTTTCATGACCTAGACAGCCAGGTTTCACTGGAAAAAGAAAAAATATTCAGCCTTGAAGCAGACTAAAATATATTCCACATTAACAAAACATATTATATATACCAAAAAACAAATACCCATTTTAGGAAGAAATATTTTTGTGTGTGTAAATGAGATTTCCAAACTTCTTGTGATAAATGGTGGAACATTTCATACAATGTAATGGAAGTTTTTAACAATAAATTAGACATTTTTTCCAGTGAATACGACAAAGTTATCAATATAAAAACTGTTAACTCTGGTTTGTGAGAGTGGAATACAACATCCAATTGGTACCGGTCTAGTGGAATGATTCAGAAATCTAAAGGAAGCTATGTAAGACAGTTTTGTTTGTAACGCCCACAAAATGTCAAGGATATTTGTAAGTACTGCACAGCAGTACAGTACAATCTGTGCAGAAGAAGGGAAGACACCGTATATAGAAAAAAGATTAGCTTTGTGTATGGACCTCATTTTCTCTTTAATTACTGTCTGGTGTAGCACATGGAGAAACATTCACAGCCGTGGCGGCCGAGGCCCGGATGTCACAGCTTTTATTGTGGCAATATATAATTTTTCATACGTTTAAGTGCTAAATTACTGAGAAATATATAATTTACAAATTTTGTTTCATTTCAATTTAACTATTCCTAGAAAGCATGTCTTGGGATGGTGAAAGTAGCCAATCTGAGAACTTTATTTATTTCTGCTTGCTGCTGATTGGCTGCTGCCCCATGACCCATCTCCGGCAGCTGCAGTTCAGAATTTTCGCTGTGGAGCTTCTCACGTGTTCTGGTATTTTTCATTTTGTTATTCTTAAAGTCCTATGTTTTTATTATTGTAAATTAAATTAATTCATTGCTGTATTTACCTGCTTAAAGCAAAGAAAACACACATGCATGAATTACAGAACATCGGTAAAAGTATCATCTGTATTTTACAGTCTAGCACCGTGGGAGTTCAATGTACACTGTACAATACAAATGTGGGTATATATATATATATATATGGACATATGGACCAAAAGAAACAGAATGTTTCTGATGCGTTAAGCAAGTCTTCTTGGCAACAGTCAGGATGAACGAGTTTTAGGAGCCATTCTGACAAGATAAGACAAAAAAACAACCAAACAAACAAACAAACATGATCTGTCTGTTTACTGTAAAATAACACTTCACACAGAGAAGCTCACACAGCAGAAACCTGCGGCCTCCCACTAGGAGGCAAAAGGCAGTTAACTGAATGGAGAGAGAGGCCCCTCAGCCAGGCAGAGGGAGCACTGAGGTGGAGAGCATTGAGCTGCACAGGGGAGGGTCTCTGCCTGAAAGAGTGGTCTCTGAACAGCTTGTTGACACAGGCAAATCTGAGGCCCTGACATTTGCAAGCGAAGAAGCTCCAAGTAAAAACCTATTGACAGGCACGTCGGCCCCCCTCGGGCCTGCCATTGTCTTACGGTGACCGGCAGGTACAGACTAAACGCTGGACAAAGGCAGCTCTCGCTTTTCATTCTTATTATTTATTTCATTTAAAGTGTCAATCATGGCGAAGACAGTATTGGCAGGGGACAGAGGCAGTGGGAGACTAGCGGAGAAGCGTACTCCGAGGAAGGAGGATGCAAGACGCATCAGTGAACAGAACAGCAAAGAGGAACTGAGCTGTAGCCTCTTGGCTGAAAAGGGCCGATTTTCGAGGTTAAGCTCCATGGGATTGTGAGAATATGGGGCTGAGTTATTGTGAGGTCACTAGTGATATGTAAGCCGTTCATTTTTCATGCCTTCTAAAGATTCTCAAGCATGTTCACACAGGGCTCTGCGAAACTGTAAAACCAGCATCCTTCTGTGAGCCTATTTTTCTCCATTATGAACGAATTAAAGGCAGAGTCAATAAACAAAACTCTTGCTTCTCTCAGCACAGGCTCATCCAATGAATCATTTCACATATCACCCTTTTTTCAAAAAAGGTTCTAAAAGTCTGGTCATGAATGCAATGACTTCAATGGCAAAATCCTCTTGAATGGCTCCTTTGAGTCATCAGCAGACTAAAAAATGTGGAAAAGTAGCATTGGTAATAACATTAAAGAATTCTGCAAGGTGTTATATGTGGTTTTGGTAATGCAGTAGTGGTACGATGATTTTAATCTGGAACTATGTGGTTACAGTTTCAAATCCCTTCATGGCAAAGCATGGAAACACGATTAAACATGACAGTGCCTTATATTCCAGCTACCCTAACGCACCGCATTCTACCATAGTGTGCTTGAAATGCATATCATGGGGTTGTGAGGAGATGATATTACAAAAAAGAAACACTGCTTGTGGTTTAAACAAGCTTTCCGTCCTATGCGTTAGAACCATGTAGGTGCCTCGGCCACGGCACACTGACCTGACATTCTAGAACAGTGTTAACACAGTAGAGCATTTTAGAGCCCTGTGAATAGAAGGCATCATACTCTAGATTAATCTAGAACACAGAATAACATTCTAGAACAGTGTAAACGAATAAGGAACCTTCTAAAACAGTGTGATCTGGGATGAACATTCTAGCACAATGTTAAAGTGTCCATTTGTCACATGCAAACACACCTCAGTGTGGAAACAAAGTGAAATTCTTTCTTTCTCTTCTTTCTCTTTTACACCAAGTGAAGCAGTGGGATGCCAACAACAAGGGGAGCCATGCAGTGTGTGAGGATGGTACCTTGCTCAAGGGTGTCTCAGTAGTGTCAACGTGTCTCAGACAGTCCTGGAATCAAACCCACAACCTTCAGATCGCAGGGGCAAGTCCCCAACAACCAGGCCACCAGCTGCCCCAGCTGTGAATGGGAGGTACAACATGCCCTGAAATGGCATATTCTACCTCCCAGGATCTGTCCTGAAACTTGAATGTGCCATAATTATGACTTGTCAGGCATTCAAGTGCTTAAATTGGAAATTCACTGAACTGATGGAGTAGTCTTTTGAAAACTAATAAAGGACAACCTCAAAAAAATTTGTTTTAGCTATAAATTTAGCTATTTTTTATGGAAAACAATTACGGATAGCTGGTGCAAATAATATTCTTTTAAGAAGATGAAGTGAAGGGTGGTTCAGCAATGACATTCTCTAATCTAACCTTCTGTTTCTGAAATGGACTTGGGTTAAGCACGTCATTTAATGTCATTTGAACAGTTTAGAAATGACAACCTTTTCATTTGCTCTTGTTTTGCCCTGCACCATGTTTTGACTCGGCAACTCGGGTATGAAAAATGTCCCAGTTTCCCACTTGGTAAACACTACTTGGTTTGACCATTCATCAACTTGGTCTGACCTACCTAGAACTATCATATAATTATGATTATTCAGAGTGTACTTGAAGGCAGCAGAAAAACAACTTTCTAGAACAGTGCAAACAAGGAAGGAACATTCTGGACCAGAGCGAAAAGTGGAAGAAGACTCTAAAACAAGTGAAAGGGACGATCCCGAACAGAGATTAAGAGAGGCTGGAAAATAGACATTTGAATTGCGGCTGGTTTTGCTACATAAAAGCACACAAATGCTTAATGTTCAAAAGACAAGTAGGATATGGGATCTTTAACACAAAGAAACATGTGCACGTCTAGGCTACATAAAAAACTTCAAAAGACGATGAAACACATTTGCATAGAGACGTAAGCCGAAGAGCTCTGATATGTTTGTACTCAGAGTGTATCTTCTTAAGAGTGCTAGTAATAAGACAAGCTCAGAGCAATCCCGGCGGACCCGAGCAGGCCTGGGACGGAGGCAGGTCCCCTCAGTAGGGAGCAGCCACTTGCCCTTGTGTGTCACATTATGTGTGCAATCACATCACAGATAATTGGAAGTGTGGAGTGAATATAGAGTGTGATATTGAGGGCAAAAAAGAAGAGGGAGGAGGAAACACAACAGCTAAGCACCTCCTGTCAGAACAGTCTCTTTCTCTTAGCTTCAATTAACAAAGCAAAATGAAGGACCCCCCACGTTCTCCATGAATACCATGACCACCCTCCACTAATTTGATCTATTGCAGAAAAATCAGCGGAAACTCAACATTTTCTATTTAAAGGGGTACTCCGTTATATTTTTTAACCTAATCCCTGTGTCACATCTATTGCGAATGTTTGATTACCACTATTAGTAATGTATGATATATAACATTAGTAACAGTATATGAGTATTAGTATTGATAAAAACCCATCTTTGACCCAAAATACAGTAATAATAGAAGCCAACTGGCCGTTGCCTCAGCCCTCAATAAATTGCATCCAAATTATGGTCCTGCGGTGAGTGACGGAGATTAGGCGGAAAATGTCTTTCTTTAATCAGTACCAGAATTAAACGGGCTATATGTGTGAATTTTCCTTTGGATTTAAAACACTGTTTCAAAACTGGACACGTCAGGGTATGGAGAGCTGAAAGAACTGTGAAAAAGAACTCAGCAATATGCAATATCAACAACTGTATGTGCCTAGTAACTAACAGCTAAGAAGAAATTGGACAGGCTGTGAGAAAGGGCATATGGGAGATGTCTCCTTACATCACAGTTACTCGTGATGGGAATGCAGATCCATTGGCCACATTGTGCAAGACTGCCATCTGCTGATGCTGCACCATATTGTCGCAAGCTGGGTGTGAGGCGGGGGACAGATTGTATTTCTTTAAAGGCATGAAAGAAGAAAGGGACATGCTGTGTATCACAATATATCACTTAAAGAGACAGGCCTGGAGATAGAGCATGATTGCATCTTGCAGCAGAGTAGGGCTGGGATGCCTCTTGTCTCAGCGGGGCGTCCGTTTAAGGCCGTTGGAGAAGTCTTTTCTGAGGCAGCAGGACGCCACTGACAGACACTTGCAGCCTCAGATCAGTTTCTGTCTGTGTCACAGGCCATATACCAACCAACACTGGATGCAAACGATCTTCAGTGATAAAAACCTAATGTGTGCTGAATGCACAGTCGGCCTGCACAATAAATTGTTAATCATTACCGTGCCAAGTCTGATACTTGATATTAGCCATGTGCAAATGAGGCCTCTAAACAACCACAGCATGTGCTGGAAGCATTGTGACCAATCACAGCTCTGAGATCTCTAATGATGTTGTGATAAATCACTGCAATCATGCAATCAAACAGAAGTAAATTACATTTGTCAAAATAATGCAAGCCAAAACAGTGCAGCATTTGTTCTTAAAATATGACAAATGGCAGTCATAATATGTACATTTTGTCGACATTTCGCTGCTTTAAGATGCAACTCACAATCAGTGATCTGTTTGCTTTTTATCTCAGCTCAGATCTTCTTCTGCAGCAACACTTTACATTAAACCCTGCCACATATCACTGACATAACCATGACATTGTGAATGCCTCTTTATGATATATGAGGGTTATCATATTTATTTATCATATCACCTTTGTCATTACAATCAATGTTTGATGTTGATGTAACAGTTTATCTCACACACCCATTTGAGGATCAAACATTATAGCATAGCATGACACTAGACAGTAATGGTATCATGACATCAATTTATTATATTAATGAACATCCTCTGTCATCACAGCTCATTAAAGTATATGACATCTGCCATCTACTTTATTGCCTATGAAAGGTGTCTCGCTCTGCAGGGTGTTATTTAGAGCTTGGCCACTAGGTGGAGGGCTATGTATGCTGGATTTGTGGGCTATGGTGCCTCAGCATCATACATTGGCTGTGTGGTTTAATTGGCTTAATAATTAAAACCAGGCATGAATTTCAGTAGAACAAAGTGACATCCTTGGCATCAGATTAACTGAAGTTTAGATCATATTCAACATCATAAATGAACAATCGATGCAAGAATCTAATTCAATTGACATGAATAGTTTATCGGAATGAATACACTGGGCCTACACTCTAAAATTAGCTCATAATCTCGATCATAAAGTCTTAAATGTGAAGGTTCTTACATGGCTCTTGGGCTCAATCGATGGTTCTAGTAAAAACTTCAATTGGTATAGACCATTTACATTATTTGGAGGTTCTAGATCGACTATCTTATTAACCAAAAAGGCTCATTAGGGAACCAAAAGAAATTTTTAATTTTTAACAGTGTATAATTATAAATTACCGTGGCCTCCGTCAACAATGCAGTGAAACTATCAATAATCAATGAGCAATAAACTGCAGTTCTTAACTTTTTGTTTTTGTGCATTTTATTCAATTAAAGGCAGCATTATGTATTAAAAACTCTGTCTATTGGCCTCCGCATTACATATTCCAGTGTTGGGAACTCAATTAGTGAGGCAGCAGAAGATTTGTCTTGTGCAGATTTGATCAAGCATCAAAAAAGGGGGCTATCAGACGCTGCAATTACTGTTTCAGAACCATAATAGCATTAATTACATGCAATTGCTTTAAAGAGAGACATTTCCCCTTTATGATTGTACAGGACACAACATGAAAAGAAAAATTAATGGCATTTCATCTTTCCTTTTGAAAAATGAACACATTTCAGCACGATCAAAGAAGTGGGCCTAATAGGCCCTACTAAAGGCCAGATACAAGCGATCAATTAGTTATACAGATGATACAGTTCAAATTACACTGGATCGATATTTCTTGAAAAAGTGCCTGCTCATACAGCACACGCTCCCAAGTTTGATTAATGAGAGTGGCACTGAAGAATTATCCTCAAGAGCCGCTTCCTTAGGCCCATTCCTCTGCAGCTGACACTGAAGGCCCAGCGAGGCCTAAGATTTGTGGGTTTGACACATGCAGAATAGCCCTTTCCCTTTCATCCTGCCTGGATAATTGAAGCACCACATATGATACTTCCTGCCACAAATCTGCCATTGATTTTCCTTTTATCAGCACTCAGATAGAAAGACGTTGTAGCACTCTCTCTGATGAGCCTGGCTGGCACAGTGGCCTGGCACCGTGTTATTGGATGTGCGGGGACATCAAATTTGTATAATGTGCCACTGAAGATTCTCTTTTTTTTCAATCAAATCACAAAAGACACAACGAATGCATAAACAGACGCCACTATCCAACTGACTAAATCATCCTCATCATCCTCTGTCTTTCTCTCTCTCTCTCTCTGTCACCTGCCAATCTGTATGTCAAGGAATTGTGGAAATCATCCCAGCGCTTTTCAAGGCACATAAATTAGGACGTTAATGTGTGCTGTCTTATTTAAATGTTATATAGGCCACATAGATTACTGTGCAACACAAGAAGGCTTTCCGTTAAAACTGTACTAATGTAATCCAGCGGATACACACAATTGATTTTCCACTCCAACTTGCAATTGATCCATTTTCTTTTAAATACAGTTGGCTTTCAATTAGACTGATTGTTTGCTTTTATGAAGCTAACCAACCTTTTAACAGGAGGCACTGGGATAATAGATGTGTGCTAGACATGATGACACTGCTGTTCCCTGTAAAGTTCCGTTAACGGAAACTCGACTGTATTTAAACCAGAATGAAAGGGTGTTTACTCCTCGTTTACACGGGTTTACATTGTTTGTGTATTATGAGGTGATAATTGCATGCCATATGTGCACTGCTATTACACTGATGCGTTCATTACAGTGGGCATATTTAGAGTAGGCCCAACACCATACATGTAAATACACCATTTTCAAATGAGCTCATACTGTGCTTATTCCTTTATTATATAATGGTGATGATAAAACAGCATCATGTTTCAACATATATAAGCAGCATGTATTAGATTCAAAGCTTTTATAACCCTACTATACTGAAAATGGATGATCCATGCTGGAATGAAAGACTTCCTGACTTTAATAGGGTCTATTAAAGAATGCACTAATGGTTCAAACATAAAGCAGCTGTTAGCAAAAGCAAATTCAATTTACTCGTATATTGTGCTCTTTGTCCCATCATCTAGTGGTATCGCCGTTTTTGATTCACAGCGTAACACACCTAATTTCCTAGATGGCATTTTCATCAGGAAGACATTCACTTCCCGAATCGACTTTGAGTATTGACCGCTCATCGACTTTCAATCAGACTCTGTGTGTTCAATGAAATCTCATTTGACTAATTTATCCCATTGCAAGCTGGCAATAAATGCTCATTTGAAGTCATAAATGCTTCATGTTTTTTCTTCAAATTATAAAACACATGAAAAATTGATTCTGGACAAATTTGAACTTGTTAACACATCGAGAGGCAACCACAGCAAGACTGAGAACACACAGTGCAGACATGGATCGAACACAGAGATATATTGAACTGCAGCTGAAATACTATATTCTGCCATGATGACTACATTTCTGTCGGCTAACACACACACACACACACACACACAAGCACACACTATATGTGTGTGTCCTATATGTATGTGTGTATCTTCTTCACGGGGAATCTACTCAAGAACCTACTTTAAGAATGATCAGTGATCACATTTTTAGCCTCTTCTGATATTACTGAAGTATGCATTTGCATAAATAACCTCTGTCGGTCATATTACATGCTTAACTACTACACCCAGTATATTTGAAAAAAAACACGTATGCCATCATAGTGCACAATTTCTAACTTGTAATGTTCAGAACGGCAATGAAAACGGCAATCTTGTATGAAAAATGTATATACATATATTTTAGAAACTGGTTCCGCGAGGCTGCCCCGCACGATCGGGCCGGGAGGGTATTCAGGTTTCCAGGTCTGTAGGTGGGACGCAGGTTGTGGAAGATAGGGGGCGCTATTGCTTTTGCTTCCGCGAGTTGGAAAGGAGTGAACCCAACTTGTAGCCCAGAGCAGGAGTGAGTAATTCCCTAGCTTTGGGGGAGGGGGGCAGATAAGTGGTCCAGATGCTGTCCAGTCCCTGAGAGCTACGTGTGTTCAGCAGGGACAACTGAAGGCGCGCGCTGTGAGGATTACACTCGCCTGGACCGACTTGGATGTGAAAGGGCATGTGACGGGCGCGCGCGCCTGTGTGTGTGTATGTGGCAGAGAGAGAGTGAGTAAGTGTAGTTAGAGGGCTTTGACTGCTTCACACAGACATCCCAACACGGTCACACATCTGTCATACATGGGAAATGAGCTCATCTGCTGCGAGGGCAGGTTTCTGCTGAGCACGAGGAAGACGGAGTGAGGAGACGCGCGCAGGAATGGCCACAATTACGCACGAGATTCAGGCTGCGCTCTCCCTCCGACTGAGCTGATTTGAACATCCCAGGACCTGCTATTTGTGCGCTCTCCCCGGGGTGTGTCCGGCAGTAGAGGGCCAACTGTGTGGATGTACGGCAGCATCATGCTCGCTCCCTCGCGCCTGTCCGGAGCGCTCCCAGCACGCGGTGGATTTATGGGGCAAACGGCGATGCGTGGCAATTTCTAAGTAAAGTTTGCTTCGTAAAAAAGGACCCCAACAAAGTCATCATGCTCTTCCTAACTTTTTGGACCTTGTTTCCTCTTTTAGGTAAGTTTTAAGATCCGTTTAGATCCGTTTGTATTGCGCGTGAAAGTACTTGATTTGGAATACGCAGGTATTTTAAAGCACTTATAATACTGCCAGTAATACAAGGACGAACCTTCATACATGCTCGTCCTCTGCGCAGTCCTCAGAGACACCATTCTCTCCTCCATGCCTAAATGCGTTTCTGCAGTAAGCAGTACGCACCAATATTTACCATGAATTTCATTAAATGAATTAAGTGCTGTTTCTTTCTTGCACATCGTGCTAAAAAGTATTATATCACATTTGGTGAATGACCTTTCTGTATCACATTCTTGTCTCATTGGAAAAAAAAGTGGCCTGAAGTGGCAAACTTGCTGAATGACCCATGCAAAGTAAAATTTCTTGCTCCTTTGCCCAGATGTGTTGCCTGTTTCGGAGGGCGAGGAGCTGAACCAGGCTCGGGTGCCTCGTCTGGACTGTGTAAGGGCTCACGAACAGTGCCTGGCCAAATACGGCTGCAGCACCAAGTACCGCACCATGAGGCAGTGTGTGGCTGGCAAGGCAAGCAACCTGAGCATGCTGGCCGAGCCAGAGGCACAGGACGAGTGCCGGAATGCCATTGAGGCCATGAAGCAGAGCCCCCTGTACAACTGCAAGTGCAGGAGAGGCATGAAGAAGGAGAAGAACTGCCTCCGCATCTTCTGGAGCATCTACCAGAGTCTTCAGGGTAGGCACACAGGCCCCGTGCATGAAAAAAAAAAACAGATGTCTGCAAATAATGAAAAAGTCCTACATGTTGTGGTGTTGTTCCATATGTCAGACATGCATGAGTGGGGCTCCCCGCCAGGGGCTGTGTATGTTAGATGCACAAGGTTCATTTTGGTTTGACTATAATAACTTTTCAAATGAAAGAGTCCACTCTGGAGCAGGGAATTTACAGCTAAATCAGACTTGTGTATCTGTGAGACCCATTCATGTATATAATGACCTGGAAGCATGCAGAGCTATCTTAATTCCTGCCCAATCCTCCTCTCCTTCAACTGTTTTTTTCGAGTGCGCTAATTGAGTTGTTTGTTCTCATTTTCCAGGCAATGATTTGCTGGAGGACTCTCCGTACGAACCAGTGAACAGCCGTCTGTCTGACATATTCCGCCTGGCGCCCATCATATCAGGTAAGCCTGCTGTGGTTATAACATAGCCTGCTGGAACAACGCAGTACAGAGGAGACTACGCTGAATTCTGGGCTTTATTCCAGTCCTATTCACTCATTACTGTGTATATTATGATTTCCAGTTGGTATAGATTCTCTTTTGCTTATCCTCCCACTGCTTCTTGCTCTTAACTGGCCATTATGATGGCAGAAATCAGGCCCTCTCTACAAAGTCATTTATCACAGTCTCTGGCAATGTGGTGGACCTGAAGCAATTCATTATCTTCTCATATGTGTGAGCCGTTATCAGTAATAACAGGCTGTTTATCCTTGTACTTTATTTGGAAATGTAGCAGACCAAAGGCAATGCTGGAGTCATATTTGAAAGGATAGTAATGCTCTGCAGATGGTGCTGTTCATCCCCTGGAACGCTGCTGCCCATGTGAATTATAAGAGAGGAGGAGAATGTGACAAGAACACCAACTGTAATCTGTCACTCACCAAAGTAGAACATTCACATCTATTACTCTCCAAGGCTTTATGAGGCCCCAGGTTCACTGTTTAATTGGTTTTCTCATTTTTAAAAATAAAGTAACTTTTAAAAAATGAGAAAAAAAAGCACTTAACTGTAGGTCACTATCCACAGAACTACACGACACATACATAAATCTTTCATAACAACTGATCTACACCTACCTCAAGATTCATGAAGTCTTATAATCACCATTAATGCTTGATAGAATAAGCTTTTATAAATGTCAGGTTTCATAAAATGCTTCTGGAGGTGTCCATGTTGCCTTATGGAAGCTGGTCTACAGTACAGTGTTACCCTACCTATGTCATAAACATGTCAAAAACATGTCATAGATGCCATATGCTGTCATAAATTGTCACGACATTACAATCATCGATATGACAGTGTCATCACAATTACCAGTAATGGTAACCTGACACTCCTATATTAATAGCCATGTTGCGACCATCCATAACAGCCTATGACATCTGAAATGACATGTTTATGGCATGATTAGATGTCAGAGTTATATAGCGGGGTTTAAGTAAAGTGTTATCAAATGAGAATGCTTTAAAATACTCTTTTAAAAATGTTTTCATGAATGATATGTGTGAGAGTGAAGCACCTACAATTAAAAACAAAAACATACCAGATATGTATCGGTGAAGATTTTTTTTTTGTTGCTAAGAACCAGTTAGAAACCTTTCGTTTTAAGAGTGTAGGCCCACTATGGACAAAATCACTTATGGATTGATGAAGTTTCATGAAATGCTTTGCTTTAAGCCTGGAAGGCTTATGAACAACACACACATTCCTCCTCCTCCAACCCCTTGCAATCAATAGACATTTAAGTGAAAGAGCAACTTAGGTAGCAATCAATGCAAGCAAAAGTTCACGGAAATAAAAAAATAAAGAGTAAAACTGGACTTTTAAATGTCTTGTGCCGGTCGGTTTTCCAAATGTATCCACTGGGTAAGATCATCAGGAGATAACACATCAGAGACTTTCCCCCCCAAAAAAGGCACAATAATTCATCCTTATGGTGACCTTCTGTTATACTTTGGGTCTAAGATCAACATTGCCTATAGGTTTAAATGGTCAGGCCTATAATTAGCATTTGACCTGTAGAAGGAAAATAAATAAAACCATCAAGACTGAGCTGCTGCTGTGCTCTCAGGCATTAGTTCTATTAACATCATGCGGCTTGTGTTCACTAGTTGGCTGCAGGTGCAGTACATCAGCGGAGTTTGAGGAGCGAGGCAGAGAGACAGAGAGTGCACTTAGCTGAATTATCTCCATATTTGGAAGCATTGCACAGAGACATATTAATCTAGAGCCAAACCCAATCATGGGACTGTTTGCTTACCCCTTTAAAGTGTAGCATGATGTCGGTGAATAAAAGGCCACTGAAAAGGGGTGCAGTGGGCTTGGCTGATCACAGCATCCTTCTGTAATCGTTCACAGCTGGCCCATGCAGGACCCAGCAGCATTTTTATGGGTGCTGAAATCACGGCTTCAATAAAAGATTGATTTGGTTTAGAGGCACATATCTCTGCTCAGGGTCCATCTGCCAGAGCTGTATGCGGCTGCAGCAATGAGATGCTTATCCACAGCCCTCTCAACACAAAGGGGCCAGGACTTTTACGCTTTCACTATAGAACCCAAATAGGCAGCCAGGCCCTTTTAGGAAAAGGGATTGAAACTCTGGAGAGGCCTTGAGCTAAAACAGATAGAAGAAAACGATGGCTAATAATGACAATAAAAAAGTTCCTATCTTTGTATAACACAGCTGCTTTGGGTGCGGGTTTTAAATCCGGGATGAACAATACAGGTTTTGCAGGGAATACTGTGGCACTGAGTCAATTTTTGCTCCCATTATAATGGCATAAATCAGACCTGCACTACAAAGCCATTTATCATGTAGTCTTTGATGTGCAATATGAGGTGAGGCCTTGAATCAATAACTGAATAATGTTTGTGTAAAATCAACTGTGACTTCTGTGATATGTATTGTAATATTTGAAAAAAGAAGGAATTGTTGCCCAATAAGATTTATAATTGGGTCCTATAATGGGAATTAGGGCTATAGGTAAAAGTTTGCTTATATAACTGGATACAAAATTCTGCTTTCTGTTAATACTAGGCCTGCCTGGTATACACAAAATACCATTTTGTAGTTAATTGTCACATTTCCCTTCCGCGTGCATGTAGTGAAACTGAGAGCGCCAGTGGAGACAGACATGCTGGGTACGATCACTGTTGTTTA
>JBBPDC010000109.1:29079117-29104013 GCA_037974485.1 Hemigrammopetersius urotaenia
ATATATAAAAACTTGACCAATATCTGAATATTTTAGTATTTGTTAATATATATATGAAGAATGTTTAGGTAACACTGGGTCTATGCTGAAATCCCTCCCTTTATTAATTTTACTGCATTTGTAACATCATGCAGTATACAGATAAATGATAGAGGACAGTAAGTTAAAAGTAGGAAAGTGTGATTTCTGTGCATAGTTTAATAGGTTCCAGTAAAGTGGCCCCTTATAGTCACGCATAAACACCACAGCACAGCACACGGTGTGAACAATGGGAGATTCTTTCTCTGCATTTAACCCATTCATCAAGTAAAACAGCAACACAGTGCCTGTGGAGCAGTGAATGGGGATGGCATCTTGCTCACAGGTACCTCAGTCCTGGGATTCAAACTCACAGACTTCTGTTTACAGGCTTCACTCCCTAACCACCAGACCACCAGCTGGTGCGAGGAGGTTTGTAACATAGCATTAGCTGTAATAGCCCAGTTTCAGAATCAGAAATAAGCTACAGTGCTGTGCACACACCTCAGTATGATTGGGCCCACTCAAAATAAGATAACCTGACAAAGAAAAAAGATAACCTGTCCCAACACAAGTAAGATAACCTGTCACAGAAAATCTGGCCACCTAACATCACATGCATCGTCTTTCTCCTATGAATAAATATGTGTTAGAATGGTTAAGGTATTGGGCTGACGACTAGCATTCTGGGTTCAAACCCGACTAAAAGGAGACTTCTGGGGCAGTTGGTGGCCTGGTGGTTAGGGAGAACTCGCTGTAACTGGAAGGTCATGGACTTGAATCCCAGGACTGCCAGTAGCACCACTGCGGGACCCTTGAGCAAGGTACCGCCCCCACATACAGCTGCATTCCTGGCTGCCCACTGGGTTAAATGCAGAGAAAGCTTTTCAGTGTTCTCACTGTGTGGCGTATTCATGCCTGACTGTAAGGGCCACTTTACTTGAAACTAATACACACATGCAGAATGATATTTACTAATATCTACAATATAAGTGTTTTTTTCTGTTCATACCATGATTTGAATAAAAGAAAAAGCAATGCCTTTACAAATACAGGGGATCCTCGAGGTCTGCTCCTTCAACAGTGATGTAACCTGAATTTTGATGTTAGATGAAACACACCCTAGCCCAGATCACTTGTAAAGTCATAAACAAACAACTAAGCATATTCTTCCGCTATGCAACCAAACCAGTCTGCCCACATAGTCTGTAAGTACGAGGCTAGCGGTGTAAGCCGAGTGGGAGAGAGCGTTGTAAACTCAAAACGTTGTATGTCGAGACTGTTGTAACTCGATGATCCCCGGAAAACTCATACTTTATACTCTTCCTAATGTTACCCTTTCTTGTAATGGCGCAGGTAGGGGGAGTGGAACCCTCAGAATTTTACAAAAACTTGCTAATTTTATGAGTTAGCAATAGATTTCCACTCTGTAGGTATTTCTCCCCCCAGTCTCCCCGACAGCATTATAATCTGTGAATAATCTGTGCACAGCGATCTGACAGAAATTTCTCTCCCATATCGTTGTTTTGTACCATGAAAGTATTTTTTTTTTCATCATAATTGTTTTGCTGTATAAATCACACCCACTGTCAGGGGGTGTTTTGAAGCAAGTACATGAGATTGCCAGGCTAAAGTACTGCATCTATACAGCTCATTTTAAGCTGCCCATCATAAATATGACAGCACTATATATAACCTTTTCATGTTGATTTTTTTTTTTTCTTCAGGTTCATTAAAAACATACTTCAGAGGTCATAAATAAAGTCTATTTCAGTTTTATGGTTGAGGCTGATATTTCTTGTTCTATTTTGTGAAAATAAATAAATGTCAGTGTTTGACATGCTGCCTTCATTTTTATTTTCATCCATATACTGTTTTATGGAAATAAGTTGGAAAGCTTATCTGTGCATCTGTAGATTACGTAAATGTATGTATTTTCTAAGAAATTGTGCAAATGGTTTAGCAAAAAATCCACCAATCCACCCACACCCATCCATTTTTCTAGAAGGGATGTTTGGAAAAGGTTCTAATGTCTACATTTATGAAAGTGTGTGTATCAGGTTCAGCACTGGCATTGGCAGATATGTAGGTATCAGATATCGACATCAGTCCAGAACTGCTGTGTCGGCGTACCGTTGTTTAAAAGGGTCTGTGCCAGCCTAAGCTAGAGCATTTTCCTTGCCATCCAAACATGCAGACTTTTACAGCTGAATCTGATTGCTTTAGATATACTCTCATACCTTTAGTGCAACTATTCATCATATAGTTTTAATAGTGATAATATGATTTATTAGAGGGTGCGGTTTCTTCAGCAGGATAGACCTCCGGGAAGGCCATTAATCATCCTTTCCCACAATCCTATTCCCCCAGAATGAGTTCCATTCTCTCTATTGTGCAGCGGGTTTATTATGTTCTAAACTCTCTATGGAATCACTTTATCATGCCACCAAATCCCATCTCCATGCGCGAGTGTGTACAGAAAGTGAACAGCACAGCAAAGTTTCATAAAACCCGGTATCGTAATGTATTGGTCCATCACACACACGCTAATGCAGTCACTGCTACCGGAACACAACCACACACAGCGGCGGATCGATTTGTGAGCAATAGGCCCAGCGTGAGTTTACTGCAGTCGGTGAGGCCTATAGCGCTCATTATGGTAACATTACACTTCTTTAGAGAAGCACAGCTCTGACCACTGGTGAGAGCAGACTATTACCCTGCTGGCCTGAGCCAGAGGAGGCCAAACCGTTTTACACTAAAAGACTATGAGTACCTGCAGCTAGACCAAACAGAAAACCCATCTCTATCATTCAAGCATAATGGCTCTCTGTTTTAATGGACGTTTCATTCAGTGCCTTTTGGTCTCTCTCCCTTCGCAGGCTCAGAAACGAAAGACGAACAGCACAGTTGATGTTCTGTGTGTGGTAAGTCCAGCTTGTGTTTAAACATATTTGATTTACATATAGAATAGTTTATTTATATAGATCTAACTATAAATTATCCAGCAACAACTATGGAACTAATGTATTAATCATGTGAGAGAGTACTTAAACTTTGATGTCATGGCACATCTATGCCACCCTACACTAATCCACTGCATTACTGAGACATGTCATTCTAACACACACACACACGCACACGCACACACACACACACACACACACACACACACACACACACACACACACACACACACACACGCACAGAATACAGTAGCAGTCTCATTCACAGAGCTATAGGCCATACAGTGCCAACCCAAAGGACATCCTACAGTAGTTCTATTAAATTTAACATAAATGTCCAGTAATCCCCTCCTAATGGCCTTTCCTTTGGTAAGGGTGGAAATCAGCTCAAATATATCAGCTCAGATATTGTTATTAATTCCAACAAATGTAGTATTTTAATTCAGTATATAATTAAGAGTGACAGAACATTTCCAATTTCATTAAAATTATTAAAAATTCAAGGTTGAACTTACGGACCTCCAAAGAACGCTGAAACTGCATTTTTATGACTAGTGTTAAAATGTCATTGCTTTTTATATTCTGTGAATATTTAATGACAAATTAACTACAAAAATTACGTGGAATGAAAGGTCGACGTTTTTCCATATGAGCTTTAAGAAGAGTGGTTTAAAAAGGAAGCTGTAAATCACTGCAAAACATCATTACTTAAACAAAATATTCTCTTCTAAAGAATATATATATAAGTATTAGTATTGACACTCTTATTTTCATGCTTTCATAATTAAAGGTAACTGCAAGAAAGTTTCTAATTAAGCTTTAAATGTCTAATGAAAAGCAAGGTGTGCCCGAACCTTTGACAGAGTAGAATCAAAATACCATTTAAAAAAGCACAGATTAGCGCAGGCAACAGTGTCTGTGCTGAAAGCTATCTTACATGTCTGTTCTCCACAGGAGAGATCTTACATGTCTTTTCTCCACAGGACCCTAATCTGGCTGACCCCAGCAGCTTTAACGCTATAGCAGGAAGCTCAGCTAGCCCTGCCTCCTCCGTGGCCCTCCATGTGCTGCTGCTAGCTGTGCTCTTTACCCTCCAGCTGCTGCCCCACAAGGCCCTGCTGTTGTAGCCCAGCCCCAAGTCGGACTGCTCCTGTATCATATTCACCACTCTGTCGTATTTGATCTTCTCCTGCAAGTGATGCTGTGCCAGGTGTGACGTCTACATGTGCTAAAGCTGCTTTTTCTTTCTGACTAATGGCGGATCCGTGCTGATGGGACAAAAATGAAGTTACCGAACTTACCTTAAGCAACTGGACAGCATGTGGCCAATTTTGTTGTGAATGACTTCTACTGGGAGAAGAATTTTACTGTCCGTCCATAAGGGCTGTTGAAGAGGAGAACCAAAGGGAATAAGATGACCCTCCACTTTTCGGCTAATGAGAACAGACTCCAAAATAAACATTTATTTCCTCGATCGGTGAAAGAAAAGCTTGCAAACCTCATGTTCAGCTGCAGTGGAAGCTCTGCATCTCTCAGAGAACTGATCCTGTCCATTATTTCTCCTGTCTGGCAGATAGATGTTGAGCCATAGGGCACAGGGAGAAGACACAACAGACAGACAGACAGACAGACAGACACAGTCTGGCAGGTAGTCTTTTGGAACCAGAACTGACGTGTCCATGCTCTGCACACAAATGTAATTTTTGGTGGCAACTGTTGCCGGGTTGGACAAGCTACAGAGAACCCTGACAAAGATCCCATTCAACCAACTCTATTTTTCCCCCAAACATCTGTATTTAGAATTTCAAATTATATTGAACTTGTATGTGTATAAAAGCCAAAATGTTCTTTGTCATCAGACTTGCATAGCGGTCCATTTGAATTTTTCTTTCCCATTCACTCCCCTATCACAGACTAGATAACTCTCATTTTGAGCACAGCACTCCAACTCGAATGCTTTAGAACAGTCTTTTCTCCAACAGCCAGTGAAGCCTGTCTGACCCCGCAGTAGTTGCTATGATAGAGCGCATCAGCGAGCATAGCACTGGTCAATTTCCTCATCATAATGGACGTCTGGTCATTCGGTGTCGCTCAAGGGACGTTTTCTTTTAAACGAAGAATGTCCAGCATTGGTTCCAGGGAGAAATCATTTTTTTGGGGGGGAAGAAAACCCTCAGTCCATTATGACTAGCTCCTGCTTGTACTATACCAGCCTTTGTTTATGATGCCTATTCATTTCTTTTTTTCCCCACAGTCGTATGCCACAATATCACAGCTGCTGTGTACAATATCATCTGAAGTGTTTTAGCGGTGTACATGAGTGTCGAGTCACAGAAAAGTGTACAAAAGGTTGACGAATCAATCTAGTGTACCCATATGTAAAATGTGCTGTACAGTAAGTGAACATGGTTTCTCTCTCTCTCTCTCTCTCTCTCTTTTAATTGAGGTGCCCTAAAAGCATTTCAGCATTGTTGTGGTACTGTTAACTGTAAAAGTAAATAAATAAATAAGTAAATACACATGTAAACCAGGGCTGGGAGAAATGAAAGGGGGCTGAAGAAGACATTAAATAAGTCCCTTTAATCTCTGTGAAAAGTTTAGAATCTCACTCGCTCATTAAAAACACAAGCTGTAAATAAGTCAACCTAGTCTTTTCCCCTGAGGAGAAGAATGCGACATCCAGGAGAGCAGAGCCGATAGTAGTTCGGCTAAGGACTGTCATCATGGAGCATACGGTCATGGGCAAAACTCTGAACACTCCTTGGTGAAATGTTTTCATGTTTTATTTTTCCCCCCCAGTATGTTCAATTCAGCAAATAAACAGTAATTGTGTATTAAAATGTGCAGAAGTGTGTTCTCTGTTTCAAAACACATCATTTGACCAGGAATGCCCACACTTTTGTAGATGCCTGTGTTAGTAATACAGAAAGGGATTCATTCTTTCATAAATGTTATATATAAACCACAACAAGTTAAAAGAATGGATGCTTAAATGGTTCTCCATGATGGAAGCATGTGTTTAAAACATGGTTCTGTACAGTATCCCAAATGGTTCCACTGTTGTTATGTACATCATGGTTGCTATAAAGAACCTTGTTGAGTGTCACAAAATGTAATTGGATCAAATAAAACCTTGCAAATATACTTAAATGGACATCATCTCTTGTTGAGATTTTCAAAGAATTCTAAAAACGAATTTGAAAGATAAATTATGCAAATATCCAGATGGAGCAGGAGAAGAATCGAAACATGGAAACAATTTATCCATCTATGCATCCATAATCTGATCTGTTAACCTAGGCTGTTCACAGGACCAAAGACAAAGAAACTACCAGTCACCAGTCCATCACAGGGCAGAAACACAGACACACCCATTCACGCACATAGGGCAGCCTGGTGGTTAGTTCAAAGAAACTCCTCTGCGAATCCCTGGACTGCCAGTGGCATCACTGAGGTACCCTTGAGAAATGTACCGTCCCCACAAACTACCCCCTGCTTCACTCGGGTGAATGCATTAAATGTAGTGTTCTAACTGTGACATTCATCTTTCGTTTCTGAGCCTGTGAAGGGAGAGAGACCAAACGGGACTGAATGCAGTGAATGTGTTAACATGATAAATGATTCACTTTACGCACACACCTAGGAGCCATTTAGTATCTCGTGTCGTGTGTTTTTGGACTGTTAAACAAGATGACCAGGAGAAAACTTGTGCAAACACCTGAAGAACATGCAAACCTCACACCAGGCCGGTAATGAAACCCACCGCACCACTGCAACCCATGCAAAAAAAATAAATACTGCCAATCCATCAATAAGGTCAATTTTTCATTGACAATTTGGCAATGATCAGTTGAGTGGAATCAATACTTAAGTAGCTAAGTAGAGAGCGATATAATTCACTTTCATCACTCACTCCCACACTTGACACTTCATCTTCAGTGTGACAGTCTTTCACCGCTGCTATAATCCAGCACCCCCGTCCTGAGAGATGGATTCAGTGGGCTGGCTGGTCCTATATTTGAAGCTTCTGAATGAGCTCTTCATTCGTAACATTATTTGCTACGGTCATTTTCCTCAACTTCCCTTTTTCGGCCCCGACCAGTGAGTGTGGTGACTGAGGTTGTAGCAGTTGACAGAGAAAATTTCACCAAAACGTTCTCATTTCTATTGTTTTATATTGATGTTTTCGATAATGCACTGGTTGTGATCTCCTGCCTGTGTGTTCATGAGTCTGTGTGTGCGCGCGTGATGTGGGCGGTGACGTAACTACGCAGACGTGCGTGCGCGCTCCGGTCAAAGACTTTTCTGCATGGCCGGAGGGGAACAGGCATGTGAGAAGCTCAACATATACAGCTCATATTTGTCTGTTTGTTACAGCACCAATAAAGGGTCAGAGATCCAGGCCCGTGGTCAGTCTCATCTGTAACGCAACACAACACAGAGAGTGCAGAACGGTGTGACGCACACGTAGGGGTAGTCGAGGCGGGCTACACGTACATGGTTCACAGCACAGAAGTTCCTACTTTTTTAATTTGTTTTTCATCTGCTCGGTTTGGAGCAGAACGCTAAATTAAGACCTGCACTCCATTGTCCATTTCCATTTAGTCATATCATTCCAGACGGAATTGGAGGCGCCGCTGATCAAACACAGTAAAACTCGTTGGAGCTTGTGATATTTTTTCTCCACCATTACATTTTAAAACACTGAAGTTGACGCTTAAATGGGGTGTCATAAATGCTGCCTTGGTTTTAGTGATGTCCTATCACTTTGACGGATGACTCAAGTTCTCGTTCTCCTCCTCAGCAGCTGTAAAAGGCCTAAATGCAGTGTTTGTTTTAGATGTGGCGACACACGCGTGTTGTAAAAAATGTAAATATGGGTCACTTTGTTCCATAAAAGATGTACTTAACCTCAGTGGAAATGTTCATGACATTTAAATGATAAGGGCAATGTAGCATCACAAATGAGCATGTGCGTGAAAATGTGGCCGTTTTTGGGAGCCGCACCTTAACCCTTATCCGGAGCATTACAGCCGTTGACCTTTTCGGACTGTCGGACGCCAGAGCTGAAATAGATTGAGTTTTCCAGTATTTTGTCCTCGGTGCCTCAGGGCTGTGTTACCTAGGATGTCCACCTGCATTGTTGCGGACTGAGTGCTACCTCAGTCTCTGCTTATCAGCCTGTATTAACTCGGGACTCCTAGCAGGCAGGATTAAGTGATAATAGGGGACACGGCATGATTGCCAGTCAGATCACATCAGTTCGCTCCACCAGGGACAATAACACACACAAGGACGCGGCCCTGTCCCTGTCACGAGCGCCAGACTGAGGCGTGGCTTTTTCCTTTTTTAACACCAGCCGGTAGCCATTACCTCAGACATTATGATTGAGCGTGTGCCACGAGTGTGGTCAAAGATTTACTGAAGCGCACATCGCATGGAAAACAGAATTTTCCTTGCTTTTTTTGGAAATGATGAGTTTGATGTAGTGTGTAATCACTGCAAAAGTTTTGAAATGTGCATTTTACTACCCTTTAAGGCCCACAAAAATATCTGGGAAAAAAACTGGCTCTCTTCGGAGCATAAATCAAATTCACAAAAGGTAAAGTAGAACTACTGTGGGCTAATATGTGCCTCGCCAACTCTAGAATAATGTGAATTTTTGTTACATTTAAATAGGAGGACAAAAGGCAAGATTTAATATGATATCAGAAGGTCCTTTGTGAGGAATCCAAACATTCTTTGTAAACGACTTCGCAGATGAGCATCGAGAAACATTATGAGCTACGAAAGCCAATGAAAAAGCAAAATGATACGGTAGAAAATAAATGAATAATGTTATGAGAAGGGTGTGTGTTCTGTGGCCAGATAACTGTTCAATAAGAAAGAAATGCTGATCGAGACAGAGAGAGAGAGGGAGAGAGCGATAGACCGACACGCCATGAAATAATGACTTCCTTCAAATAAAGGAGAGGGGCCAAGGAGAAGAGACAATGTAATCAGAGAGCACTGTCTGCTATGAGAGAGGAAATTATATCTAATTACTTCACCTCTGAACTCAGCGCCTGACAACATCGCCTACTGTTGTTCAGTGAATGCTTTTTTTCTTTCTTTCTTTCCCCACAGCCCCTGCCACAGCCCTCACCTTTACCATTTCACAGAAAAGTGCCACTTCCAACATTATTACCTTGCTTTTTTATCTTATTGTGTGCAGTAAATGTCAGGGTGTGTGTATCTGGGCTGAGAGATCTGCGGAGAGTGGCTGTGCGGAGATGATTTCCTCCAGTGCTGGAGAAGGGCACAGGTAATAAGCCCAGATAATGATTTGACTCACTGATAATGTTGACAATGTACAAGGCCCCTTCTCCCAACTCAAACTACAAGGTGAGTGAGAGAGCACGAGAGAGAGAGAGAGAGAGAGTGAAAGAGAGAGAGAAGGTGAGACAAAAAAGACAAAAAAAGAAATAGAAGAGAAAAGGTGACGGAAGCGTGGACAAATGAGAGAGGAAGTTGCAGAGGAGCAAAGAGAGAAAGAGACAGAGAGGGAGAGAGATAAAGAGAGAGTACGAGATAGAAGAAAGAGAAAGAGCAGGGAGAGGGAAAGAGAAATTGTGAGCGATGGAGAGTGTGAATAATGAGAGACAGAGAGAAGAAAGAGAGGGAGGGAGAGAGAAGGAAGAGGAAGCAGAGGGGGAGAAGGAGACAATGAGAGAGACGGAGAGAGAATGAGAGAAAAGCATGTGAAAGAGCAGGGAGAGATAGAATGAGAGAGATTAAGAAAGAAAGAAAAGCAATGGAGATAAAGAGCAGAGAGAAAGAGGGGTAGAGAAAAGAAGACAGAGAAAGAGACAGAAAAGAGGAAGAAAGTGAGAAAAATGAGAGGGGCAAAGAGAAAGAGAGGAAAGAGCAAGCAGAGAAAGAGAGATAACAAGCAGGGAAAGAGAGACAGAGAGAATACGATGGAGGGGGGGAGCAATAAGAGATAAGAGAAGAAAGCAATAAGAGATAGGAGAGAGAACGAGAAAGAAAGAGAAGTGATAGAGATAAAGAGCAGGGAGGAAGAGGGATAGAGAAGAGAGGGCAGAGAAGAGGAGGAAAGTGAGAAAAAGGTGAGAGAGGCAGAGAGATGAGAGAGACAAAGAGAAAGGGGCAGAGCAAAGCTAGAAGAGAAACGGAGAGAGAAAGAGAGAACAGAGAAGAGAAAGGAATATTAAAAAAAGACAGACGTTTAAACGAGCATGCTCTGCAGGCAACTGAGACGGAGAAAAACAAAATTACTTGGAACACGAAGAAACAAAAAGAAGCGGGAGACAGTGTTTATATGACTCACAGAAAGCCTTTCATATGTGCGATAAGAGCAGCTGCTGCCGCTTCATGCGCAAAGCCACAGAAGATCAGGCGACAATTACAGAACACTCACAGCAAAGAGACCAGAAGAAGGCAGGGGGGGGAGACAGAAATAGAGTGCAATAATAATAGAGAAAAATGCAACCAAGATGCCACGATTCTTCTGCAATCATCCTCACTTGAGCCATGATGAAATTCCCACTTTTGCAAAGTTCTGGCCAAAACTCTCAAACTGGGAAAAGATACGGCGCACTGAAGCAGTTCAGCGCAGCTCACAGGACTCACAGTCTACATTCACTGCTTCAGGCTGGGTTTGAACTAGGACCACTAGGTGCACTAGGGCCTAACGGATGCTTTATGACCCATTAAGGTATCAGCTTTAAGAAGCTAATCATTTTAAACAGCAGTACTATTAGCTGATACCATTTATAAATGGTCTAGAAATGGTATATATTTAATACATATGGGCTACTTTAAGGTTAAACCACTTACTTTAAACAGCACAAGGCATCAAACATATTTGCAGAGTTCTTTTCTTGCCATTAGTTCTCTTCTTAAAACGTTTGTGTTTCTGTGCGTTGGAGCACATTATCCTAAACCAAAAGTTTAGCTCTGAATGCATTTTACATGCTATTATTTTAACCATAAGTAACTTTTAATATCATAGATGGCTGCATGCAAGTTTGGGCAGCTCTGGCCAAATAAAATATATTTTTGGGATTTTTAAACAGTACACTAGGAATTATTTTGCCAAAAAAGGTGGACATTTGAAACAACAAAATGCATAATATGTATGCTGTGACCATTTTCTTTGCATATGACTTCTGTAAGACAAGCTTGATAACGGATGATGTTTTGGTCGGGTCCTGGTATAGTGTAGCAAACTCCAAAGCCCCACGTTTAGCCCGGACTAAGAAAAAGGCAATTTGTAATAAACTGCTCTGAGCTATAAAAAGGACGGAGTGCTCCTTGCAGCAGTAGGACAGTGAGCTGGGACAGGAGACATGACTCAGAGGACAGCTGAAGCACAGAAGGCATTCATTGTTCCTACAAATGAATGTAATGAGTAGCCCTGAGAGTAGCTGAGAGTCTCCTGCTGCCTGCATGTTCATTTCAGCCACTAAAATGCAGAAGGACAACTCAGGCCTCTGCGACCAGGTCCTCTCTGTTAATGCCATTTGCTGCCAGGAGGGAAAGATTTCAGGACATAAGAAGGAAATGAAAGAGGGGAACCAAAAACCCAGGGCATTCATCTTTAAAAGCAAGCTCAGCTGGATCTGGAATTTTGTCCCGGGTTTGAAGCGCTGGAAGCAATTCAAACAAAAAGACCCACTTAGCCGGAAAACAAAGAAGAACAAAGAAGTTAAATGCATATGCTGGGTCTTGGCTGCAGAGAAAAACATCTCAGATCTGAGGCAGAGGGGGGAAATGATTATAGAGGAGCCTTTCTGTGATTGACCAGGAGCACATCTCACTTCTCTGGGGAGGAATAATATCTGACTACAGGCCTACAGGCACCAGAAGATGCCAATTCATCTGGTTTCTCTATACAAGAGGTCTAGAAACTTTTTAGGTTACGCACCCCCTTCTATATTCTGATCACGTTGACGTATCCCCCAGCCCCACCTCACACCCCTTTATCCAAAAAGTAGCTGTTTAGCACAAGTAACACTAAGTTTAATGTCTAATTATATGCATAAGAAGTGGAGCTGCTATAACAGTACAGAGGAGATCAATAGGTGGCAGTGGGGAACACACATAGGTTCTTATTATCGAAAAGAGGAAACAGGTATATTTAGAGTGGCATCAATGCACTGAGTGAAATCACATAAAACTTGTAGGCTGAATAAGATCACAATAAACTCGACATGAATCCAATAAATTTTGTTGTTTGCTAAGAAATGATTGCTAAGTTCAGGTCACCCATAGACTTTTTGTGGGTAATGAGAGGGCGACAGATTAACAGCCAAATTAAATATTTGCATTGTATTTAACAATACATAAAAAACATGCATCACTGTTTATACGACATTCTCTTCAAATCCCGCCTTAAAACACATCTCTTTAAAAATGCTTATTCAGACTTAGTCTAGCGTTAATGGCTTATGGTATTATATTATTTGTGCTTAGCATATTAACACATTAGCGCGTTCTCATTTACTTAATGCCAACAATTATTTTATTGTAGCAATAAAACATTTTGTATTTTGAAAGTTCGTTTTTCTGTTTCATCTCACTTTAACAGGGACACTCGCTACTGTTCATGCTGACTGCTTCTGCTGCTCCCTGATATGACTTTTTTTTGTTGGTTCCTACTCAGAAAAAGAAAAAGAAAACAGATTAACTTCTTTTTGCTCGGAAGGTGCCCGATACGCTGTTACGATTGTGGCTCTGGACAGTCTAACGATTCATGCTGCCTTGGTTGAAATATGCTACTGCTGCACAAATTGATACCAGAGTCTATCAATTCATTTTTTAACAGTTGCCAAGCATTAATTAGTATATTATACTCATTGTGCTGCAATTACACGGTTGCTGTAACATCCTCAGTTGGTGGGAACTAGAGGCCGCCATAGGACTGACTTAAGGGGGGACTTCTATTTTGAACGTTGGGTCTTGTCCCGGTTTCAGTTATACTTTGTCTGTTCTCCCTCCGGTCGGGATTCTTCTTTGTCTGTTTTTGGGTCATCGTGCTCTTTGTTTTGTGTTATCAAAATATAGAAAAGATGGAAGTCTGCTTCTGCGCCTTCTTTCCTGAATGGGCACAACCCATTGTGACAGTTGCATGATACTGAATACTGAATATCAAAGGAATATCAATGTCCTTTGAAAGGTGCTTATAAATATAATGCTTAATATATATATTATATTAATTATTATTCTTGTTATAACGTATTATATCTATTAGATGCTTGAATGAATGTACAGCTTACCAGGCTTTCTTATCAACCCAATGTAGACTTTGTGTCCAAAAGTATCCAGACAACTTTGTGAGCCATTGCTGACACAGATGTTCAACTGTGCACAGTTTATCATCTCTATGGGAAAACATTTCCAACAGAACTGAATGCTCTGGAGCAGTCGTTTGTGAGGCTGAGGACACCAGGTACAGTGCCAAGCACTAGCTAGAGGGATGTAAAGCCCCCAGCTCTGGAACTGCATTCTCTGGAGTAATGGAACCCCTTCTAACACCTGTGGGGTCAACTACCCACTTAACACCAGTACCTCACCACCACTCCTGTGGTTGGCAATCAAATTCTCACAGCTATGTCCCATCATCTAGTGTAAAACCTTTCCAGAAAAACTGCAGAAGTGTACAAGCCCCACTGTTAATACCTTAGATTTCAGAAGAGATGTGGGATGAGCAGAAATCTATTGCCACACAGCTTGCCTCAGATGATTCACTGGCTTGCTTTACATATAGGCAAAAGATCCGCTGCTTCTGAGCGCTGAAACCTGGACATACTAGAGAGAGCAGGACAGATATTCATGGCTCCGTGGGCTTCAGGCATCATAAGAATGAATGGTGGAGCTACGCCATCCCTCAATCCCTCTCTTACCCTCTGTATTACCAGTAAGCCACACATTCATTAATATCTCTTAATGTTAGCGGCAGACACCTTGATTTACAGTGGGCTCCTCCTGCCCAGAAAAAGCGATAAAGAGACGCAGGGCATCCCTCACTCCACTCGTCTGCTGACACATACAGCGCAGATATACGGCAGCCCTGAAAACACGCTGGCCCTGAGTTACGCCACTGCTGCTGTGTGTGTGTGTGTGAGAGAGAGAGACAGACAGAGAGACAGAGTGTGGGAGAAGTAAAAATAGGAAAGGAAAACAGAAAAAAATAAATGAGTAAGGAAAACGAGAAAACAAAAGGTATTAGAAAAACTGAAAGAAAAAAAAAGACAGGAATAAATAGACAGAAGGACCAAATGACCAAAACAATGTGAGAGGAAACGAGGAAATGAGAAAGAAGGCGAGAGAGTGATGGTTTGAAAAGAGTACATGGAAAAAAAAGAGAAATAAAAGAACAAACAGTATGAATGTGAAAGAAATGGACAGAAAAAGACAACAAAAATTAGAGAAAGTGCAGGAAAGTCAGTGAGAGAAAACAAGACTGAAAAGAAATGAAAGGAGTGAAAGCAAAAGGGAAGGAGAGCTGAAGGGTCAGGAGAAAATACAGAAAAGGAGAATGTGAGAAAAATATATGAACAAAAGAACAAAAATAAATAGAAAATTCAAGTGGATGAAAAGAAAGAAAAAATAGAGCAAAAAAAAGTTCAAAAACGAAAAAAGCAGGAAGGGAAAGAGAGAAGGGGATGGTGTGAGTGTAAGAGGAGTAAAAGAAACAAGAGAATTGTAAGAATGAGTGAGTGACTGAAAAAAGAAAAAAAAAAACCAGAAAAGTGAAGGAGAATGTGAGGGGGGAAATGAGAAGAAAGGGGAGAGAAAGAGTGAAGAGTGAGGGGAAAAAGACAGAGAGAGGATAAAAGAAGAGTGAACAAAAGAGATGTAGAGCAGAGAGAAGGAAGAAGGAAGGTGGGAAGAACCTCAACCTGAGGTGGCGGGGTGAGACAGCAAGAGAGCGACAGAGGGAGGGAGAGAGGGAGAGAGAGGGGGAGGGAGCAAAAGAGATAGAGATAGAGGGATGCAGAGAGAGTCAGAGAAAGAGTGGGAGAGAAAAAAATTGGGAGAGAGAGAAAGGGGGAGGGAAAGAGAATAAATAACTAGCTGGTCTTATTTATCAGAGTCTCAGAAACGGCCTGCACCGATCCGGATGTCTCCCATCGTTCTCCCGCCAGAGCCGGCACACATCCCTCCCTCTCTTTCCTGTTCTGTACCTTTCTCTCTCTCACACACACACACTCACATACACAGAGAGAGAGAGATCCACATCGAGTTATTCACACTGCTCCCCAGAGTGTGTTTACGGACATTAGTCAGCAGTGACAGCTCGTTCTGTCTTTGTCACTCTGGGCGATGTGCATACCTGAGCAGACTGACTGACTAAGTAGAGTATATTGGTGCACATGCAGAGAGGTGCAGGGGTTGGAAAAGGTGAGGGAGAGACAGTCCCTGAACTGCCCACAAACTTCATTCACCTTCTCTTCTAATACACAAAGAAAAAGTACGGCATTTAAGGTACTTGCTTCGTTACACGCAGGCACATCATTACAGACAAGTGGCAAACTGTGCAAATGGAAAAGCTGAAAAATGTATACAATTCGTTTTAGTGCAGCTAGTAGCTGACATAGTATTGAATAGCATTAATACCACAGATGCAGACAGTGACACATTGTAATATATAAATAGTAGGGGTGTAACGGTACACAGTTGTCACGGTTCGGTACGTACCTCGGTTTTGGGGTCACGGTTCGGTATGCTTCACGATACAGCAAAGTTAAGCAACAAAAAGTTCTAAAGAATGAGGCTTGGTTTATTTTCGTTTATTTTAAATAAACAGCAGTGTATTAACCAGTAAACACACACTCTTGCTTATATTTTCATGTATGTGTAAGGCAGCAGAAGTGTTACGCCAGTAGGTGGCATTACTGCACCACACTACCCAGGTTTATGATTTAGATGCGCTTTTTGGTCCCTCTGTGATTCCGTATTACTCCAATCATGTCTTCTCCGTCGTACCGTGTATTCTCCGAAAGACATCATATACCGAACCATGACCCATGTACCATGACGGTTCGGTGCGAATACATGTACCGTAACAGCCCTAATAAATAGTATGTTGCAGAGTAGCAATAGTGCATTATTTTCTTTCCTATTAGAAAGAAACCCACAGAACTGTACAAAACTGTATAATGCACATTCACTATCTATATGTACACACATTCATACATATACGTCCACATACATCCAAAGTTTGAACACCCTTATGAGTGACACTGGTTTGGCTTAAAACACAGTTGTGTTTTTTTAGATTGTTTAAGCAAATACAGGACATGTACAAACAAATACAAATATAAAAATCCATGCACTAAAATAGCATTTTTTGTGATTTTAGTGCACTGATTCCATTTAACTGTTGGGGTTAACATATCAAAAAAATAAAATGTACCATTCCACTTGCACAGGCCGTATTTTAAGTTGTTTCTCCCCCCACCACAATATGTCAACTTAAGCAAATAAACAATATTCTCGCTTTAAAATGTGAGCTTAATTTCATGCTGAAAATCAAACCATTAAAAGCACGTTGTCCAGGGGTGCATAAACGTACACACACCGTTGTGTAGATAGCTACATTAACCTAAAAAAATAAAGAAACAAACTTCTAAGCTCGCGGCTGAGTGAATGGGTTTGGGTTAAGGGAATTTGATCTGGCCTGTTCATTAGCCTGAAATTCTTCTAGCTGGTGAAAACAATGAGACGCGCAAGAAGAGAATTTCCATGATGGTCCAAAAGAGCTTAACAGGTACCTATGAATATTCAAGTGTTTTATTTTTCTGTCCATCTTTAAAATACATTGACGATTAATGATATGCACCGAAGAATGAAGGCTTCATTCGTCTTATTCTCTATGACATTACAGTGAGATGATTCCTGTGTAATAAGACCGTACACTGTGGTACTACTGCATACAATTACTCCCAACCACAGGTGCTTTTTTCAAAAATAAAACATCATCAAAATGTAGTTCATATTCATATGTGACAAAATAACTACAAATGCCCAAAATACTATACAGGAACAGCTGCGGTGATCAGCAACTGCGTACACGGTAAGAAAAAAACGGTCACTGAAGCTAGCTACATGACTCCAATGACTAAAGTTATAATAACAGAGGTATTACACAGGAATCAGTTATCAAAACAAAACATCAACAGTTCTTTTTCACAAACATTGTAAAAGACATGGTTTTGTTCATCATCATCATCATCATCATCATCATCATCATGGGTATTATATAGAGAATGGGCCCCTAAATAAATGTGACCTTTTAATATACTTTATTAAAAACATCAAAAAGAAATGAATGAAACAAAACAACAAAAAAAAAAAGATGAAATGATGAAACTAGATGAGGAACAACTGAACGATTCACATTGATTTGCATGTTCAGGTTCATGTAATGCAAACACGTGAAGGGAAGGTCTGCTGTCTGTACACTTTCTCGTCACCATCCTAAAGACAAGGTTGGCGTAGAGCAGTTCAGAATGTCTTCTTCAGGTCCTGAAACATGTCTGTGCTTCTCCCAGCATCACATGAGCTTTCTCAGCCTCTAGAACTATGTGAGCTTCGAGATGAGGCTACAGAAAAGCTGGTTGTGGTGAAATGTTTGGGGCAGCTGTACAAAAGCAGACTGCAGGGGGAAGCAAACAAGCTGGATGAAGTGTCTCCTTGTCCAAAGGACATCATCTCCTTTCACAATATGTGAAAATCAGGAGTCCAAAAATCCATTATAAAGAGTTTTACTGCAAAGTCAACAGACTCATCTGAATCAGTACCGGGAAGTTTGGAAAAGAAAAACAAAAAAAGGAAAAACAAAACAATGACAACAAAAGCTTTACTAGTAGCCTATTCTGTAGCATTATACAGCAAGAGTACTATACAACAAAGGCACCAAGCCCCTGTATTACATACAATTCTAAAGTTTGCCAGGGCTCATCACTTAACCTTTCTGTTTCGATCACTGATGGATGACACATGGTGCGCTGATTCTTGGACTGTTTCAGAGACACCCGTGGTCTCCTGCTTAGCCCTCTTCCTCAGGGTGCTATGGATTGCGTAGCTACCGGTGAAGGGTTGTGAATGGCTGTACACTCCGATACCCAACTGAATAAAGACAGTTTGACTTACAACTTACAAACTGTTTTAAAGCATTTAGTGTGCAGTTCATGCAAAAAACATTGCCAGAATAGCTGGCAAAAGAAGATTTCACTAGGAAATTATGGGCTTCTTTATTAGCGTTTTTTTTGTTTTGTTTTGTTATCCCAAATCTTCTACAATATATATCTTATGCATTCAACAACTTCATTATCTTAATCAACCCTAACAGCTTTCCTGTGCTATACGTATGGCAGAATTTTCTCTTTGCTGGATTTTAAGTAAAATGCCCAAAAGGCTAGAAACGCATTAAAGTATGATTAAGTGGCTCCTTAGCAAACACAGACTGTCTACCTAGCAAGCAAACAAACGGGATTTACACCCACCCATGTAACAACACCTTTAACAGTTCATAAATTACCTTCAAAAGCTCTACCGCTAGGTATGCAACATGTATCATACACTTCCTCTGCTCTGACACCCCAGTATGGGGAGGAATTCATTCACTGAAAGTACAAACCAGGCCAGAGGCACATCAGTGCTTGGCTGGTTAAAGAGGCTGTGAACGGGAGATGAGTGGATCTGGCCCCTTCACTGATTGCAGTTCTGAAGGGCTGCTGGTAGTCACCGTGAGGTCTCACAGCTAGGGCCTGCAGAGTGCAGTCAGAAGGCATTTGAATAAGCTATGCCAAACTTAGAGGTTGTTGGAGTGAAGTTTAAGCTTTGAGAGAGGTGATCTGCAGTGAACATGAGAAGAGGAGCTAACCTTGGTGCTGAATATGAAAACATAGACAAGTTGTTGCGAGACCTAAGCGCTGCTGAGCAGATGTACTGGAGCACAGGTGAAGCTGGGTATGAGGGATTTGGTATATTTGGTAAGCACAGATCTGCAGTGACCCATAGTGTTATAGTGAGAGATGGTGAGTAGGAAAGGAGAAAAGCACTCTGCTACGTTATTAAATCCCATCACTGGGGGCTTCTGGACACAGAAGCTGCCGGTGGTCTGCAGCAATGGATCAGAGCAGGACACTCTGTTCCCGGCGAGAGGAGACCACAGATCTCTCACACACATGTGCCTTGGTGAGTTGTTGGCAGAGCTTTGCGGTTTTTTAAGCCCTGACTCTTCTCTTTAAAGTCCATGGGCTTCTGCTGAGAGGTATCAATCAGTGCGCTGGCTATGGCAATACCTACAAACAGAACAAAAACACAGAGATAAAAGTCACAGTTAGCAGCAGCAGGGCCAGAAAAGATCAAAACAAAGGAAGAAAAAGGGAGGATGGAGAGAAACAAGCAGAACATACGTATTACAGTGTGAAATGATCAATGCCATGCAAAAGAAAAATACAGACCCTGTGTAAATAAACAGGCAAAATATTCTGAAATTATTTTTTTCAATTAGAAAACTTTTTTTGTGGAAAATTACAAAGAATTTCATTACAAGTTTCTTTTAGAGATGCTAGCACCACAAAAGAGAAGATAATGATCAAATGCTGTTGTTGCTAAGACACTGTCGATTGGTGTTGCAACATCAACTCAAAAGACAACATTGGTTCACAAGACCCCGAAAAAAGTTCACAAAACAGATGGCAAATAAAATATTGTTGCATTTGGTCTAAAAAAAATCATGTTAAACATGCCTGAACTCATTTTCTGACAGCCGAATAAATCTCAATTGGTCTTTAAAGGCTTCAATTATAGGAACAAAACTTTTAGGCTAAAGTTGTCTAAATAATGGCTGATTATTGTGGTTAGGACTTTACATTTTTCATAATGTTAAGAGCCGAAATTTGATCTGCTCACACAAAAAGGGACACAAAAATAGGACTAAGAGGAAACAAACAGAAAAAAAATCTTCATACTGACAGTAAAAGAAAGAATAATCACATAAGAACAGATGCACAATTCCATCAAGCGGTTCTGGAGCTCTCGGCATTTTGTTGCAGTGTCTGCGCAAAGTCCCTCACTGCATGTTTCCAGTCTTTTTGTACCGGGTGGGACATCCCTCACTCACTATCTCTGTGGTGTGGGGAGCTTGGCCCAGAGCCTAGCGTGCTATACTGCTTTGCTCCATGCCAGCATTCTGTCAGAGAAGGCTGTGGTGAGAACCATGGCCACAGCCTCTGGCCATTTTTCACAGAGCCATCTCACAAATCATCCCCAAAACAAAACAGGCACTTGTGTTCTGCACTGACCTGGCCCAGCTCCCTCCCTGCTATTGAAGCAATACAATTATTGGAGAGGAACAATTTATTACTTCAGGACAGGCCAGGCAAAAGGAATTGAATTTAGCATGTCAGGACAAAGCCACAGCCGCTCCAGGTGAACAGAATTTACATCCAAAAACGAGCCGACAGCCACTCTGGCCTGTTTCGATTTATTAGCCATCACACCTGGGCAAGAGCAAAGGGGATGGCAACAGTGTGGTTTGCCAAGAAGCACTGTGTACAAGCACTCACGTTATAAGCCATAACATTTTATAACACAGCTAACTTAGCGCACATTCTGTGCTGTCCCAAAATTGGTGCACTTAAGATTTTGGGACCAAACTAATGAGCCAGAAACACAGATGACTGTTTCTCTCCTTCTGTCTGAAATGTTTCCCTAAATGACTCCTGTGATTCTCAGTACATTTTTTTGTGTTTAGGATCTGTGCAATTACTAGATGTGAGCAGATAATAAAGAAACAGCCAAAGTCACTCATGGGTTTGCGATTAATGTCACTAATGCTAGTTAATTCTCATAGCTTTTTTTTTTTTTTAATCCCATTTAATGTACCGTTTTTGGATCTGACCTTTCCACACTGAGTGCCTGAATGCAATAAATAAAAGAAAGAATGTGGAGCTCATTTGTATGTAAAGTACCTCCACATGCTGACACTTCTGCTGTCATGAATTCTCCATAGAAACCCTGCCACTCGCTGCTCGACCTGTGGCAGGCAGCAGGTAGTATAGGTCTGTTTCTTCAGAGCAGGGCAGCTTTGTGAAAGTGGCTTCAGTGGTACTGGCATGAGTAATAAGCTTTTTGTGCTACCAGGAAGTGAAGTTGCTCCCCGCAGTTTTTGACAGTGTTTCCATGCAACATAAGGTAATTATTGGGTCTTTTTGTTCACTGACATCCTTACCCAGATGTACATTATTTCCTGACTGTTGACAGAGTAGCTACAGCACAGGACAGCAACACCCTGTGAACTATGAAAAAGCCTAACAGTAACCATGAAAAAAGATCAGTGAACGTATGTACTGTTAACTACTTGTTAGTCATACCTGATGCAAACTGCATGTTTCACAAGTTCATTACAGGAGTGAGTGGTCCTGAGCAGACTCTAAATACAATCATGCAAGGTTGACGATCACACTACATAGAGGGTAGTGAGGGATCTGTAGAAGTAGCATGGAGACTGCAAACATCACTTTCGACTCCACACTCAATTTCAACATCACCGACTTGCTATGTGCAGGTGATGCTCTATTTTAGCTTGAGAGACACTGCACTCATGAAGCACTTTTGCTTTGTAACGTCCAAAAAGCACAGCGGCTGAACTAAAATGGGCTTTTTCAACCGTGACAGGAAAAAGACCTCTGCTGAGCACTAGAGCCATTTCATTGCACCTTGTTTCTCTTTAAAATATTTTTTGTTGAACATAGGTGGGGTTTCTTACTGTTGCTTGCTTTCTCTCTGAAGGACAACAAGCAGCTGTTCTTGCCATCTTTCAATATAAAAAGCTCTTTTTTCTTCTTTGTGCACAATGGTGGAAGCTGCTGCTGTTATATGTTTTCAGCCGCTTCGCTTGTCAAGCACAACTATTAGAAGAGATGCTCTGAAACAGGAGGTTTTTCCCCAGATCAGCCAGTTTCTGATGAGGAAGCAGACCTTAAAGGGCTGAGGTTTACAGCGGAGGGTTGATTGACAGACCTGCTGTGCAAAAGGGGGGTAGATGGGCTTTTCTCTGGTACACACTGCCACTCTGCTAGCTCTTAGCAGATAAATCTATGAAAGCAGACCTTCAGAACAGTACCTTAAAAGCACAACAAACTCAAAATAGTGCAAGTGGAAAGGCGGCAGCCAGTTCCATGAGAAAATTTGATGTACAAGTGCGTTAGATTGATGCTAATAGTCTTGTAACAGAAAAGGTCTTTGTAAAATGGACACAGGTGGAGGCTTTGGATCGCAGGAGCTCCAATAAGGCAGAAGATTTGAGCCCTGGACAGGAACCGAACACCGCTATCCTGTCATTGATTGTTCTGATCCTACTTTGTACACTTGCTGCAGGTTGCTGCACTGGAGAACACAACAACCCTTCCCATCAAATTCAAGGACAAAGACAAGCGGCTATGATATCCACTAATGTATCTCTCGATTTACATGCAATAATTAGCCACAAAGGCTGAAAGGGCTGCTCTAACCCAAAGCAGAAACACAGCGAGAGTACCTTGGAGGTTAGCCACTACGGTGTAAGAGAATATGTCCAAAAGAGACAGACTAGCTACACCAAATCACCGCAGGGACATGCATCTACTGCTCCGACTTCCTGCCTGATCTCAGGTTACCCAGTCTGGGAAGCACCATATGTAGTCATACGCTTACAGCAGACATGCAATTCCACCTGCCACAGTTTTGTAAAAAGACAGAAGAACATTTCATTCTTCTATTTCACAACTGACCTAACTGACCACAAATGCAACCTAATATGAAACAAATTTATTTTCAAATGGAATCTTACACAGTGAGAATACAACTGAAGAGGTTTTTTTGCACAGGTTTTTCTGTTGACTAACACAGGTGCATCATCGTTTCCAGCCTGAGATCTTGGAAGTATTTTAAACTGGAAACACGACTGTATTGACACTACATAACGACGATAATTGTATAATGTATAAATGAGTTTTATATTATGCCCTTTATGTTATAAACGAAGGAACCCATTAACAAATAGTAAAAGAGATAGAAGATGGTTATTTTTGAGGTCAGGTACTGATGTTGAGAACATCACTGATGAGAAGACCTGGCTCGCAATCTCCATTTCTGTGCTTCCCAAAGGTGTTGGATGGGGTTGAGGTCAGGGCTCTGTGCAGGTCAGTCAAGTTCTTCTACACTGAACTCATCCAGTCATGTCTTTATGGAGCTTGCTTTGTGCACTGGGACATGCTGGAACATTAGGGAAAAGGTTCTTCCCTAAACTGTGTCCACAAAGTTGGAAGCATGGTTTTGTCCAGAATGTTCCAAGCCCTTCACTGAAAGTAAGGGACCTAGCCCAAACCCTGCATAACAGGCATATCCCAATATGGACACTTTTCTTTAAGTAGTATAGGAACACCAAACAAAGCTCAGCATGATGTTTGACACCACAAGCATCAACACAGAACCTCCATATGAATGGCTGGTTTGCTGTATGACAACAATTTACCATTTGTTGTGCTGCAGATGCAGATCAGAGCCACTCATGTTAATCCATGTAATGTTAAGGAACCAAATATGTTTTTTACTTACAAAACATAATGGTAAAGAACAAAATTCATGGCGAGGTAATCTTCCACAGGAAATGCATAGGGGTCATGTTGAGAATTATGGAAATTACATTGAAGTGCCTCACAAATAAGATTTTATAAAGAATACCTAGAATATCAAGGAATAAAATGTGGTCAACCTGTTCTTTGTGCATTCAAAAACAAAACATACTAAGCAATGTAAACAGTTAAATGATCTTGAACAAAAAAACTAACAGTAGAAGTAAGTTAACGGTTGAATATGCTCCTCAATCTTTCACAGGAACCTTGATGCAGTGGCACAAAGTAGGCAGATGCTGTTTTTAGACATAATTTGTGACTCAATTGCCGCTGATCTTTCAGTGATGAAAAGGTCTCAGTTTTAGCACTGAATAAGCACAAGGTGTTGACCGTGCTTTTAGCACCTTCAAGTCTTTGTAAGTGTCACAAGAGCACACAGTGGGAGGACGGCTCTGAATGTGCTACTGAAAGCAGTCACCATTACAACAGCTAACAAGAAGATAAAGTAAAGATACATGCATGAACCATAAACCCTCTGGACCCTGTAGAGCAGTGGTCCTCAGCCACCGGGTAATTTGATACCGGGCCGCACAGAAAGGCAGAATAAAAAATATTATTGATTATCAGAGTCTGAAAGATATTTTATTTTGAAGAAAAAAAAAACTAATCTCTGTCACTTGCTCTTAGGATGGAAACAAGCGCAGGGCTCGCACTAATTCAGCAGAATGGCATCTACACCGGTGCATGAAAATATTGTTTTACATGATACCGGTCCGTGGCTGGGGGCCAGGATAAATCTAGTGGAAAGACATTGTGCTACCTGTTTTTCTACCAGTTATATGTAAAGGTACAGTCTGGTTACTGACCGTACATAGCACAGATGTAACATTTTTCTTATACCATCATACTCATGGATTAAAGCAAAAAAATTTTTTTTAAAAATTCATCTGACGAAAGAGGCGACAGGGGGCGTTGGGGGCTGGGGGTTTGGGAGATGGGGGGTGTATTTTAGGTGAACGTACTAAACCGAATCACTTGAGGTACGTTCACTTAAAAGATCGCGAACGACACACTACTTCCCACTGCCATTCTCTGTTAACAGCCAGAAAACTGACTCCAAAACTGCTGCTATTTATTTTTTAACGGAGCATAAGCTCTCGCAGCACTGTCCTGAATACCGAGCTTCGGAGTTTTGGCTACGGCGAGCGTCGAGAAACAGCTCGCAGCCAGTAGCTACTCCGCAGCCGTCAATGTTTAAGAGAACTGCAGAAACCATAAT
>JBBPDC010000109.1:29104762-29115084 GCA_037974485.1 Hemigrammopetersius urotaenia
GAAACCATAATGTTTATTTTTATTTTTAGGAAAAATAATTAAATCATAATTAAACCAAAGAAAAAGACAGCCTTTCCGGAACTTTGTCTGCCGAAGCTTATTCAGCTCCACCCTCGTTCCCCAGGTTTCCCTTTCGGATCTGCATCAATCTCATTATTAACCTTTAGTGCCCTCAGTTGATGGAAATCCGTCATAACAACAGAGAACTTTAATCCATGAATACCACACTTTCCTGATTTGTACATTTTTTTCCTGTTTCAGAAAAAACTCAATAAGCTCAGCTAAACCAAAAAACATTTCTCAACATAGAATTAAAGAAAAAAAAGTTTAATTTACATGAAAAAAAGCAAATAATGAAATGACTGTACTGGCTTTGAAAGGCCACCTTTAAACACATTCTTTTAACCCATCTGTGACCAGGTGGTTGTTTTGTGCTTCTTCAGGTTTCTACACAAAATCTATTCAAACTCTACACCTTAGAAATGGGGCCTAATGGACCAGCAGTATCAAGTCTGCTAATACTGTCATATCAAATTCTATTGTTTTAAACCTCTCAATCAGCTGTCGTCTGGTCTTTATCAAAGGCCCAAATAACTCAGAGTTTATGATGTCTTCAAAAAATAAAAAGATGCACCAATATGCACCAATTATGCCATTACTGTAAGCAGTTTTCTGTTGATACTGATATGATCACTGTGCACCCTTAGCAATTAAAGTAATGCATCTTCAATTCCAGTGCAAAACGAATGCAAAACTTTGTGACATACCCGACTGTCCAGGCGGTGGAACCCCTGATGGTCCTCGTGGGAGACACATAAGCACCGTCAGTACCGCTGCTTTTCCCCCTGAACAGGGCTCCATGGCGACAGGTTTGGGAGGGCCCTTTGAGGAGAAAAGTGAGGAAGAAATTTCTAAATTAACAAACCCCAAGGCTGGCCCTAATTAAAACTACACCATAAAGTTATCGTCATACTCTTCGCACCATTGTGGTGGGTGTATCTCACGAGCCAACATAACAACCACATGCTATTAACACATCGACTAACAAATCACTCAAATATAGCACAAGTCACAGTCACACAGACACAGTGGACACAAGTCAGGTCACACACATTTGGTGTTAACCACTCAGTGACCTCAGAGATGGAGTCACTACTCCTGTGCATCACCATGGCTTTGACAGCAGTGCAACCTTTCAGTGAATATCCGAGTGGTGAAGGGTAGAATGAGGCATGAGTGACTGACAACACTAGATCTTAAAAGGTCATCAAATCTGCTTCCTTTCTCTTGGCCATGATGTCAGTCTTTTGACAGGAACTTCATAAAAGCACGCTTACTTGAGGCTTTGTTGTACTTTTGAAATCTTTGCACAGCATTTATATTTATGTGTAAGAGTAGAGTACTGCTGGGTATAGCAGTTTGCATATGGAGTGCTAAGTGGAAGTGGCTTCAAACAAACCAACAAAAAAGGGTAAGATAACACTTTCTGAACACACAACAATAACTTGTATGCTGCTGTCTACTGACTCTTGCACATTATGTTCCACTCTATTTTAGTCTTCCTGTACTGGCATGTAACTTGAACACTTTACATTAAGGCTCAATTATTAATTGCATGTCATTAAGTCAAATTAGAATTATGCAATTGAGGTCATAGATTTTGTAATTAGCTCAAGTTGCCATTAGTTGTTTTGTCATTATTGCAAAATCTAGTAGACTAAAGAGGAATCAATAATTGTTTTATTAAATTTAAAAAATCAGCCCTTCACACATGCCCATTTCATCCAATGAAAGGTCCTTTCGGGATCCAAAAGTAGGTCCAAAAACACCATGTAACCATTGAATCATTTATAGCCTTTTGTCTACTGGAGCTCTATATCTAGAATGTTCCCCAGTGCTTTTTCATAGTCCACTGGTGGTAAGGGCCACTTGAAAGACTTTTCAATTACAATAAAAAGTGTGGCTAGGTGGTCTATTCAAGGCTAGCCTAGATGGAAGCCAGTTATAAGGTCTCTCTGCTATAATTATTCAATAATTATTCATAGGAACATTTTCCTGAAATTGACAGATTTCTCTTTTCCTCTTGTAGTTCTCTATTGCTCTGAAGATCTCATTTCTCTGAAGCTTAATCAAGTAGCAAGTCTTCGGGTACTTTGCTACTTACAATCTTGCCAGATATGGTCAGTTCTGCCTGCAGGGATCCCACTTGGACTACAGTCCAGACTACATTTCAGGAGGCAGACTGCTTCTTGGTTGACATGTCACAGGTACTGAACTGTTCTGGTGAAATGTTTCAGTTGGTCTCTTGGTGGTGGCCTGTATTATTTGGAGGTTTGTAATACCTTGCATTCAGTTTTGTTGTAATATGACAACGGTGGGAATAAAGAGTTCTGAGAAAGCATCATCATGGAGCGGTAAGAGCAGTCACAGAACATTGTGAGGTTCTAAGGAGACCATTATGTGATGGAAACATCTAAACAAAATAATTGTCAAGGCAAACACTAGCCCAAGGTAAAATGAATCTTATGAACAGACTCAGTCCCATTTTATATACTTAAGTTAAGAGGAAGAAACACTTGACCAGGAGTGTTTGCTATGACCATTCAAGGTCCTCTCCACCAATTAAGAAACTCTGCTACTCTGCACAATCGACGGTGAAGAGGCTTATTTTCAAGAAATTCTCTCTCAAAAAGCCATTTCCAGATCCTGCTTAGATATCTTAGTGAAGACAACCATTTGTAGCAATAAACGTGAAAAGTAAGATAACACACATAAGGACAATTCTTGGACCCAAACTTGTGAAGGTCCCTGCACTCAGCCACGGGTTTCTCCAACGTGAGTTCCAAGGACATAATCACCACAATTACCTCAGCGCAATCTGTCATTGTAATTAGCTTTCTTGCTATAAAGTTCTGAACTCACATCTTGCTGATGATGGGAGCAGCATTAATGCCATGTTTCACATCGTACGTAACACCGACCTGTGCTATTAGCAAAACACGTCAAAATGGAAACCTATACTAATGGTGTGACAGCAGGCTGAACCCCAACAAGCATGAATATTTGTCCCTAATGTTTCAGTGAGTGCTACAATAAAATTGGCTCTTGTTAACTGTGGCTATTTAATCAGCACAAGCAGTTTCCATCATTCTAAATAATAAATTCTAAATAGGACTTACGTCTGTCATGCAAGCTATCTCTGCATTGAAGACCAAGGGCCATCAACAGAGGGATGTAAATGGCCTTAGATGAAAGTATACACATGTTAGCATGCTAACAAATAGAGATATAGAATGTCCTGCTAGAAATATCTTAACAGCCACAGCATTTGATCTTTTCATTTTTGGAGGACCTTTTCATTCTCAAGTTGGCAAAATAATGTTTTATAATGATTTTTTTATATATAGTTTGTTTTTTTTAAGTGTTTTTCTTGAAAGGTTTATATCAGTCAGGTGAGATGACTGTAAGCAATATGTGCACCACACTATTATGCATTGCTGTAATACTGGTACTGTAAAGAAGACACAATTATAGAAGAATACATCTACACCATGAATTACTGGTTTAAAAGTGAGTAGAACAAAATCAAAACAATGCCGAGCTCCCTAGCACACCTGTATTCATACTTTTCAGTACTTTCAGGGCTAAATCTATTTGTTTACTTTATAATAAGGTTACAGAATGCATTAGAATATTGATCTTAACACAAACGGTTCTGGGTCCTCTTATTATTTTTACAGAAAAAGGTCTCAGTAAGCCAACAGTGAACCATTTGAGACCCAGAAGTAACTCAGACTAAATATTTATATAGATGTCATACACTGTCAATAATACAAATGTATGGCACTTGGAAATGCTAGGGGGGAAAACGGTCATACATTAAATGACAGATCCAAAGTAATGTGGCAAGAGCATGTACACAAGTGGACACACCTCCATGCACTTCTGTTTCTCACTCTTGTACACACACTTTGTAAGAGTGCTTATTGTGTTAGACGGCACAGGCATGGAGGGGCTTGTGAAAGGTCAAATTAAGCCTGTGCTGACAGTGAAGTCCATCAGGCCTGGTGGACAGAGGCTGTTATCAGAGCAATATCTGTCTCTTTGAGAGGAAAAGAGGCCACTTGTGCTGCACTTAAAAGTTCAAAGCCATTGTTTCGGAGTGATGGGGGGTGGCAGGGGGCGTCTGGCTTTCCTTTCAGCCTCTCCACTGCTGCGTGTACAGAATTTCTCTCTTTCTATTTTCCTCTGTGAACTCTCATTCGCTCTTTATTGCACTATGTAGCATTTGCTGAAAGAGACGTGATTTCCCTGACAAAAACCCTCAGCCACTCAGCTGTCGCCCCTGGACATTCTTCCCTATCCTGAAATTCCTGGGCAAAGCCTTGCAGGGAAAGCACCCAGATGTGAAGGGCACAGCACATTCTCCATCACAGAGCAAGACTGGCTATGTGTTTACTGTTGATAATGGCCGTCATGGGGTTCCAGGTTGGTGATAAAATTCTTGGTCGTGCCTTTTAGACTGCAGGGGTCCAGCCTCTGCTGCACTACACACACAAAAAGAGTCTCATTCAAGTCGTCAGACTGCAACGGCTGATAACTTTGGCAGCTGTATACTCTGAAGGCCGCACTTTAGCCCAAAGACAGTTTTAATTCTCTTCTTTTTAATTGATGTGCCATAATTAATTATTCAACAAAACCTACCAATCACAGTTAATTACCACATATTTCCATCTTCAGATCTACATTTAAATGTCATGTTCTGGCTGTTGCCATTGTCTGAGCCTGGTAGGTACGCATAATTGAAAGACCAATTTGAATTTCATACCCTGACTATGTCTTTCAAAACATGCATTTACACTGCTCAAGAAAATTCACTTTTCAGCACACTCAAGTACATTTTAATTGGAGTGCAAGAAAGGAACATGTTCTACCCTAAATGCATGCTATTATTTGGATTTTTTTAAACCTTTCAATATATTACTAGAAAGGGAGCAAAATCATCCAAGAAACTAAAGTGAGTAAGTTCACTTGCACAATGAAATCATGAAGTGAATGGCATAAACCAGAACTCCCAGCATTTCTATCCACCAGTATAAAACACAAGGTCCCCTTACACGGCCAAAACAGCTTTGACCCAACAAGGCACGGACCTCTGAAGGTGTGCAGCAGCATCTGTCACCAATATGCAGCAGATCCTATGAGCTGCGAGGTGAGGCCTTCATGCATCAGACTAGGTTGCACTGAGGTCTGGGAATTGAGACCCAGTCAAACCCCTAAATTTGTAATGATCAGTCCTGAACAGGTTATGCAATGCGGCAGAGCACTTGTGGGACTAATAAAGGTTTATCTTATCTTCTCCAGGTATAAGGCACACACAGCCCACTGTCCACATCATGTAAAAGAAATCATTATTAATTAATAAACAAGTCACCTTCCATTGCTTCATGGCCCATTTCTGAAGCTAACATGCCCATTTTTAGGTGCTTTCAGCAGAGGACAGGGTTAGCATATGGCCAGCATTATTTCAGGATTTGTGCTAGCTTTGGTTTCCCACCCTTGACCTCGTACTGGGTTCACTGGTCGTTGAACCACCACTGAATATCAAGAACACTCCACAGGACTTGCTATTTTGGAGATGCTCTGATAGAATCTTCTAGCCACATACAAACACACAAGGATCACAGAAATCTCAAAAACGCTGAAACGTAAGCCAATAAATTAATTTCACATTAATTTCACTTTCAGTATTGCTTAAAATAAGTTAGATCATATCATAAGGTTATTACATCATAACATGTTTAACTATATGGTCAGTTATGTAAATGACCACCCCCCCCCTTTTGAGATTAATTTTTTAATGTAGTAAAAAAAAAAAGAATATGTTTACCTTTCTGTAATCCAAGGTTGTACACAACACAGACTTTAAAAGCTCAGTGTTTAAGTTCTTAACAGAGGTAGGACTCACACACATTCATGGGGTGGAGGTAGCTCAGTGGGTAGGATACTTGCCTCCAGACCAAGAGGTCATGGGTTCGAATTCTACCTTGAGCACCACCACTGGGTCCTTGAGCAAGACCCTTAACCCTAAGTTGCTCCAGGGAGACTGCTCCCTGTAGTTATGGAATGGAAGTCGCTTCGGAAAAAAGCATCTGATAAATGCCATAAATGTAAATGTAAATGTCTAAACCAAGTCCGAAGTTACTGTGATGAAAATTAAGTCAAATAGGCTTCAGGAAATCTAGCACTAACAACACTAACACAAATTCATGTAAATAAATTATTAAATGCTTTTAAATGTAAATCAAATCAAATGTATCTTGGAAACACATCTGCTAAGTAACACACTAAAATACCAGTGTTTCCATCACTCTGTCACCCACTCTGATAACCTATATAACTGAGTCTGCCCCTTCACCACAACGCTAATTGCGCAGAGAGCTTTCATATGTGGCATAAATGTGTGTATGTGCGTTGCAGTTATGTAATGAGCATTTTTTTTTTTTCCTTGCTACAGCGGGGAAGCCATTTCAGACAGTTTCTAATATGACAATGACCATGATGTATTATAAGCATAAGCAAGGTTTCAGGTGAACACTTCTTTTGCTGTAACAACGCTGGCAGCAAAGTGATTAAGCTGTCACAATTTAGCAGAAAGAAAAAACTGTTGACAAACGACACAGACTGCAAACGAGCAGACACATCATTTAAATTAATGATGTATTAAAGAGGCACTTAAAACAGCAGAGAAAGAGGTACAATAGCAAGTCATGAGAAGTTACACCTGTACTCATGAACGCATAGCTGTGTTAGTAATGGTCCTAGAGAGTTGAACTGGTTATAAAGCTCAGAATCGGTCGCCCTTCTCTTCTCAATAACATGCATCATTTATGCAAAGTCAAGTCTTACGTAGCTTTATCATGTCTTTTAAGTAATATCTGACCAGCAAATATTCATGCATTTTTCTTTGTGGGTTTTGTAGTAATGGATGGAATTGGGTGATTTCTTGATTTTACCATCATTATCAGCATCATTCTTGAACCTAAACTTGATCATTTTTAGACTAGCCTCTTCCTTCATGACAGCTACCTTCTGCCCTGCCATGTCCTAGTTGGTCGCCAGATTTGTAAGCATTGCACAAATCAAATCACCAAATTACAGAACTAACAATGCTAATTTTTAATTTAAAAAAATTCATCATCTAAAGTCATGATTTCCAAGTCAAACTCCAGCCTGTTATCAGTCTTCAAATTTGCCATTTGAGCCCCCTACCTCTGGTTTAGGAAACACATTTTTAACAAAACCCTCACTTGTTTCTCTGACTGAATGAAAAATATAGCATTACAGTGCCATTTTTATTTATGCAGCAGCTATAGCCATTACTTTAAAGGGGTCAAATTCATTTTCTTCTCTGAGAAAAACATATCAATCAATACAAAAATGCACTTTTTAGTATTGGGAACACACACACTGTCCCTTTCAGAAATACTGTTTAATGGAGTAAGGAAAAGGTTATAGCTGGAGATTAAAGACACCTCAGTAAGAAAAAAATTTAAATTAAGAAAAATTGACATTTAGATCCTGATTTTCTACCAGTTTGTGTATGTAAGAACATATGCAAACTCAGCAAAACAACCCACATGCATGCTGATCTACTAACAGGGCCCATGGAGGACTGTGGTTCTCTAATGAGCAAAATAGCAAGCAATCTACAATTTGCATGTCTGCCTTAATTTTGTTTGGTTTTTGTTTGTTTTTTTACCCCAAAGTGTGCAAAATACAGTGCAAAGTCAATACAAATTATTTTGATGAATTTAGCCCCCTGCAGGGCAATTAACTAAGCCTGAAAATAACTGAAAATGACAAGTGTGTACTAAAGTTAATAACGGGGGGCTCACAGGGTAATCTGCTGCAAGTCTCACATGGAATTTAGTTTTACTGTAATTAAACCATTAAATCTAGTATGTGTGTTTTTCATTTTAAATGATTTCATATAAAAGATTGATAAAATACATTTGCATTTCATGTTTTCGTAAAATGATCATACTCACTCATCCATAAACTTGACTAAATAATAAACAAATCAGTCAGTCAGTAATGAAATAAGTTAGTGTGTTAGTGGTATGATATGTAATTTGATCAAATTTGACTTTTACTCAAGATTGCTAACAGATGGGAATTGGAGCAACTGCTAAGCTTTTAAAAAGAAGTCTAAAGTTTAAGAGTCACATAAAAATGGACTGTTGAGAAGATACTAAATATTTTATGATGTAGAACAAGACAAACCTCTCAAATGTTCCATACCTACCTTTACTTGATACTGTTCTTTTAACACTACTGCAGTCTTAATGAGACTGTGGCAAGAAAATGCCACATTCATGACAATAGTCACTCGTCCTGTATTTAAAAGTGGTTTTTATTTAAATGCGCTCTGATCTGTTTTGTCAGCTAGATTAGTGAACGCAGCTCTGTGCTCTAATCACCCTACTTTTAACATAACTACCACTGGAGCTTCACAGGGAAATAATCTATCGCGAGTGCAAACAGGAGTATGTTGTTGGCTCTGTACATTTCTATTTGCATGTGGGCGTCAAGCAGTAAAAAAAAAAATCTTTTTTCAGCTTGAAGTCGTTGTGTCCCTTCCATTGAAATTTGTGCAACAAACACTTTGCTCGTGACTGTGGTGGGTGCACATGGCAGGTGAAAAAACGACATACTGATAAATATTCCACTGGTCCAGCTTCCGCACGACCCACTTATCAAAATAGACAAGTAGTCGCTACATAACGCCAGACTGCCTGGAACTTATTTATAGGACTCCTCTATGTAGTCGATGACCAGGCATGTGCTAGACTGTTGATAACAGGAATACTGTTATTATTATTATTATTATTATTCTTTTAAAATAATTATTTCAATTTTACCCACACCACTGGTTCTCATTTTACTTTTGCTCTTATATGCTTATACTTCAACAAGCAACTGATATAGATTTAAGTTAGACAGCAGTCGAGAACAGTTAGCACACCCAAAAAAAGCTTTATCTAAACATTAGGAATGCATAATTGTTTGCGGTCTTTACAAGACTACATGACAACGGTCATATTCTTCACAGATACTTAGAGGCTTATTTCAGCAAGCATCATACCAGGACACTTTCCAGGGCACTAAGGGCATTTGCAACTAATGCTTGTTAGGAAAAGCCTTTAGAACTTTTAATGTTTATGTAATGTGTTATAGAAGACCTATGCAGGTGTCATGTAGAATGCTGCCCTTCAGTAAAGTGTTTGGGTTTATTTTTTTCTCCACCTTTTTCCTTTTTGTTTCATTTATCCTTCATAAATCGCCCACAATTTGCTCTCAAACTCTACTGTGCTGTACACACAAATGAGTACTCTTGGGATTTTAGTCAATCAGGGCTGGCTCGGTGTTGTTAACAGCTAAAATCTGACTGTGCTTGAGGATAGCTTCAGTAAAATCCAATAACAGAAGAAGACATCAACTAGGAGGGAGAATATCTCAATAAATCCTCACACAATATGACTCACAATATGCCTAAATGAACCTCATTAGGCTGTTATGGCTTGGAAGGAGCCATGCCTCCCATGTAGAAACTAGTTAATGAGGCCATCAAATTGGATCCAACAAGTCCAAATTATCAGGCAAATCCACTTTTGTGCATTTGGCCATATCACTCATGGTTTCAAATTCTGTGTGATATTCCTCTCATCCACATTAGCCTTGCGCCATACAGATCAGGAGTAATCCAATCAAAGTCCATTTGGGGAGCAAAGGAATGACACAACTAATGATGAGGTATTAAGCTTGCAAAAAAGACATAACAGTCAGGCTAATGCATCATGTTCCAAGTGAGACTCTACCTCTGACAGAAAACACTTGTAGGAGAAACACATAACGGTGTCCGAGTGCCTTTGATTTTTCAGGTGATACCAGTCTCTTAAAAGATGAGGGCTTTAACTTTATTAGTTTATATTGTGTATGTGTATATAGTAACTCTGTTAAATGAAAGTAAACACCTATTCATGAGATCCTTCTGGTGTGGGTTTCCTCTCTTTCAGTGAACACACTAATAGCTTCCTCTTGCTTTATAATGGAATGCAGATAACCTGTTAACAGAAAAGTAATTTTAATTGATTCATTTTTAAGTAACCAATTTTAATTGAGTAAATGTGACACGTTTAAGTAACAAAAAGTACAATAATAACTTGGTGATATAGCTAATACGTGGTGGCGTAGTGGGTAGGATACTTGCCTCTAGACCAAGAGGTCATGGGTTCGAATCCTACCTTCAGCATACCACC
>JBBPDC010000109.1:29118042-29130099 GCA_037974485.1 Hemigrammopetersius urotaenia
TAAATATATTTTTTTCTGGATGTTTTCACACAAGGGGACTCAGGGCAGGCTGTAGCTGACCTGGAAGCACTTTTTTCAAATTCCTCACCAGGGTTGAGCCCCTGCGCTCCAAGCGCGATTTCTCTGCGGTGCAAGCACTCAGACACTTCAAACTCCACAGTTCAATTGATCTACTCGGGCTAAAAATACAAATGAGTGTTCTTTGGAAAGGTCTCCTGGAGATCAGATTGTTCCCTGAAAACCGTTCACCTCATCCAAGACTTTTGTCCCGCAACCTTCCAAGTTACAAATGTCGGCGGGAATTTTAAATTATAAGAGGCAAATACGGGTTTCCCTTTACATTGTCTTTAAGGGTAATGCATTAAACTGAGTTTAAAAGGAAATTAAAGTGTTCAGGGAGCATATCTGGGGGCATATTTAAAGTTTACACTACCAAAAAAGGCCTTTTTAGCCAAAACACAACAACCATACTCTGGTGCTCTTGGAACGTAACCCCTGTGAAAAGCGGGGGATTACTGTATATCTGTACATGTTATATATATATCCATTTCTATTATTTATTTATATATAGATAAAATCACTGTACATAGTATCCTCCTTTCTCGTCATCTTTCATGGCTGATTCTTCTGTGTTCTGCTCTCCAGAATCACTCTGAAATGTAACAAATGCCAAACATTACAAAGACTGAGAAATGAGGAAATCAAACAAAGAGAATACTACACACACACACACACACTTTGCAATAACAGAGTAATTCCTCTATTTTGCGCAAAGCAGGACTGTTTTTTGTAACCTGTGGACAACCTTTGCACTTCATTTGTTGCCTATTTGTTGGTCAGACACAAAAGTAATCAGGCTACAAAACAAAGATTTCCATACTCCTCATAATTATCTTAGCTTGTTATCTTAAAAAGTCATTAAATATTGTGTTTAAATAGAGGCAAAATTGTGCATGGCAGCAGTCCTCCAGGGCAGGAGCTTTAAATTCCAGGATTAAACAAAAGATGAGATGAACTTAATACTCTCCACAAGGGGCAAGTCGACAAAGTAGCAAATCCTTAGTTTACAGCGCTGGTCATGGCAACAGTCTTGTGGATTCTGAATTAGAATTGAGTGTTTGTGTGGACGGTTCATCAGCTATTCCGGGTGTGAGCTCTGTATCGTAAAACTTGAAACGCTACGGTCTTCAAACCTTTGAAAGCACAAATGACAAAGTTGAAAGTGCCTGCTTAGAAACATGTTTGCTCACTGTGGGTCTCCTGAGCTGAATTGGTTTGTCTGCAGCAGCAGCTGTGTGGCCAATTTGTGCTGGTGCAAATAGAGCCTCTGAAAGGCTGACAAGAGAATTGTGGGAATCCAATCTCACAAGAATTTTCTAGTTGGAAACATTTCCATATATGAAGGTGACAACGATGGAGTTTTGAAACTGGACAATAGAACATTTCTGCCAGACAAAATGGGTCTGGGAGCATGTTTTCTTAGTTGACCTTAAAACTTGCCTATGAGAAATGTGAAACCCTCCAAACAATCCAAGTACCGATCAGTCACCTTGTGTGCTATAACATCAAAGTGCTTGTGTGCCTTGGCTAAAACCTGAAGTTAAAATAGTGTTTAAAATAGCAAATGGCATTTTCAGTTTTGACAGCCAGCTTTTGGGCATAATTTTACAGGCCTTAAGAGGCTCTCCATGCAAGACTGTAGGTTCTGCAACCAGCTCCCTAACAAGAGAGGCAGGGGCGGATGAGAGCGGTGATGAAGTTTGTTTAAAGAGAGCTGTGTTTAACAGTGTTCAGCTGAAGGCTTCAAGAGTATGTTGTTCTTTCCTCTCTTGTTCTCTACTGTGCCCTCCACCAGCCCATAATGCACACTGAGTGCCACTGCACTTTCTGCTAATGGATTGAGAAGAGGCACTTCTCGAGCAGCTTGACATGTGTTTTGAACGTCTGTGCTGTGCAGCAGGTAGGCCTGCTCTCACAGATGTTTGTACATGTACGATGGTGCTGTTATAATAAAGAACAGCGTCTTATATGGAACTTACAGCAGTGAGAAAGCAACACTGTTGTTTATTCACAATCAGGGGAGTGTTATTTCGGAGAGAACTGTATTTATGAGGCTTATATGTCCACTCACCTCGATTCCTCCTGGCAGGAGGTCCACCTGTTCAACTCCAACATCCAGAGCCATGGCAACCGAAGCAAAGGGACGGCTCGCCATTTGCTGTCTTTCCCTCATCAGTTGCTGGAGGTGCGTAGAGCAAAATAGAAACGGGGCAAAGGGGAAGAGGAAGGGAGGGAGAGGGAGTAAGAGAGGTGAGTAAGCATTTGAAAACACTCAGAAACTAAAAGGAAGAACTGACATAGGCCTTTTTCTATGCTTCATCCTCCATAAAAAGAAAAACAGACCTAAAAAAGAGTGAGGACTTAATGACACTATGCAACAGAATTTTGGACAAAAGGGGGAAAAAATCTGAGCATCTCAGAAAAGAGAGTATATTTAAAGACAGCACAATGGGAAGGAGGACAGGTCATCAACAACAAACTGCCCCCCCCCCCAACCCCCCCTCCCCCCAAGCACAGACAGAAATAGGTGCTTGAATAATTCATTTCTTCCAAATAAAAAAAAAAGTTTAAAGGTCCCAGCTAATCGAATGTCTGCAGACACTGGAACAGAATTTCTGTCGTCATAACATGCATGACAGGCAATCATTCTGCCATTGATTTTGTGGAAATCAGTATTCCAGGATTGAGCTATAACTAATGATGCTTTTCACTTAATTTCTCCATTCGACGGACCTGATAAAGTCATACTGCCACAGGACTCCCAACCATAACATAAAATGACATTCATGTCCCATAAAACAGAAATGAATTTGTCTCTTATACTACTGCTTCGAGGCTAAAATCAAGATGTCTGGCTTAAAGAAGCATTCAGGACTGCCAGGAAACCATGATCTAATGTCTAATATCAGTAAAATACGATGTTCTAGCTGGAGACATAAAAATGCCAGGATCTAAGTAAGTGCTGGTATGTTGAAGTGTAAAAGAATATCTGTAGTAGCATTAATGGCAACTTAGAAATAGATATTTGACAGAAAAAAGATAATTTAACACAGTCTCACCACTGCACAGACATATTTAGGCACATAGCCCTCCTAAGTGTGTTGATACTGCAATTCTTTATGTTAATCACGGTCAACTTAATTCTGATCATTTACAGGCCACAGATCATTAGTGAAAGAGAATTAGAGAACAAATACAGGGAAGGAAAAACAACCATGCACTGTTAATTTTTATTCCATGTTGCAAGGCAAGTTGTTTTTTTTGAAAGAAACTCCTCTTAAAGGCTTCCTGGAAGATTCCTAGAATGAGTTTCCTCCCTTGGCATGATTAAACTGCAGGTGATACTTAAATTATGTGGCTAATCAATAGTATAAAACCGCGAAGTACAGCGTCATTGCTACTCAAAGCCAATCAATATGTAAACGCAGGCCGATTTGGGTGCCAAGGACACGACTGATTGCTATTGGATGTGCAATGAGGAGGAGTATGCTGCATTGAGCGCTAATTGTTTTACAGATTAGGAACCAAAGCAAACTGTTGTTCTTTGGTATCTCCCCTGGTTTCATAATCCCTCTCTTTGCAAACACAAACTGTGAGATGCACACAGCCAAGCTAAGTGCTACAGACAAACAGTGGAGAGGAAAGTCATGAATCCCACAGACCGTTTCATCCCTGTGCACAAAAAAAGCAATCATGCCCATTCAGCCCGTATGGAGCACAGCAGACAAAGGGACGTCAATAAAAAAAAAGCCTCGTGCTGGCTGCTTAATAAGAAATTAAATACCGGCTGTTGGGGAGCATTTAGCAGCACAGGGGCTCAGCTTTTTTTCCATCATTTCTACAAAGGAGTACCACAATGAAGTATTACAGCTCAATGATGTGCACAAAGCACTTGATTGTTTGTAACAGCAATTTGCTTGGAGACAAATATGTTAAATGACCTCGTCCTTCTTGTGAAGTATGGAGGATGGCAGCCAGAAATCAATGCATGCTCAGAGCCAGCCAACACGATTTATCAGCCCTGCCTGAAGGTATCAATAGTTACGTACAGGCATTATCACTCAGTAGTATCACTCATACAAGCCCATATCTTAAACTGACAGCAATCAGGTTAACACTTGGCTCCTAGAACAGTGTACTATGACAAAAAGTGTAACATATCTATATTGTGATGCAAAATTGTGCACAGCTTTTTTTCCCTTTATGCCACCTTTTTAGCAGCATTTTAGTTTATGCCATCTAAATGTTGGGAAAGTGTTTAAACTCAAAACAGAAAATTCAATGACACATCACACGTTCTAAACCCATACTAACTGTCTCACTTCCAGCTGTAAGCCTAACTTATGCATGCTAGTCATGACATTAAAACTACCTGCCTAATTTTGGGTACGACACCCTTGTGACACCAAAAAAGTTCTAACCAGTAAAAGCATGAACCACAAGACCACTGAAGATAAGCCGTCAATAGCAGATCTTTAAAAAGATTAGTAAGTTGTGAGAATTACACATCTTTTTGGATGGGCATCCATGCATTGGACTATCACCCAGAACATCACACAAATGAAACCTCAAACTGGGTCAAACTTAAACCATTGCACTACAAACTTAAATTTTTGTAGTGCGGCAGGATATATTATTAGGGAAGGCAAAGGCCATGAGAGTGGTTTACTTGGTCTACTGGATGTCCTTCCTTGGATCAGGTTGTTAGTTACTAACTGGTGGAAACCACAGTGTTTGTGTATACACACACATATATATATTAGAGGAGGGCATAGATTAATTTATTTAACGCCGTTAATCTCATTGGAATCTTGGCATTAACGGCGATATATATATATACACACACGTTGATTTATCACAGATTATTAATAGTGGCCGTGAAACTGAAAGTACAGTTTATCCTTCGGTTCTTTAAATTCTGTATACAGGATGTGAAAAAGACCTTTCCTTACAATCATTTATTTAATTCTATAAATGTTCATGTTTACACAAAGACAAGATTTAAAGTACAGGATAGTACTTAAGTACAGAATAGTTGCATGTAGCTGTGTACATTGGTGTCTTTTATAAGTGGTTATTTAGCAGGGTAAGGGCTTTTCAAGCAAAAATGTCTGATCACAATAGGGATCGAATGCACAATTAATTGTGTGGCCCTAGAGCTAAGTGTATTGTTGTATGATTAATTATAACTCTACCAAGTCACATCCCCCACCCACCCAAACAGTTAAATTAAAAGACGGTTAGAAGGTTGTGTCCTTCACGCATTGGTTTTCAGCCATACACTGCCGTTTATGAGAGCATCTCTCCTACGCGAACACAAAGGAGCCTCCTCAGTGGCTTCAGCTCAAAGGAGCTCCATGTGCGTCACAGTAATTAATCATTCATTATCTTTTATATTAATCACCACTGGACGACTGCTACCACTGACCCCACAGAGGGCAAAATCAGATTGAATTATCAAAGCTATGCACACGGCATATTTCACAGCTTCTCTTCAATGGTACAACCTGATCAGAAGGTCTCAACATAAGAGATGCCTCCACATGCAGTGTTGGTGTGTGTGTGTATGTGAGTGCAGAGCAGTGGCCCTGAGCGAGACTCAAAGGGTTCTCGATCACAGATCGCTTGTCCATAACTTGACCAAACACACAGGGTGAGGCACAGGTCCAGCTGCTGCTGCTATAATGAATGGCCTGCCAGCTGTACCTCTGCTTTAGAGCCAAAGAGAGAGACAGAAAGGGTGACCATTTAGGAAATGAATGAGGCAGGGACAGGAAGGCAGTAATGCTGCCCCTGCTGAGCTCTTCGATACCATCATGACAGTGTGCACTCATCAAACACTAAAGACATTTTCACTAACCTAGCGCCCTGCCGGACAACCAAACTTGTGAAGATTTAGGACTTCATTGATATCACATCTGAAACCAGATCCATAGTGATGCCAATCAGTGTACATGTATGTATGAGTGTGAAGGATGAAGAGAGAGATAGTGAGCATGCATGCTTGTGTATGAGAATGAGAGACAGCGCTGTGGCATGCACTCATTTGTGCTAATAGACCCTCTCTCAGCAGCAACCTGGCTCTTTGTTGACAGCTAGGAAGCACCATCTGCAATTTATCCATCTCTCTCCATCACCTTCTATTACTCATCAGTAACTTTAGCAAGTCAACCAGACCCCCATAACAATCACTCAGGATGCCAATCAGCGCACATCCATGACACGCTCACCTCCAGCTGCAATCCTTAAGCATATAGAAAGTCGGAGCTTTTGTAGAAGCATTGAAGTCAAGAAGACAAAACTTGCAGTGACAGATTGGCTACATTTCTCATCTTGACTAGAACATGCTGCACTGTGAAAGGTTGCAATGGTAACACTTCCTCAGATATGGAACACTAAAAGGTAAATGTGCAGACAAACAAAAGCTGTAGTTGAGACCAGGTGAGGTTCAGGTCAAAGCCGTGTTGTTATTTGTTTTGTGAATCACATTTAAAACCTTCCCCGAGGGTAGCAGTGTGAAAACTTCACTGATGTGAAATTGAGATTGATCGGCCATCGATTTTTCTGTGGGCTTCATGTTAAGCCCACAAAAAAGTCAACGGAATTAGAAGTTTGCTGTAACACATTAGACACAAACTATAAAACCAACACACTTCTTGGCCACAGACAGTGAACCTTATTTAGGTGCTTTGCCCTTTCCAAAATGACAAAACAAACAGGGCAACAGCAGAGATATGTTTTTGGAGGAAAGAAAAACACCATTTTGTTATCAAGGCTGGAATATCTACAAAGCATTGTTAAAAAAATATATAATAATAATTTATATATAATAATAATAATATACACACAAGCTGGCTTGTAATTAAACCTAAGATCTACAGTGATCAGATCAAATCGAATATATCCATTTTGAATCTTTTTTTTTTATTATTTTAAATATTCATTTTAAAAACTGTATTCATAAACAAACCTGTTTTAAAAAGTTAGAAGGAACTCACGTCAGAAGATTGCTTAGGAAATGCAAGTACTGTAACGCTGATTTTTTTGAGAACTGAAAAGAAACAATACACTGAAAAGTTGACAACCGCCATAAAAAGAAGAATCCTGCTGCAGCATGTAGCATGACTGCTCCTTGTCTTGTCCTTGTATTTTAGTGTTTTAAACTTTCCCCCCCAAATTTTAAGTTATCTCAGTTCATTTAGTATTAGTAAGCTATGCCCTGTCTAGAGCAAGTTATTTCCTTTCTTTTGTGTACGAGGGGGGGGGGGCATATTTAGGGTTTACGCTATTAACATAGGCATTTTTAGACTTTTATTTTATTTTTATGCTTTTATAAAGCAAAACACAAAGCATTTTTTTCACTATATGCAGGTGCTCTCGGAATGTAATGTATGGATTACTGTACCATCTTTTCAGAAACCAGTCTTAAGTAATTTGAGCTTTTTGTTACAGGCTATTAAATTCTCCTCTTATACATGCTTTTACATGGCTTAATTTATGTTTCTTATGATGATGTAATATCCCAATATTTTTCAAAGCAGTCCCATAACAAGCTTCATAGAATAAGTACAAAATTTTTGAGATCATAAATGCGACCCTATTGTTATTATAGCACATTATTTCAAAACTGTTCTGATGGGTCTAAATACTCAAATTGCAGACAGGCATCTCCGCATATTTTTAGCAGAGGAATATTACATGGGCTATAGAAACAGAAATGACTGCAGTGCAGTTCATGGATTAGCCTCTTCTGTATTCTCTGTTCCAGCTGTTTTCAGGTGACCCTACAGCTCTTTTTGAGCCTTTTTTTTCTCCTGGAGACAAATCCATCATGGCACTCCGGTCCAAGAACAATTAGTTTTGGTTCTAAGACTATTCCACATTGTGCACATTATCGAATCAACCCTACTGACACATGTTAAGGGTCTTTACTGGGGTACCTGTAGCTTCTTCCATTGTGCTATTTAATAAACTCCCTAAAACTTTAGCTCCTTCACCTTCACCACAACAGCTACTTTAGCATGAAATTTTCCAAATCAGTGGCAACAAGTGCAATACGAAAGATGTTTTCTGCCCGCTTTGATTTTTTTCATGTGATTTTTACACCCACACAGCGACTGCTGGATTGTTAAAACCTATAGAACAAAAAAGGCACTAGGAATATCTGCAGTGCATATATGCATTGTGTATACGTGGAAAAAATGAAAAAAATGTCTGAACACTTATTTCTCACATACCGCATTATTTAACATGCATCTCTTGGGACAGGTTTAATCAGGGGGAAAAAAACAAAGAACGCAGGAATAGACAATTACAATTCTTCAGGTGTAAGGTATGCTTTGGACAACTGCCTTATAAAAACTAAGCTTAACCAATTAAAGTTTGTCCAACCACAGGCCACACTGTGTAATATACAGCTGCCAAGTTGGATTCAGGCCAATGCATGAAAATGGATGTGCATGGAATATGGCATCCAGACTTGATTAATTTGGTGTGAAAGTGAATTCCAGGATGGATGGAGGCTCTTTGTTATCCAGAACAAGAGGCTTTAATGTAGTGTTCCTTGGATGAGATCCTCCTTCTCAATCCAGCCATCACACTGCTATCTCATGTAGCACAGATGTGTAGAGGGTCTCTTTTATTCAGCAGAACTCATTATCTAAGAGTGGAAATGGAATGGGAAGTTTATAAACTGAAGCAGTAAAATCCATGAAGTCTCTTTAGTAGGTCAAAATAGCATTTAATAATGGCTATTAGTGCTTTTTTACTGCTGAATGTTTCAAGCAGAAATCTCCAATAAAAACAGTCTGTATGAGAAAAACACTGGTGGACTATTGATCTAGACAGAAATTAAACTTTACTGCAGAAAAGTGATACTTTTAGCTTGTTGCTGTTCTCTTGCTTACAACTTTGAACAAGAAGGTTATGACACAACAAACTCACAGCAAATCTTGATTACCCCATAACTGTACCACCAAAAATCCACCTGAAACCTGCACTGAATCAAAATAAGTACATTACAAAGGTATACCAATACAAACTCTGAGCAAGTCTTAGATTATCCCATAATTGTCACATCAAAAATCCACCTGAAACCTGCACTAACGTGAAATACAGTGGCAAGAAAACATATGTGATCCTTTTAGAATTTCATGGTTTTCCGCATTAATTTGGCATAAAATCTGATCTTTATCTAATTCGAGGGGTACTGACAAATATAATGTGCCTAAAATAACACAAGGAAATCCTGATCTTTCAAGTCTTTATTGAGAGAGACCATTTTAAAACTAGTGCTAGTGGAAAAAGTCTGTGAACCGAGTAAATAACCACAAAAAAGTTATTTGGAGTCAGGTGTTAGCTGGAGTCTTGTTAAGAAAATGAGTTTGGAGGTGTGGACTAGAGCTGCTCTCGCTGAAAGTTTGCTCTGCACAAGATGAATACGCTTACGCGAGGCATGCTTTACCAAAAAGAGCTTTCAGAGCATCTATGATCAGGAATTGTTGATTTACATAAAGCTGGAACATGAAGTAGTCAACCAGTTATTAACACGTACTTGTTCCCACTAGCACGAAGAGTTTTTATAGTTGTCCTCAGTAAAGACATGAAAGATAAGAGTTGTCATTATTTTAGGCACATTATATTTATCAAGAACCTTGATTTATATGAAGATCAGATCACATTTTATGACAAATTAATGCAGAAAACCATCAAAAAAACTGTACCATACTTTCTTGCCACTGTAAGAACTTTACAAACACAGTATCAATGATCTAATTAGCTCTTCAGCAATGAACTCAGTCGATTGATAGCAAAATGGGTTGAGCTGATTATTCAACAAAGAACTGACAACTGACTGTGGTGAAGTCAGAGGGGACAGGACAATCTAACTGGCTCAGAATTGTATTTGATATTGATCTGGTAGTGTTGCCATGTCCGTATGTAAGCTCTGCATTGATCTGTTACACCAAGCTGTGCAGCAGCACTCAAGCACCTAGTGGAGTTTGCGAGGATTTTTGCATTAATGAACTGAATGAGTCAACCACAAGAGCCTTTGAGCTGAGTTTTAAAAACCCAGCTAGAGCATTTGTCATAAATGTTCCCTGGTGAGTGTGTGCTGAATGAACTGAATAAAATGACTCAGTGTGCAGAGCACATGGATGCAGCCATATGGGAGACGCTCATTAGGGACAGGAACATTTTTACTGACTGAACATATCAGCTCTTCTGGACCACTTGAGAGAAGGCCAATATGTCTCCCACAGCTTTGCTCCTACAGCTTCCTTTTTTTTTTTAAATCAAGGAAGGTCTTTCACTGAGTCCTCCTGGAAATCTTTCCAGAACAATCTGTGCATCAAAATTAATAAATGAATATGGGCAGTATGGTTTAAACATCAGCCTTCTCGTGTCAACAATCCAAAACTTGCCCAAAACCCACCTAAAAATGTTTGGCTAATGAATGATAAGTCTGCCGAGAACATTTAGCTATTTCATATTGTTTTTCTATTTTTCCTGCACATATACACTTGTAAACTCACATAATCAGTACCAAGTTGACAGTGATTTTACACTGGAAGCAGAAACCATGAACTTTAATTAATATTGAAAAAGACAGAAGACTGGGTTTCCTTGGCCCAGAGTTTGCTGATGTCCTTGAGAGCAAAGCCTCATAACGTATGGTTTTATCGCAGAGATAGGCTATTGCCCAGAAAACTTTATTCAACTGCTTCATTTTTCACAACGGCACCTTCTTGGAAAACAGGAAAGGAGAGCCTCAGTAGCTCTCTTTTCTCAGTTTTTGGCAAAAAATAAAAGTAATTTTAAGTGTTTATCCTAAATAGTGTAGTACCAATATAACAATGAAGTGACAAATGCACTACTGATGCAAATAAACTGATCAAATAGAATGACATGTGGAATAAATAAAGGGTTACTTTGCTCTCACCTGGGGTACATCTTTAAGACCTACTACCATCAAGAATGTTACATTTTGCAGGATATACATGGATATACATTTAAATAATTTTTAATGTAAAGTTAAATGTAAAAGTTTATTTACTCATGAGTACTCCACTAATCAACATCAGAAACATGGATAGAAGACTAATAACTGATATGAAACATTATTTGGTACACACCAATGAAGTGATCATATCAAATCTCAGTGAATATGCTGTTATTGTAAACTGCAAGGTTTTTCTCACTGCTCCTGCTTCTAGGATGCCCGTGCGGCAGTTCCAACCCAGTTGCCTGACACATTGAGAGGTGATGACACTGGCCTTTCACACATTCCAAACAGCCATTTCTCTTTATGCTTTAAGCTCATGCTGCTTTCTCAGTGCCTTTGGGACCCACACAGTTCAGAAATGTTTACGTTTCTGAGCATGTCTCCATCATGCAGAGCAATGACTCTGCCCAACATGTATCTATGCGTAGGCAGTTAACAGACTAGTCCATGCAATTAATGTATGTGACATGTGGAGGTGTCATGTATGTGGGACCATGCAGTGAAATGTCAGTGGCCCTTCTGGCTGTTTATTCATTGTAGTGACATTTAGTGCTGACCTCAATATCTGGTTGACTCCCGAAACTAGAAAGAGCCATGTTCACCAATTGTTCTCACAACGAAATCTCTAAAAATCAAGCTCCAATAGTTCGGCTTCTTGGCTACATATACCCAGCTTCAATCATCCAAAGCTGCTGACACCTCTATAAATCACTGCCCAAATCCATGTTCAAGACCAGCCAGTCTGTCTTCGCAATATGTTTCCATCTACATCACACGTCTTCATATGTGAGGCTGAATACTCTAGCTATATCTAAGCCACTTAATTCCTCCATTCACCCTTTCCCTCTTGGCAATCACATTAAATAATGAATTACCAATTAATTAATTAAAAACAACTTACAGACACAGACACAGACACAGACACACACAGACACACACACAGACACACACACAGACACACACACAGACACACACACAGACACACACACACA
>JBBPDC010000109.1:29130199-29143583 GCA_037974485.1 Hemigrammopetersius urotaenia
ACACACACACACACACACACACACACACACACACACACACACACACACACACACATACACACACATACACACACACATACACATACACATACACATACACATACACATACACACATATATAATGAGAACAATAAATAAATAGTAATGAGAATGATAAATAAATGACTGGTATGTCTATTATTAGTAGCCTATTAGCAATTTGTCAAGGTTGTAGTCTGAAAGAAGCAAGTTCTTCAGAAGAGGTCTATTTCATTCTTACAACCTCTTAAATTTTACTCACTTAATCTTTTTTATTCCAGCGGAACATGAGGCTATAGTGCCAAACAGCAAGACAGCAGGGGTCCAGTCCTCTCAAAACAACAAATCAGCAAATACAATAAAATACAGGAGTACTGCCTCTAACCAAAGATTTCCCTGTCTGCTTCTCAATGGAGAACAAAGATGAAGCCTTTTAATTGCACATGATTATGGCTTTCCTTCCCTGTGTCCATTATGCAGTGTGAACAAACCCAGCTGTTAAAATGTCACGTTTTATGAAAGAAAGATTAATATTTGACCAACGGATGCTTCATTTACAAAGGATCAATTGATTGCTAAAAGCAGCAAAGTAATGATCTTTGGCAAAGTGCTATGGTTACTGAAATGAAATGAAAACGATTTTATCATCACAAAACAACGGAAAGCACAGAAAAAAGAAAACTACAACACTGGCAGCGCAGAAACGACCCCACAAAAAACCTAAATGCTTTTTCAACTGAATCAAGTCCTATCTCATCCGTCATATAAAATATTATTTTCTAAAGTACAAAAATGAATCTGTAGTTCTTTGAATCGATTAAAACAACCTGACAGATGGGCAGAGAGGTTCTCAGTTTTGAAGCATATCCAAATGGTGCACTGGTTGCAGGAGCTTATTGTAAAGCAGTAGAAAACTGACTACATCACTGAATCTTCTATATAGGACTTTAGACTCCAAGAGCTTTAAATCTATCCACGTAATTCTAGCTACAGATGCAAACGGCGACCTCAAACATTCAGTTACAAATTTACACCAAAGCACAAACTGGCAAAGAGCAGTTGCAGCATACATCTTTACTGAGATGGGTACTGCCTTTGAGCACGAGTATAGTAGACATGCCTCTCTAAATGGTGTGTAAATACATTCTACTTTCAAATCCTCGATTCTGGCACTAACAAAATGGCTTGCTTGATGCAACATCCCTTGAAATATAAGAATATCTGTATGTAAATATATGCAGGGATGTACAGAGCACACGATATGTTAAACCAAACTGATGATACAAAAAAATTGCTTCACATTCGACTGTTCAATTAAAATCAGCTATAATGTATGCAATGTGGAACCACGCTCTGAAACCAGCTCAACAGAAGGGTCCAAAGAATGCAGTGTTCTAAAATGTCACTACAAGAGAATCCAGAAACTTCAAGTTCAACCGTTTAAACCAAAGCAGTAAGATTAGAACAGACTAGAAACACAGATAATTGAAAATCAAACAATCAATTACTGTATTAGATTCCTTGAATTAAAAGCAAAGTTTAGCGAATAGTTCACAATATGAAAGGTAAACAAAGTTCTAACGTTCTCCACAGGGAGTAGCTATTAGTACTCTTTTGATGGACAGTGCTCTAGAGTGGTCACATCTGACATTCATATGGAGACAAAGAGCTATGCTCACCTAGACAGCAGTGATGTGAAAGTTTAAAACATAAATGTTTTCAAATGTTTGTTTAGTTGTGTGTTTACATCATTTTTGCAGGTTAACTGAACACAGGCAAGTTGTAGTTGCAATGCAAATAAAAAGGAGGCAAACTCTAATCTTAATCGGTATTGACGTTTTTTCAGGTTCTGACAACGACTATTTTATAGGAACATTTCAAAGACTATGAGTCTACTTAACCAATTTGGTCATCAGTGTTTTGCGCTTTGTCCTCCCCCCTAAAAAAAAAATATCACCGTATAATCATTTGATAAAATAATCTGTCTAACCAGCAATCAACAAGCCTTTGTCAAGAATCAGCAAGAATTCACAAGAGCAAAAGCAATCAATAAGTGATTGCCCACCATGATCCATTCTTGAAGTACTCTCAGGTTTTGCAAAATTAATTATCAGAAAGAGAAGTATATCCTTTGTACATTGAGAAAACAATGTGAAAATTTTGTGAGAACTATTACTTACCCCTCATCTTATTAAGTGAGTAAGCATTGAGTGGATGCCTTTGTTTAAAAATGTCAACAATAACATCACTTTTTGTGTTTTCTGTAGCAGTGCCTTCTGAAAGAGGTACTAAGGTACAGTTCCATCCATTTGATCTTGCTGCCTGAAAGAACTTTTGAATAAAGCAAGTTCTAAACATGTCTTGTCTTCCAGCTCACATCTTTCATTACGTCAGCCGGGACTAACAGGGCACAGAGGATGAATCGGCAGGCTAAGAGGAAACTGCTGAAAATTGCTGTGGCCAAGAACTAAATACCAAGTGCCGAGCTAAGAACAAGGCAATAAATAACTGCTAGTTACCCAGTGGGGGAGAGGGAAAAAGCATCAGTGAAAATAGGTCTATACTAAAACACTACCAGCCTCATTTCTCTACAGCAAACTCCAAAGGCCAAATCACCGGTATGACCTTGACGAATGATTTGCGGCAAAATGATGGGCACTTCATTCTGCCTCTTTCTTGATCAAAACTTAAGACAAACAGACGGAAGAAAATAAATCTTTGGAAGCAATTATTTTCTTCGAGTGTCTCCCTTAAACTTTTCAATCATTGCAAATTAAAAGATAAAACTTCTTTTTCCCCCCCTCCATTTTTTCCCTGAGGGTGCTGGAGGGCAGAAACAAACAGATGATCTGAATTGGGGAAGTGGAGTGTTGAAGCGAGCAGAATGTTAATAGCCGAAGCCCATCTGCCCACATTAGGCGTTATTGGCTTTAATTCTTTAGATGAATATGGTTCTGGATCACTGCAGTCATCGCTCATGTTTATTTTTACATGTCAATTAGCAGAGGAGTAAAAGAGATCAACCTCTGTGATTACCAATGTCAGATCCATCCTACCAAATGGACAAACGCCTCACATAGGCTATGGTACAGTTATTAGTGGACTGGAGATCATGACACTGACTATTGTAATGGTAATTTACATTAGTGGAGCTTGAGGCTTGTAATCACAGAACACTTGTGTGTCCCTAAAGACCTCTTTAACCAGGACCTTTCACTAAAGCTACCTTTTTCACACCAAGTAAAGCACTGGTGTTTCATATTTCAGTGTGTAGAAGAAAAAGCTGCAGACATCTCCTGCTGTTCACTCTCTCCAGTCAACTCTTCTTCAGAATAACTGCTGTCAAAACGAATTGATACACCAACCAGCTGCAATATTAAAACTACAATGGCAGCAAGTGAACAATGATGATGTGTTGGAAGCAGGAAAAATGGGAAAGTGTAAGTCTGAGCAACTTTAACAAGAGCCAAATTGTGATGGCTAAGTGGCAGGCTCAGAGCATCTCCAGTACACAGTGGTTAGTACTTTGCAAAAGTGGTGAAAGGAAGGACCACCAGGGAACCAGGGACAGGGGATGTGGGCCCTGCCATGGGCTATTTGCGCGGATTAAGAAAGAGATGACACCGGGATGCACTATTAGAAAAAGGCAAACTGGTGGATGCAGTGGGATACTTTGGGAAAGCTTCCCCTGAGAAAGCTTGGGTTCATCTGGACATGTACCCCCTATCTTACTTACTTGATGACTAAGCACAGCCCTTAATGGAAATGATAACTGCCACACTCCCAAAAATTACCAGGAATGGTTTGAGGACGTCAAGATGTTGAATTGTCCTCCAAATCGCCCAGATCTCAGTCTGAGCATGCAAGAGATGTGCCAGACAAACTAACCCGATGGTGACCCTAACAGCTTACTGCTGCTACTTCTTGGTGCCAGATACCCTTTTAGAGGTCTACTGGTGTCCAGGCCTCCAGCATGAGCTGTTTCAGTGGATCTAGGGGGACCTACACAATATGGTAGATTTAAAGTGGTTTTAACGTAACGGATAACGTAACCCTAATAAGTAAGACGCACAAGCGCTTTTTCATGGCAAAGCACATATTTGTGACAGTTTGGTAACTGTAAATATAAGCTTTTCAAAATGATGACAAATATGTTTGTACCACAGATTCTGGTCTGATAAAGAAAATTGGAAGCAGAGATAGTTCAGGGGTATCTCTGCATTGGCTATATAAATTTGATCCAGTCCTGATCTGTGTCTGAATCTTGAGATCTACTAACAGAACTGTAATAGAGGTCTCATAAGAATGCACATGCACACGTTTTAGCAACAGCACATTCAAAACTGACAGCAAGAAGTGAATTTTTGCCAACGCTTATTCACAAAGCTGTAAACTTCTAATTTCACTAATTAGTCAAAAACATTTAGAATGTATATCATAAGGAATATATCCAAAATTATAATTCTAAACTGACAGGCAAGTGGTAGATCAGATTACCAAATTGGATTGTATGGCAATATTAAACAATAAAAAAAAAAGTCACATTTTTAAAAAAGCCAAGAAGAAATGTTTAAAAAAAAAAGTCCTGAGTGCATTAAGTAATAAATGGCAGACTGACGCATCTTATCAAAATTGTACAACAGTTTTACCTAAGAAACTACAAATACCAATTTGTATGCACTCTGAATGGAAATATAAACATCCTTAGCTTGAATCGAGTTGAATTTGTATGAAAGTGAACAAAAGAATACATAATGGTAAGGTACCTCCCGTCGTCTTGATGCCCAGCAGGTCTGTTTGATCTTCCACACCACTGCGGCAACCAGCAACAGAGACAGAAAACAGCTGGAAAAGAAAAAGTATAGATAGGCTCAGTCTTTACAGTATACTACATATTTATAGACCTTCATCATCACTGCACATTTTCTTCCAAGCCACTGCAACCAACAGGCTTTCTGCCAAATGACATCAGTAAATACAGGCAATGTATGAATAAACATTCACATCTACAGTCTGCCTGTGCTACACAGTACTGCTCTCTAGTAGAAATTTAAAGAAAGTAGTGAAAGTGAAACACAAAGTGCTGTGGTAGAAAAGTCTCTGTGCAATTAACAGATAAAAATAGCTATTCTAAGTGACAATAGGGAAAACATTGATGAATACTGATTAGCTTGCTGAGTGAATGCAAATACTACATGTTCTTTGACTCTTTTTAATGTTAATTAAGAGCAAACAATGATGGGTTTTAAAGCTGCACCTTTCCACTGCAGAGAGAAGGCCAGGGTGCATGGCAGACATAAATATTCACATGGACTCGCTTTGCACAGAGGGAGGAGGGGTTCATCACAAGTGTAAGACCAAGCCTGCCAGGATTTTTTTTTGCCTTTTCTCTGAATGATCACTCTGGATCTACTCAAATTATTTTAATGACGAAACGTGTCATTCCTGGAGAAAAACTAAACTCAAACTGAGCTTGGGAGGGATGTCCTACTCTACAAAAAAAAAAAAAAAAAAATCTTTAGCAGTTGCAACATGCAGGATTCGGCAAAGCGCAGTCACAAATGTGCTGTTTGTTGTGATCATCCCCCCCCTTTCACTTTCACATCTGTCTGGCTCTGGAAATTTCCCTGCTCTGCATTAGTTATTCCAATACAGCAGAGTGAATAACACTGAGATTCCACAGTGCCTACTGATGCACCAATAAAGCAAAAAATATCTTTAGCAACAGCCATGTCAAACAAGCACACGCTGTTTCTACAAAGCTAAGAAAACTTTTATAGTACAACCCTGAAACTAGATGCAAGTATGGAGGGGAAAATGAATTAAATAGAATACAGAGGAGGAAATAATTATTTGATTCACCGCTGAATTTGTAAGTTTGCTGACTTACAAAAAATGTTTAATTTTTATGGATTTTTTTTTTTAGCAATTATCAGAAACCACAACACTTTTCTAAACCAGTTTTTCATGCTGGTTTCAGATGTAATATTAGATTTGCAAAAGGCTTGCATGCGTTTTTTTTATTAAACCGCTGGAACCAATCAAGTAACTGTTTCAATAATTTCAGTGCAAAGTCAGTTAGGCGCACACTAGGTCTGCACGATATTAGGAAAACATGCAATATGCGATAATGTTGAGTGTTGCGATGGCGATATCACATGCGATACGTAAGTAAAAACATGCATATGTATATTGTTAATGTTTTTATGCTTTGGATTTGCTGGTGATATAGACTCCAGACGCTGACTAGTCTATGCAGGAAAAAAATTAAATGCAATACTTCCATTCCATTCCTTTTTTTTTTTTTTAGAAATTACTTAAATAGAGCATTTAATGCCTCCAATAAAACATTTGAACCATTGAACAAAAAAATGAAAAACATTTTTTTTTAATAATTTAAAATCTTAATATAATTTCAATTATGTTTACATTTAGCCAGAAAAAATATGTTGATATCACGATGACAGTAAATTTGCGATATATTGTGCAGCCCTAACGCACACTGTGGCATAGATATAATGATCAGTGTCAGTCAGCTATGCTAAACTGTTAGCATATGATTATTATATGCTAATTATACCAACTACCGTGCGGTATATAACTACACTCATCACAACTGTACATGCAGGAAAAAGTAAACACCGATGTGAAATCAGCATGAAAAACACTACAAAACCTACATAAACTTATCTCTGATGATTTTGACCAAAAATCAACCAAAACTCAAGGAAAAAACATGTTATATAAAAGTTATATATTGATTTGCATGTCGAGTGAAACAAGTATTTGATCCCCTACAACCCACAGACTGGCTGTGCACCCATGGTGAACACAGCTCACAATCAATCCATCAATTACAGAAACTCCTGATCTTAACTTATGTGTATAAAGCACACCTGTCCACAGAATCAGTTCCAACCTCTCCACCACCACAAGGTGAGACTAAAGAGCTGTCAAAGGATGTCAGGGACGAGATTGTAGACCTGCACTAGGCTGGAATGGTTACAAGACCATCAGCAAGAAGACTGGTAAGAAGGTGACAACTGTTGGTGTGATTGTTCAGAAATGGAAGAAATATAAATGACTATCAATTGCCCTCAGGCTGGAACTCCATGCAGCATCTTGCCTCTCACAATCATGAGAAAGGTGAGGGATCAGCCCAGAACTACAGACCTTCAGAACACTGTAGCCACTACGAAGGAGAACATGAAGGTCAGAGTGGCCTAGCCAGTCTCCAGACTTCAGTCCTATAGAAAATCTGTGAAGGAGCTGAAACATTGTGTTGCCAAGCAGCAGCCAAGAATCCTAAAGGATTCAGAGTTTCTGTAAAGAGGAGTGGGCCAGAATCCCTCCTGAGATGTGTGCAAACCTGGTGACTGACTTCAAGAAACTTCTTACTGCTGTGTTCCCCAACAAGGGTTTCTCCACCCAGTACTAAGACATGTTTTGCTTGGGTACCAAATACTTCTTCCACTCAGTAAAATGCAAATCACTACATAACTTTTATGTAACATGTTTGTGATTTTCAGTTGATATTCTGTCGCTCTCTCCATAAAAATGAAACTACCTCAAATTAGAGACTGTTCAGCAGGGGATTATCCCACCGCCTGTATATAAATAAAGGAATAAATGCCCATCTACTGCTAAATTAAACAGCTGTTTCTTGATTTCAACATAACACAGAAATAGTGTGCATTAATACAGAACACTTACAGGAGTCCCATTTGGACATGATTAACAAACCTAAAAGGCAATATTTTAGACTATTCAATGACTGGAACCTTTTTCAAGCAAAGCATTCTTTCAAAAGGCAGCTGGTATGTTTCAGATCGTTATCATTTTATACTCCTGCCGGTTGGCATCTAAAATGTCTCGACACTCCTGATTCATGATTCCATCAATGAACACAAGCTCACTGACATCGGTGCAAAAACACAACAGCTTAAAAACAACCCAGGCTTTGAAGTTTCCACCTCTGGAACTGAAGTACTAGCGTTCTTAAAGACTTTCTCCACATAAAGAGTCTACATGGAGTTTGTTGTGCGTTCTGTCACTATCAATGTGATGTTTTTGTTTGAAACACATTCTGTAAAACATTTTATGAAGTCACTTAAAGTTGTTTTATTCATTCTTTTAGTAAAAGGTGCCTTGGTGGATAGTAAGTGCCACTGAATTCCCCTCACCAACTCTCACTTAAACACCCACCGACTCACCAAAACTGAACCTTCCACCCTCCCCAACTTTGTCCATTTTGTAAGCTTTCTAAGGATTCTTGACCTTAATAATAAACTGTATAACAAAATATGTAATGGCGCACATATTACATTTTAATTATGTTTTTTGTTTACTAGTTTTAAACAGCTACCACTTTTTACCTATATCCAAAGATACAGACTGATACAGAATGACAAAATTTAAAAAGTACTAAGAAGAGATGTACTTTCTGAAATTAATCAAGGGATCCTAGCCAACCACTGACCTAACAAAATTAGGTTAAATAAGGTTTCAATTTTTAAAATGTAAACATTTTGGGGTCCTGTCTATGATGATAAAACAATTGGTGATTGTAAAGAGGCTTAACCAAATGCAAATTCACAATTTATTAAAATGACCCACTGGTGAGCTTGCACATAGACACATGAAACTCCCAAGAATTTCTGTGCCAAGATCAAGCAATGTAATCTGCAGGTCTCGGTCAAGAGTCAAGCCAGGTGATGCACTTCAAAAAGCAACTCCTCAAAAGCATGCCAACAGCGAATTCAAGAACTGCAGGCAAATTGGTTTTCGGCATCTGTATTTGTGGAGATATGTGAGCGTTCGTAAACATCTCGGAGTGAAATTAATTCATGGTTCACACAGGGAAAAAAGCTGAATGATGAAATCCCTTTAATGCTTTCAAACGCACACCATCTTGGGCTCGTTTGAAGATAATGCCGAACTGGAGACGAAGGGGGAAGAGAGAAAACTTGAATGGCTCGATTAAGTAGCAGTGCGAGAGAAATCCCTCTTCAGATCTGTCTCTTTCATCCCCAGCGTTTCAGACAGTAAACAGGATTTAATCCCCTCCACAGTTCCACCTGGAATCAGAATTAATAAGAGAAATAAAGCAATTAAAAGGTTCTCTCCCCTCTCGCCGCTGCAGAAGGGAAGAGTCAAGTAAATATGTGGTGGAGAAATCGAGGAAATTAGGCAGGGGGAAAGGGTCCATGGGACTGCGTGAAGTGATTCTGCAGAAACGAGCCTGGGAACGTATTAGTAGAAAATGACTGAGCTCACGGTTAACCTGTGATAAAAGGTGTAGGTGTATACAGGCCTGTGTGAAGAATCACTTTTCTTGATCCAGAAACAAACAAGCTACTGGTACTCAAAACGCCAAATAAGACGTTCCCCACCCACCAATCACAACGGCCCCACCATGGACTCCAAGCCACACGTCTAAATCTTGGAAAGAGGAGGAACAGCAAAGACTGTGGTAAACTCAAATGTTCTACTACTAAATATGAGCAATTAGGCAAGTTGCTTTTCACTGAACTATTTCTTCACTCACTTAAAGGCTCTTCTCAGAGCTCCAGGTTAATCTCTGATGACCTTTTCATTCAATATTTCAGTCCAATTGGTATCAGACATCGGTTTCCTTTCAGGACAATTCTAAGAAATAGTGCTAATGTCACGGGCGTAGGGGCTAGTCCCCCACGACCGAGAGCTTCTTAGGAATACTGACTTGACTGGAGACCAAAGTTCCATGCTGTTGTATTTATTAAGGCAACCAAAACCTGGCACTCTGGCCGCAAGAAAGAAACAAAACAGATATAGTACTTAAGCTGTCAGAGAACAGGTGCAAGGTAACCTATAGGTGCTCCACAAAGAACGATGGACAGATAACTGAAAACTAAGACAAACAGGACTTAAATACACTAGAAATCAGAAACCTAACACAAAACAGATGTAAACGAGAATCACATGACAAGAAGACACGTGACACATGAACAGAACGTGAAATCAAAATAAAAGCCCCCAAAACCCAACAGAAACATGACCCCAAACAAAACAGAAAAGCAGCAGCCCAACCCTAACAGCTAAAGTCAACTTTACAGTTTTCAGGAAAATCAGAAGACATTTTGGAGCAGGCAACAGTTAATACATTTTGAACATTTTGTTTTTTACTCTTTGTTGCAAGCCCCCTAGTAGCAAACACACCTACCTTAATAAATAATGAATAAATAATGACTATAGTGATCATAAAAACAAACCAATAGCTCAATCAGCAAACATTTTCAACCTACTCTATTTTCAACACACTTCAACTAAATAGTCCGACTTGTAGGCACTGTGGCTTTTTAGTATTTTGTAAAAATGTACAACAAAACAAACAACTTTAAATAATGAAAGCATCTGTACTTCATTGTAGAACTGAGTTTAAACTTTGAAGTGAATAGGGCTTCAAATACCAACCAACAAATAACAGCCAGGAGAAATTTGACATTTTCTCTTGTACAGGAACAGGTTTGATGTTGTGATCTGAACGGTGATATGCCATGACCACTGACATGAAGGTAAAAAAAAAAAAAGAAAGTCAGTTTTGATTTCAGGTTGCCTGTTTTGTTATTGTTTTATTTATTGGTTTTTATAACAGCTTTAATTACCAGGTGTTGTTTACATTTACGGCATTTAGCAGACGCTTTTATCCAAAACGATTCTCACTCCCTAACTACAGGGGACAGTCAACCTGGAGCAACTTGGGGTTAAGGGTCTTGCTCAGGAACCCATTGGTGGTCTGCTGAAAGTAGGATTCAAACCTATGACCTCTTGGTCCAGAGGCAAGTATCCTACCCACTACGGCACCACTACCCCACCTCAAAAATTTCTACCTACTCACTTTTGGGTCTTTTGGGCACCTGGTGTCTTGCTCTGATAATGGTATGTTCCCACTGACCTTCAGATTTCAGCTGGACAATGTATTAATCACTGACGAATTATGACAGAACATTTGAATAGTAAAGGTACATAACACAGATCCTCTGTATGTTTCATTACAAAAGGAACATAAATTCTGGTTCATTTAATGTAGTGCAGTTCAGTGTGTGAAATGCTGAATTAAAATGATTTGTGATGTGTTTATTTTTCATAGTATTAATAAACTCTTTTCTATCCAATCCAATTTAATAAGTGTCTAAAAAAAAAACGTGAACATGTCTTGAATTATGAAATTATTCTGCTATATTGCCCATCGCCACGCTGATGTAGATTTTGCTTAATACAGACTCTGTATTTTGGAAGGAAAAAGATTAAAAAAGAAAGCTGTCATTTGACTGTGGAAATCTACTGTACACCCAGAGGTTTGTACTGATATTAACTTTGCCATTGCTTTAATTATGTTTAGTAATGTCTTCTCCCAGTTGTTAACATTTGGCTGCAGGTCCTATCACAGATTTATGTGCAAGTTTAAAAAAAAAACAAAAAAAACCCCAAAACCAACTGTTCATGTATTGTATTCCCACTCCTGCTCGTCTAGACTGTTCTGGGCCTTTTCTCCTCCCTAACCACTGCTCCTAACAGGCCAAAGACAAGGATCCATATTCATAAATCTTCCCAGAGTAAGCGTGCTGATTGAGGATCAGATTTCCTTCTTATTAAATATGACTTTACTGGCAGGAACAGATTCTAGGTCAGCACTTCCACTTGAGGCTTCGTGAATACTGCTTCAGAAGATAAATAGAGAGAGGGCTGAGCCAAGGCTGTCACTTCAGTCTCCAGTCTTGGGTTCAAAACTTCATCACCTCCAGCTTGTGAGTCATGGGAATAGGATCACACTACAAACATCAATTATAAGAGCAGTGGGGCGGTGATATCTTTGGAGAGTTACACTGGCCTTTACTCATCGCACATGAGAGTTTCGGAGAAAACAGATTTATTGAAATACATTCAGGAAATGGCAGGCAGGTTGCCATTAAAAAAAAATGTAGATGAACATGGCTTAAAAAGAGACCACAGCATACCTTTGAAACCCCTGTTTACCATGTCAGGAAAGTGCTCTTGTTGAACCCTGAAGCCCTAATAGCACAAGTCAGACGCCAAACACAGCAAATGGATTTTAGAAACTGAACCAAACGCATTAACTTGCAGAAATGACAAAGCGACTGTTAAAAAGCCAGTCAGGAATAAATGGAGTTTGTCCTCACTCCTGTTAAACACGGGGTAATTTCAGGTTACAAAATGCCTGATTCTTAATTAATGGCACATTTCCATTGGAAACATTTAAGTGCAGTCATTAGCTGAGAGGGTAATAACTAAATTTGAAATTTTTAATTGGCACTTTCAAAACAAGGGATTTGTCAGGCTGTGAAAAGGCACCTTTTAAAGTGATATGAAGACAGAAGCTATTCATTACCATACTGTCATGTATTTTTTGCTGTGTTGTGGCCGTGTCGACCTGAAGGCAAGATAAATAAAAAGATCAGGTGCTGACGGCTGACAGAAACCGATGATAGTTCTGCTTGCTCATCACCACTGTCATTTCTTTCTTCTGCCGGTGTCGTCATCTATGTTTGGGAAATGTATGAGTCGGAGGCAGTTGCAAACAGACATTCTGTGATCGTGACCATCTCGCTATCTGCAAAAGCACACCGTTTCACAAATGACGTGCAAAACACAGCAGATGGACACTGAAACAATGCTGTTAGCCATGCGTTTCACACACAGTCAGGCTGCAGTCAGACTCCACTTACACTGAAATTATATCAAAGTGAACCATTTATGTGGAACTCATGACAGCTGGTATGCTAAAAAGTAGAACTCAAACACACAGACAGACAGAGACACACAGTCACAAGCAGACAGAATCCCCAATAACACACACATACGCGCACACACATCATTTTGGCAGCGGGTACAAAATGAAGGGGATACCAATATTCAGTAGGCAGTGGTGAATTTAGCCAATCTCTCTCTTTTATTTTGTTTTAATCTTGCTCCCCAAACCATTACATCTACAAATGATTCAGCATAACAAAACTGTACAGGGCTCCAGATGGCGACTAAAAAGGTTGCCAATGCGACTAGATTCTTTATTTTGTGACTAGTTTTTAAATTTCGCCAAGGCAAATGTCTCTCACAAACAAGAGAAATTAAAATAATACTTTTCTTGTAAAAGTACAAGAAAAGTGACATCTCATAATGTGCAGATATGCTCAGCCTGAGACTGCTGTTCCTACTACACTGTTGCGTGATAGATATGGGAATTTTGGCTCTTATGAATTGGATCATTTGAAAGTGAAAGTGAAAGTGACAAGCTGGTCATACGTGAACACACCACAGCACACAGTGTGAACAGCACAAAATACTTCCTCTGCATTTAACCCATTCACCA
>JBBPDC010000109.1:29163460-29176380 GCA_037974485.1 Hemigrammopetersius urotaenia
TGTGTGTGTGTGTGTGTGTGTGTGTGTGTGTGTGTGTGTGTGTGTGTGGCCTTTTGTTCCAGTTTCTGGTGCATCAAAAACAGTCCTATGTAATAAATGCCCTTTGTCTCCATTAGCCAGCAGCCAGGAGACAAACTAGATTCCTCCACCTCATTCTCAAACTGACTAAACAATTAACACCACATCGCATACCAAGCGCTCTTTCACACTAGGCAAATTACGCATCCTTACGCAGAACAAAGCACCGGAAGCCTCATTAAAGTATGTGGCCTCTGATGAGCAAAGTTACTCTCCGTGCAACCACCTTGCTCGCTCTTTCTTGGAGGAGGTGAAAAATAAGACTCCAGACACCTTCTGCCAGTAGGGAGCCTATATCGCTTGGCTTTATTTGCCTGTAAATCCCCTCTCTACTGCAGTCTGAATTAGCGTTTAAATGTTATGGTCGACCTTAATGGTAAACGCAGTCGTTTTAAGGCTACTGAGTAATGTGCGGCAGAGGAGTCATTAGGGCTTATCTTGCATTGTGCTCCCACTTCAAACACTTTATTGTCTGCAATGTGTTCATCGTGCGGAACCTTGGGACAGGACCGGAAAGATAAAACCAGCATAATTGCCATGAAAGGTAAGGACTAATGCAATGTGGAAATAAGTAATCAATTATCAGTACTACAGTAATTCAATGTAATGTTACATTTTGCACCATGCAATGCAATATTACAATAGCAATGTAATACCTTTGCCAGCGATTTAAAAAAAATCCCAACAGATATTTCTTTTATTCCACAACACCACAAAGCAAACAACCTAAATTAACAGCCATAAAACAATATTTCCTGAAACTATGGAGCCAAAACAACTTTTACATCTAGCAGAGTTTTCATGAAAGACTCTAACTTATCATTTCTTATTAAGCCTAGACTGTAATTATACAAACAACTTAATTTATTCCTAGTTGTTTTGAAAGAGTACAGTGAAACCTGAAAAAGGAAAGACAGAAACAACAAAAAAAAAGCAATTTTACTTTTATATTCTGAATCATGAACACAATAACGTAAATTATTATGTGCCTGGTTCATAAAAACATGACATCAGGAAAATTTTCTTTGAATTGTATTATCAGTATAATAGTATGGAATATGCAATAAATGCACCATTTGTTATGATAGCATTTGTATGTAGCGAGTTATTATATCATAAAATGAATCCTCTTTGAAGTGATATTGACGGACAGAACAGACTTCAATTTATGGACCTCTGCAATGTACCAACACTACAGGTCTATGTGCAAACAACACATAACGCATGATGCAAATTCTATCAGAGAATAAGAATTCATCTCAGTTGCCCTTGTTGAAGAGTAACAAACCACACGCTCTTTATACCCTCCTCAGAAAGAGCAGAGATGATTATACTTTAACAGTCTTTGATCTGAAATGATCATTTTAAATCTACCTTAAGCCAAGGTTGCAAACTGTGTCAAAAGCAGTACATTTTCAATGTGGATGTGAATACAGTCACTGCAAAGCCTTGAACATCATAATACTATAATTCATCATACTATGACTGTTAAGAAATCCAGGACAAAGGACAGGGAATACAGTCTCATTATAAACGTAATGGTCTCCTAAGAGCAATAATTGGTACAGCGATGCTCCAGGTCTTGGGTTCACATTTAAATAATTCTGCAGTTCAATGTGCCTGGGAGTCTCTCCTTTAAACACATGGCCAAGCTGGCCAATCTTGGGCATATATAAGAGCATAAAATTAAACTGTCAGAACTCTCCTGCCAGCGGATTAAGCTGTTCCATGACACTGCATACGAGAACTTTATGCTGATACACAGCGGCACCCAGGACCACCAGTAAGCAGGCACAGCAGTAGCGGTAGTTTATGTGTGCGTACAATGCTGTGCAAAAGTCTTGGGCACCTATGCAAATAGTTAAAAGCCATTTTTCTCAGCATGTGACATTTTGCTAGCAAAGTTAACTTTGAATAAATGCAAACAAACAAAGAAAGTAGGAACAAGTTTCAAGATTAGTTTCCTTTGTTAAAAAATAGTTATTTTGTGAGCTAGTAAGGATAACCTATGTTTGATTATAGGTTTCCCACTTAGATCCACCAGCCAATGCTTAGATTTATAAAATTCCATCAGCAGCTCCTGATTTAATTTAATGGACTGATTAAGTCAAAACAGGTTTCTAATGGAAACTACAAGAACACTGGGCTTCCACAAGGACCACCCTGCTGCACAGTATATAAAATCACGATTTACTATGTAATGTTTTTTTGTATTTATTCCTTTTAGACTTATTCAATGTAAAATGGCCCTTACAGTCATGTGTGAACACACCGCAGCACAGTGTGAAACCCATTCACCTAGTGAAGCAGTGGGCAGCCAACAACACAGTACCCAGGGAACAGTGTGTGGGGATGGTACCTTGCTCAAGGGTACCTCAGTGGTGCCATTGGAAGTCCTGGGATTGAAACTCACAACCTTCCGATTACAGGGGCAACTCCCTAACCACCAGGCCACCAGCCATATTTAATCATATTAATGTGGCAAAAACACTTGTTGCTAATCTAATCAGTTCTTTAAAAGATTTCACAATGTTTTAATATTGCATAGTGCTGTATACTGTTCATCTGACAAACAAAGCAATAACCTTTAAAAGTAAGACTTGCTGAATTCATTTGTATTTTGTATTAAACTGTATAGGTGTTTTACAAGCACTTAAGTCCTTTCTAAAATGAATAAAGCAATATACTGCACAAATCTGGCCAACATTACTACAGTGATTGCAGGTGGTTATCTATTGTTCCTTAAACATTTCTCTACTACTGCTACTGTTGCGTTTTTCAAAACCATGCAGCAGCATCATCAACCAGGTCACATGGAAATATCAATTATCCACCAATAGCAAAATGATTTCATGCAGTATGAACAGGAACGCTCATTATTGCTTTCTCTCTGTCTGCAATGGCCACAAAATTACAAAATTTGTAATTTGTCTCCCTCAACCCCCTGCCCCTCAACACCCTCCCCCTCCCTAGAGTGCGTGACAAATTTGTGAAGACAAGGTAAAGTGTACTTCGACTACGGTACACAGGACAAAGGACAAACAGTACTGCTGGCATTCTAAAGCCCGAACACATCATTCCCCTTGCATTTCATCTGGATGACATTTTAGAAATGAAACTACACATGCGGACGCACACACACATACTGACCTACACCAGACCAATGAAACATAATGCACTCCACTCCATGTATCTTAATTTAATCTCCAGTGAGTGCAAACCCACCCAGCCAACATGCTAAAACGCTCAGTCTCTTTTTGTGGCACTAAAACCTAATCTCCAATTAGGTCACACCTTTGCCAGTTAAAAACACACTTTACAGGTCCTCATTAGACTTCAATCAAAAATGCTTTTTCTTTCAATTGTATCTATTTTTGTCATTAGGCGACTCTCTTGCACATTTCTGCGAGCCAAGCCGAGTCGCGGGTTCATGGGTGGAGTAATGAGCTTCTTTTCACTGCTGGCTCGGCTAACTGCTGCAAATGGAAACCTCACAATTACATTTGCACCCCACCACACAATGTCAGAACACACAAAGGAGTTGAAGCTAGCGGTCACTGCACCACATCAAGTTTTAATCAAGTGTTTTGAACGACTTCTTATTTGTATGTGACTGAAATGGTCCCTGTGCTTCATTACAAGCCTCGTTACAGGAGAGGAGGTAGGGGTGAGCAGGTAATGGCATCTGGCTGCTCTGAGTGATTGAGGGGGAGGGGGAGCGAGAGAGAGAGAGAAAGAGGGAGCGAGCGAGAGAGAGAGACAGAGACAAAGAATGGGCCAAGAGAGCAGTAAACAGGCATTGCCCTCCTTTCTGCTACCTTCACACTCATTTTTCCTCCTGATGAACAAAAGCACATAAATACACCAGCAGCACTGCCTGAGGGCAAGCTCACACTGTCACATACACACAAAGACTAATGTACACACATGACTAATAAATGAGTAGCTGCATGAATAAAAATAAATAAGATAAAAATGAGGTTTTCATGCAATAATCACATGTATATTATTTAAATACACACACACAACCATAAAAACACATAGCAGGTAGAATGATGCATGGTGGAGTGGAGGGGAATGCAGTATCAAGAAGGAACCAATTTTCGAAAGGAAAGGCAGTACATATATACCACCCACATGAACCCACACACCCAACTGCTATCACCATTAGCCATATTAAAAGTGTTGAAGCTCATACTGCGCTTTTGTACTCAGAGTCAGCTCTTTACACACACAATGCACTGTCAGCACTATAGACGTGACATCATGGGTCAGCTTTAGCTGCGGGTGTGGGGAGCATGGAAAGGCAGAATCTGAGCTAGGGACATTTCAGACGGAAAACAGGTGTGTATGTATTTCAGTGGGAGGATGAGATACTTACAGGTTACACTGGTCTCCTTTGATCCCTTTGGTGGTACAAAAACACTTCCCCGTCAGCACTTGGCACACGTTGGCATGGCCATTACATTTACAAGCTAGAGAGAGAGAGAGAGAGAGAGATAGAGAGAGAGAGAGACATAGACATAGAGAGAGAGACAGAGAGAGACAGAGAGAGACAGAGAGAGAGATTCTGTTTCGATGAGAGGATCTGAACACTCAAAACCTTGGAGGCAATTAAACTAATTAAACCTGCAGCTGTTTGGCTTCTCAGCAAATGAACGCTTGATCTTAGCAGAAAATAAGTCGACGAACTACATCAACAGTCAAGACACTCAGAGATTTAACAACATTAGACATAAGTATACGTTACAGCCAGTAAGTGTAATTAGTGGCAAGACAAACTCACCAGAGTCTACAACGCTATCCATCAATCAAACAACCATCTGAGACATTTATGGTAAAACCTACCACAAATCTACCTCTCAGTACCTGCTCAGATTCAGGCTCTCTGGCTGAAATATTCACATACATGTTTGTGAGAACTGCTTACTGGAGTAAACCACAGATGTAATAAACATGTTTGTCGTCCATTATTTATGCAAATGAATTAATCACTTAGCTAAAATCGGCCTTTTAACAGCTGTGTTACGGTAGACCCATATTTTTAGATGTACTTTAATTATCTTAATGAAAAAATGCTATTAGACTTTCTTTTTGTGCTTACATTTTCACCCATACCAGCTTACATGGGCACAACCTTATATTTGGAGTGCTGCCCTCTTCAAGTCAGGTTATTAATTGAGGCTAGGTAACTGTATTCATTTTTGCATGACTGATAGTTGTTGAATAGTTGTTTCAGTTCTAGTGTTTTCATATCAGTGGTTTCATAGGTATCACCCACATGTGTCACAAACAACAAAAACGTCAAAACATGAACCAAGAGCATAAGCCTGCACTGCAAGGATGATTGGCTCCGAACGGCCTGTCAGTGGTTAATTAAGACACGAAGTTAATAAATAAATAAATAAATAAATAAAAGCGTTGACAGCCCTTACTCTTCAATGCAGTCTCTACAGCAGCACTGCTGCCACTTAATGACAACTATATGTGCATGTTAAATTAGGGTGGCTGGGAGCTGGACTCGATCTGAGCATGCTCATTCTGATCAGCATATAAACAATTATAGGGTAAAAAAAAACCTTTACACCATCGTGTAATATCGCTAACTATATGAACTAAATTGCAAATGATACACAGTTGTGAGCGACTGTTGGTCTTAGAGCCTGGATGTCTGCAGCTGAACAAGTGAGTAGAGGATGAGTGAAGGAAGCTGCTCTGTCCCCAGGCAACATGAATGCGCTGATGGAAATACAACAAAAATGCAAACGCATTAACAGTCCTCCACTCACAAACCACTAACCTTCACTTCAGAGGTCAGGGGATACTGGGGATGAAAAAACAACACATCCCTGTCACTCTTGTCCTCTCTCTCTCAGCCCCTTAGCACGCATGCTAACATATTACGTAAAACATTACAGACACTGATGGCATGTAAGAACAGAGCTATTGCTGCCCGTGTATTTGTCTAACCCCTAACTGCAATTCGATTTATGATTCAATATGCTCTGAAGATCCTGAACAAAAAAAATTAATGAGGACAAACTGCGACTTTCATTGCACAAAATCTACTAATGAGATTAGTGCTGGAAGTATGATTTATTTGACACTGGGCTTCATAATGCATCCTTTAGTCTTCATCATTATAATGATTGACATTCCTCATGACCTGTGGCTTTCCAATTGTATCCCAAAATCTTGGCATGTCTCGATCTTTTATCTGAACAGAAAACTAGTTTAGACTTTGAAGTTTAGACTTTGACGTTCTTGTGGACGATAACAGAATACTCTATTGTTAGAGTACCATTATTCTTTTATTATTAATATACTATTACACTATAATATAATAGAACACTATATTATATAGTACTACATCCCTCCAATAGTTGCTGAATGAGCCCACGCTAATTCATATAAGACTGCAAGAGGTGGACAGAGACTCCTTCACAGGCTCAAGTCTTGCCATTAGAGCAGACCAGGGTTTTTTTCACATGCACATTGCTTTCCTATGCTATTATTACACATAATGAAGCTACATATACTACATTTGCTCTCTTGTCGAGGAGTCTGGCTTAAGTTTAATGCTCCTGTTCTACTGGTCTTACAATCCCACTGTTGTCAGATTTTTACAGATGAACAAAATGGGTAGAATAAAAATCACTTCTTCTTAATAATCTAGTATGATATAGAAGAGGGAAAAGAAGAAAGATAAAAGGTGGATATGCAGAGTTTGCATTTTTTTGTTGTACTACTGTACTGTACTGTACCGCTGTTGTTTAGTTTAAGGCTCAGATGCTTAAATATCCACATATACAGGAATCATTTCTGTTGCATCCATGCTCCGGCTGATCGGAAGTGACTGTTTATCAAGCTAACTGCTACTAGCAAGCAGTTGTCATCTTTGCATACCACTGATCAATTAGCCTGTCAGTAAAGGGGAAAATAAATAAAAAATAGAATAAATAAATGATCTATTCCATCTTAATTGAAAGAATATTGTTTGACACTAATAACAGCAAAATACTGTGCACTTCATAGCTGATATGCTGCTTTCTTTCACACTAATTTGCAAGAACAACAGTTTTAGGTTGGTTGGCTTGCATGTCAGTCAGACATTTTTTGCCGTACACTGTCTGAGTCACAAGCTACAGCTACACTGCCTCATACAGTCTGCAGCTGAATATGTTTCACCTACTGCAGTATTTCCACCCAAGTATTTTGTACCTAACTAAAGTCAAGCACTGCCCTTGATTAACTGTCAACACTAGTGGATATAGAAGTAAATTAGCATATGCAAATCCTACCAATAGCCGATTCTGTGAACTAATAAAATTAGGTAACTAAGGTAACTAAGAACTGAAAGGCCTTATTTAGTACAGTATTTTCCCCCCCAATCTTGCATTCATCAACATTGACGGCTCTTTAGTGCCTATTGTGTTGCAAAATTGAGGCACATTAACATTCACATGAATAAAAAAAAAAACCTAGTAGCTGGTGTAAACTTGCTGTTGGTGAAATATCTACAGTTTTACCATAAATTGTCTGGTAGAAACAAATGAACAGTTACTAAAATAAGCCAAACCATTTCAATTCCAGAGATTCGATTAACTGAATCAACCACACAATCGAGAGCCGAGTCGACTTAGAGGGAATAGCTGTAGTGGACATAATCAGACTATCGTCTATTACCATGCCAACACAATATGGCAATACAGGAAAAAAACATTAACCACACATGTCGCAATATGTATTGTTTTCCCTGACAACTGATAAATTGGAAAAGACAAAAATACTACCAAAACCTATGTATGCAAGCAATTTTTATTATTTTGATGTTTCACACAATGCACTGCACTGAGCCTTTAAAACAGACTAAAAACCCTATATTTGTAAAGAAACATGTAATTGAACAGTGTTAAATATTGAAAATGTCAGCAATCTAGTAAACTGTGACAATTTATTACAATGTGACAATAAATAACTAGCTGTAACATGAGTCAATGAATGTAGTGCTGGTTGGTTCTAAGCTGAATAGGCTCTGGCAGCAGGTCTGGTTTATTATAAAGCCAGACAGCAGTACTTTAAAGGGATTAGTTTAAAAGGCTACACTACTCCTCTCACCTTTACGACACCCTGTGATGCTTCTATTTCACCAGCTTCAGGCAGCAACACACGCACGGCCATTCCAGATACATGTAAACAGCGTGCGTGTGAGAGTGCTTGTGTTTTCCATTACAGAATAAGCCCGTAGCCCTTTCCAGCCACTTTTAATTGCACTGTCGCATACAAGATCTCAACATGAAACAATCTGAATGTATATTAATGAGGCATGGATGCATCAGTAGATGTTATATTAACTTGCCCCTGCGGAATACTTTTAACTAGAGTGCCACTATGCCCTCTATTGGTTAAAGGTGTTAAAAATCACAGACCTTGGCACTTTCCTCCATTGGTGGGATCTCCGTGATAACCAGCCATGCAGGTCTCACAGTGTGGGCCAGTGGTGAGGTTGCGACACTGCTCACACACACTGCCGTTCACACACGTGCTGTGGCCGTTACACTGACAAGCTGTAACAGAGAAGAAAAAAATATCAGTTTTCCTCTGATCACAGCATCATAAATTAACAGCAATTTATGTATCCACTCTCACCAGGGCACTGGATGAAAGCCCACTCAAAGCCTCTCTCCTTGGGACAGAGGCCAGTGTCCAAAACCATGTCCTGGGTGTGCTTGGGTTGGTTCTTCATGGGGCCACGGTACGAGCCCTCCACACATTGTCCTCTGCCTGTGTTACTGGGGTCTCCACACCAGCCACAGTCCGGCTGCTCCAGACACTCACCACACGTCCGGAAACCAGAGCAGTTCTGAGCTGAAAGCAAGAAAGAAAAAAGGAGAGACAGAGGGAGAAGGATAAAGTGAGAAAGACAATGGGCGCAGAACAAAATGTAATACATTTCTGGTGAGATTACAGTGAAATTACTAAATCGTCCAATTCTGGTTAATGATTTCAACCTGCTGTTAATTTTTAGAGTAAAGTCAGTAAAACTTATACACTGCAATTTTCGCAGACAAACATCACAAAGAGCTGAAAAATAAAATAATATAATATAAAATATATAAAATAATGTAATATAAAATAAAACAAAGACATACTAATAAAAGTTATCTGAAGGATTGTCTTAAAAAAAGCTAAGGTTTATAAAATGGGATGTTAAAATATATTCAAAACCATTGTTCAGCCTTACCATGTTTTACTTAGGCAACAATTTAGTCCATGTCATGATTTCTTGTTTTGTTTTAATGCTCTTTACATGGGATAAGACTGGAGATAAAATGTGCCATGACAATATTTTTTATTTATATTTGACAGAGATTTTGGCTCCGGGAAAAATTATTTGGTCCCCAAATATTTTGTGTTTAGGTTTTTATTTTGTCTGGAGCCCATGTCTAATACTACTATTAATCTGTGTCCAAACACTTTTCTCTTGCAATATTTATTCATAAAAATTAGGCATGCACCGATTGCAATTTTCTTGGCCGATTCTGATTACCGATTTTTTTGTAAGTGTGATCGGCCGATATAGATTTTTCCGATACCGAAACCCCAGATAACAGAAAATTAGAGCTGCTGGGTTTCAACTTTTTTAATGTAATGTAAAAGTTACTTTCCCTGTTTACTTTTATAATAGTGACATATGATAGTGGCAGCTCTACAGCAAATACAAACAAAAATCTAAATTTTCTTTAATATAAAGCTTTTTTTTTTTCATAAAATTTATTTACAAATTTAAATAAATAAAATGTAATACATAAACAAATAAACCCCCCAAAAAAAGATCGGCTTGAAATCGGCAATACGTGTGACCAATCAGGCCAGTCAGGCCAAAAATCGTCCGTTTCCGATCACTGGCCGATCAATTGGTGCATCCCTAATAAAAATAACATTGCTCTTTTAAATATGAACGAAAACTATGTATTCTTATGTTTACAACGTCATAAGTAAGACTTTGTGTATACATCTGAAGTGAATATATGCGCACACAAAAAAAAAAAGCACCAAAAGACAAGATACAGTTACAGGCTACATTGTGCTATTACTATACCTAAAAAGTGCTCACAGGATGTCATTTTATCAGATACAGTAAATCTGTCACAAAAACACTCTGCTGAGCTGTCCATCCAGACTCGCTCATCAAGCCGTGCCCCGACAAAGACAAAGTGCCTTGCGGGCTCCAGGACAAAAGTCATACACAGGAACAAGTATTAAAAGGGACGGTGACAGAGTCCTGAACTGAGAGCAGCTGAGGAAATGGTAAATAACCATCACTCTGCAAGATGAAGAGATACATCTTGGTGACAAAAAATGTTTCCCCTCAGTCAAACAGATTTACAGACTTGCACCACCCACTTCTGGCTGAGAGATTTTAATTCAATTTCCATCAGAGTGAACATAATAGCAGTTCTATCAGTGAATGGTGGGACCGTCATGCACACACACAATCCCAGTGTCATTGTGTCTGCTGTGAAATTGTCCCTCTGTCACTGAGAATAAGAAATATGAGAAACTGGGAGCTTAACTCGAGTTACCCCAGGCGACAGAGGACCTCTAGCATTTCTTAACATCTAAATATTTAGAGTTATTCTGCAACTGCGAGTGACCAATGGACAGCCATTAATCCCAACACATGGAGCTGACTAGAGATCCTTTCAGTAATGTACTGTAATTTGCAATTAAAATAAATAGGCCTTGGTGTATTTGAATACCAAGGCCTGCTTTCATAGCGATCCCTGGAGAACGATTCTCCAATTTAAAAAAAAAAAACACATCCATGCTTGTGGATTTCTTTTTTCCAAGTAACCAGAGCCTGCCACAAGAGCCTGATCTTAGATGGCCAAGAGGGAAATCTAAAGATTTAAGCAGACAAATTGAAACACTAATTGCATATTATGAGTAAATCTGAAGCCAGCCGGTTCCACTAATGAGAAGCAACAGAGGAGCTTTCATCTGAGATAGAGACCTCTTCACAAACATCCTGGTAATGCCAACTGTAAACGCTGCAGGGAGTAAGGGTCTTAATGACACACTCAGCACAAGCTTTCACTTTTAAGAGGAACATTTGATTCATTTGACCTTCAGACTATAAGACTCCTTAACCAGGACACCATAAGACAAACTGAACTCTCTAGCTCACAGCATTTTTACTCTTATTTAATTCTATACATCAGCCAGCACACCAAACTTCACAGCACATTCTGCTTACTGTACAGTTCTTGCTTCTGTTTGTAATGTTTGTAATATTTTTTGCTTGGGATACTCCTTTTCAATATATTTTCATTACCTTATTTCAGTGTAGCCTTTCCAAAGGATAACTCTATTGCACAACCTTACGGGTCGTGTCAGGGGCACATTACACTATACTTGTATAACTTAGTGTGACAAATAACGAATCTTGAGTACTGAAAGCATTACAATGCATAATGCCAAATGTTCCCTGAAGTGTTATAAAGCACTGGACTCTCGAACAGTGGAACTATGTTCCCTAGATTGTGATGACTCATTACATCATGCAGAATTATCTGGAAAGTGTGTGAGCTAATGGATTAACACTCGGTCTAACCAGCATAATGCTGTGTACTGATAAGGCACCTTATCAAAATTTCAGATCAAATTTTATGAAATATCTGTTTGGGGTGTTTCATCACTGTACTGCACTGTGATGCTTGTATCTTGACATGTAAACTTGCTGTCAGCGTCGAGTCCTTCTAGTAAGTAAATATGTCAGCAAATGTGTGTTGACGCAAGGACCCTTTCAAAGAAACTAGTCCAGCTGTAACTAAAAATCAAGCTTCCCCAGTGAAGGCAAAGGCCAGTGTGAACTCCAGAGCGGTATCCATCATTGTCTGTGCTGTACTCTTGATCATGACGTCTCCCCTGTGGAGAGTTCCTGATGCACTGCTCATTTCAGCATAGGGCTGAGGCCATCACTCTTCCCTCTCTAATACATTTATAGTCAGTCTCACTTCAGACACCATCAAACACTCAAAACACCCTCCACAGACAGCAGCCACAGATTGAAATCTCACTAGCTCCAGCTGAAAATCGCATCCTAACTTTTAGAAGTACTTACATTTTCTATTCTCTTTTTGACTCTCTCTGTTCAGCATGCATCCTATTGCTCAAATACACACTAACATTCTCGGCAAAAAGGGAAAAAAATGAAACGGCAGCATATTAGGAAAACATGAGATATGCAATAATGTTGCGATGGCGATATCACATGCGATAAGTAAATAAAAACTTAGCCTTTATAGAGTTAATGTTTTTCTGCTTTGGATTTGCTGGTAACAGACTCCAGGTGCTGATTAGTCGATGCATAAAAAATGAAATGCAATATTTTCATTACATGTTTTTTTTTTTTAAGAATTTACTTCAACAGAGCATTTTGATGCCTCCCATAACATTTGAACCATTGAACATTGTTGACAAAAAATCTGAAAATATTTTTAAATTTTAATAATAATTTTTAATAATTTCAAATTCTTAGCCAGAACAAAATAGCAAAAGGAAGAATCTATAACAGCAGCACAGATGATGAAGAAACTGCCCAGTGATTTTTTTGCCCTCTTCTCTGTGGCACTGGATGAAGAGTTTTGGGAAAACACAAGTTATTGCAGTTCAGTTAGTCTTTAACGATATGTACAGGGTGGGCCATTTATATGGATACACCTTAATAAAATGGGAATGGTTGGTGATATTAACTTCCTGTTGTGGCACATTAGTATATGTGAGGGGGCAAACTTGTCAAGATGGGTGGTGACCATGGTGGCCATTTTGAAGTCGGC
>JBBPDC010000109.1:29186351-29196572 GCA_037974485.1 Hemigrammopetersius urotaenia
ATATCAAAATAAAAGAACCAGAACCTGAACAGAACACAGCAAAAAACCCACAACCAGAAAACCCAAAACAAAAGCAGCAGCTAACCCCCACCACTGACCAGGCCGTGACAGCACAAAACAAATCATATATCCAAATAGGCCACAATCTCCCAAGAATATAACCCCCAAGCTGTGTAACATAATCAAAGAGAAACCCTGATTTTAATGCTTTTACAGTATATTATTAACATTATTTATTTGGGAGATAATAGATTTGTTATATTACCTGAGCAATTTTGATGCACAATTGCTGTTCATTTGCTGAATTTAACATACGGGCCTGTGCTAAAATATGGTGAATGTGAATGTTAAACTTTATACGAATCTGCAAATATACAGAATTTAATCCCTAAAAATTGCAAAAGATTTACACATTGAAGTATAATTTATTTCCACATTAACAAACCATTATTTAACTACAGGCATTCAAACCTTTGAATGCAACTGTACAACAATGCATACCAAGCTTTCAGACATTCCATACTTTACAAACCTATTTGTCTTCTGTAGATCCCTGTTGGTGATTTACCTTCTTAATAAAATGTGACCTGATCTGGCAAAATGAGTCACAGTGACCCAAAATTCAAAATTGAGGATTTTTCATTAAAATGATGAGAAAATAAGCTTTAAAATGATATCTTGGTCAAAGCTGTATCTTAAACGGTTGTTTATAGTTTTTGTCAGTTTTTTTGTTGGTATCTTAAACAATCCATAGCATTCAAAGAGATGCACCCAGAATTCAACAACAAAATTTTACTACAGGCATTTAGATACTTTACATCAGACTGAAGACACATCACTAGAGCCAAAGAACTCATTGACCAACTTGATTCAGTCTTGCTGGCAGCAGCAGAGCGCAGATTGGAGCCGTCCACTGAGTTTAAGCTTTAGCTAGTTTACATTATTTTGAAAATGACATTATACCAAACAGCAATCACACAACACACTTCACTCTAAACAACTCCGATGATGTTGACCCAAAATACAAATGTTAAACCCGATCTTTGTGAGGAGATATATTCTGAAAAAAACGCTAGCATTAGGCTACACAGAACAATGCTAATCTGCCGAGAGGTGGGCGGACCACAAGGCTGTGAACCGGGCTTCCTATTGGCAACTGAAATGGTGTTGTGTACATGATTTAAGCATTTTGATAGGTTTTTTAAAAAAAAAAAAAGGGATTAACGTTTTAACACCATACTTGGACAGCTGAGATCGTGACGTTTCGGAGGAGAGGGGAAAACAGCACTTATTTTGGACATTCTTTTGTAAGATTTGAGAGCTACAACTCAGACTAATTAGCCATTTAAGTACATTTTCAGTTATTTCCATGATGAAACTTTGAGAGATTCATTTTAAAGACCTTTTCTTTCATATAAGACCAAAAAAGAAAAAATTATATTTGTGATGTTTTTCAACATAATCAGCCCGTATCTCAAAAAATAGAACGCCAACTTCCGACTCATTACGGCAGATCGGGTCACATATGTACAACTAGCCAGTTACGTACCAATGTCATAGGCCAGGAAGTCAGCAGAGAAGCACTTGGCTCCATTGCTAAGTGATGTGTCGTTATGAGTGTTTCCTCCAAAGACTAGCAGAGTTCCTCCCAGGAGGACAGCCGTGTGGAGATACCGCGGGTAACCACTCTCCCTCAGAATAGTCCTGAAACACAACAGACAAACAAACTACTTTCTCAACTCATAAAACTTACACAACTACCGAACTACCTTTAATAAACTCATGTACAGTAACCCCCTGCTTTAACATGGCACAGCAGTCGCGGTTTCAGTCCATCATGGATTTTCAAACCTCACGTCTTTGAGTACGGCTGACTGTGGCATCCATGCTGGTTGTTTATGCTTGAACGCGTCGGTTAGCAAGGCAATCTGCTCAGCGCCGCCCCAGACATAAACAACCAGCACGAGGACGAGGGGGCATAGTGCACGTCACAGTCAGCTGTATTCAATCCGAGAATGTTATTTATTTCTCCTTGCTGCTGTTTGGCTGCAGTCCAGAATTTCCCTCATGGAGCATCGAGTGTTCTCTTGTTTTTTGTTTAGTTCTTCTAAAAGCCCTATATTTTTATTATGGTAAATTAAATTCATTTATTACTTTATTTACCCTGCTTATACCAAAAAACTGTGTTGCATACCAAAGAAAATGCACATGCATGAATTACAGTACAGTCTACAAAGGGGTAATATTGGTGTTTTAAATTCTAGAACTGCAGAAGTTCAGGGTAAACTGTACAATACAAATATTGGTATACCTTTACATTTTCTTAAGGGTAATGTATTAAGCAGAGTTTAAACTGAAAGTGTTTTTTTCATTTAACGTACTTTTTTTTTTACTATATGCGGGTGCTCTTGGAACATAACCCCTGGTTTACTGTATACGCAAAAGCTTTGGTGCCAAAATTGAAAAACATTGCCCAACACGTTTATCATAAAAGGGAAAGTACTAAGTATCTTTCATTTTGTCCTCAAATTTCCTGGATAGCAACCTGCCTGATAGCAGCAACAGAGCGATACATTTGCAACCTTTAATCAGTTTATTATATGGGTGCTTCAGGACTTCCCTCTTATGATCCAAGTCTTCATTAGCATCAGATTCATAATGGCCAATTTTACTCTCTTACTGTGGTCTGATTTCATCTGCCTGGTTACCAAACCGTGTGTTTAATGGTCTCTTCTTGGTTTAATGTCCAATCAAAACCAGACAAAATTATGAGACTTTTGAGTCATCAGAGAACCAAGTATGGAAAAAAGACCAACAAAAATGCAAAATACACAAATCATTGGGTCACTGCTCTAGGAAACAGTGATTGTAAAAGGGTTATTGTGTTGTGAGATTTTAGGTGTAAATATTTCATTTTGTTCCTTCCTAAAGAAGATTTTTTCTACAAGGTGACTGAGTTTGCGGAACAGTAAAGTTGCCATAAATGTTAAACCTTTTAGAATTCTGGATGTTGGCTGCAGAGGTGTTGGTGACACCTTTTTGTTGTGATGAACCATAATTGCAAGGATCTTAACTGTGACACTTGTGTTTGCATTTACTCACCAGGTGCGAGTGTGTACCTCATAACGGTACAGGTCATCCACGAGGCTATACTTGTTAGCGGGCAGGGACTTGTATCCTCCGTGGACATACACACTCTTACTGCCGACATCATACACACTGCTGTGGCCATAACCCCCCTGAACCGTGGCTCCTCTTGTCTCAGGGACCAGCCATGTGTTTGTTCCTGTGGGAGTGGGAAAACCATGACACTTTAATATGAGGTAGCAATCACAGTAAAATGTGAGAATGAATGTGTGCTAACACTACACAGCTAAAACACACACAGGTATTACATCAGTGTGTTTTTACTCTTGCTAATGTTAACAGAAGTTAACTGATAACATGCTGTCATACACTGCCTCAAATTATATCTGGCCTTTTACATCACCCAGAGATTTATTCACAACCATGAGGGACGTCACTGGCACTTATTAGATTGGAATAATAGTCTACTTACTAATGTGTCATCCTGCACAGGTATTCTTCCCAGTCTATTCACAGAATAGCTTTGTAGTTTATATTATTTATATCACAGAGACAAATACATTATTTATATCACAGAGACAATGAGAACTCTCATTAAAAACTTTATAAGTGACTTAGCTACAACATATAGCATTTTCTCCTTAAACCCAGAAAGATCTCTCTGGAAACAGAAACGCAGACAAACGGTTTACCGCATGGTGCAACACTGCCACCAACTGATAATGTATGTTACTGCACTAAATCCCACATGAACTCATGAGCACAACGTCAATGATTTATGGCAACCCCTGACCGTCATTTTCATAAATCAGCCTAATATCCCACCTACAACCGAAACTGTTCATTGATCCCAGCCTAGGATTGCAGAACACACCATCAGTCAACTCCAGCATAAAATCCTATGTGGATATGGTTCTCTGACTAATGATGTTAATTATTGGCACTGATTTTAGCCTAGCTAGTGAGCACCAACTCTGTCGCACACTCACTGATGTTGTACTCCTGTACGTTGCTGATGTAGCTGTAGATGGAGGAGTAGCCGAAGATGACTACCATCACCACATCGCCTGTGTCCAACTCGGCTATGTGCGCAAAATGGCCCTCCACGGCATAGACCTGCCCATGAGCTGGTGTACTGGGTTTCCGTTGAGACCATGTCTTGGTGGGTATGTTAAACACCCACAATTCATCTGTTACATTACCAGTGCCCATCTCTAGCTTCCCTCCAAACATGTAGATATCATCCTGTAGGAAGATCAAATGAGTGTGGAACAAAGAGTTCAGAAACTGTAATGAAAATTCTTTAAATGCCAAAAACTGTCAAAAGCTGATTTTTCCCTTAGCACCTTTACATTCAATGATGACTAGGGGAGTAAAACCCAAGACGGGGCTCTATCTGAAGCTTGGACCATTAAAGAAGTGCAAAGTATCATTACGCAAGAGAGCTAAAAAGTCCTGAAGCTCTTGGTTAAAATGTAGTTTGAAAAAGTCTCACATTTGGTCAGTGCTATGACAAGCTCTGGCCACAGAGAGAGGTTTCAAGAGTTCTCTCACCTGATAGATTGCAAGGGAGTGGCCATATCTTGACAGAGGCCCACTACTGGTGGCTACTGTGTTCCAAGTGCCGCTATCCAGATTATAACTGCACAAAAAGAAAATAAAGATTTAGAAGAAAAGCAGCTTTAGAAGAAAAGCAGAGCTCGTCACTGTGGACACTGTTTCTGAAAAGCAATTTCAGATAAAGTGGTGTCTGAATGTATTTGAAACCTTTAGACTGTTCTATATTTCTGCTTAAATATGAACATAAGATTATCAGACAAGTCCTAAAAGCAGATAAGTTAATAAACCAAATGAGACAAAAACACTATACTAGGTCATTTATACTTATTGGGGAAGGCGATCCAGTGTTAGTTGCCACCCTGATTTACTTAATGTGTGGAAATGTATCATGTATCAAAATTCTCATTAGGCTGGAAAAGGTTACAAAACCTGTATTTGCACATTTTTGATATGCAAATCAAATTACTTTTAAGACATTTTCAAGACCATTAAGAAGAAAAATTAATACCATCACGGCAGAAACAAACACGGTACTTTTCATCCTCCAAACATCTCTCATTGAATTTGCACTGTGCTAAAAAAAACAGTAACAGAAATCCTTGCTTCATTTCACCCTAGAATTCATTTAATGCCACCCATTTTAAAATTCCAGACTTTTCAATGTCTGAAGAAATGAAAACCTCCGTGTACCAGCCTTTCTCCATCTATAAAACATGGTGGTGGTAGTATGATGATTTTGGCCTGTGTTTTTCCTGCATCAGGGTCAGAATGCTTTGCCATTGTTGATGTAACAATGAATTCAGAATTTCACCAGAATCTACTCAACGGAAGTGAGCAGGTCCTTCCTCACCAACATCCCAGAGCTGAAGCTGTTCAATACAGATGAATCAGTTAAAAGCCCTCCAAGTCAATGTGCAGGACTGATCAATGGTTGCAGTTACATTTGTTGTACAAGGTACACATACTTTTGCCACTCCTATATATGGGCATACATACTGAATCTTTTTCCTCAATAAATTCTTTGGCAAGTATAATATTTATGTTTCATTTGTTTAATTGGGTAATATACTTTTAAAACTTGTCATTTTCATATTCATGCAGAAATATAGAAAGGGATTTATACATTTTCATACACTACTATTCATTATACTCACTTTAGAATCATCTGGAAGTTGCTATAGTTAAATGTGTAGCCACCAACCACCCACATAACCTTCTCCTGAACCACTGCCTTATGGGATGCTCTGCCTAGTGATGTCCCGAAAGGCTTCACTGTTGGCATGACCCAATATGACTCAGTAGAGGGCACTGTGAGAGAACAATCCGGGCCTATAAGAAAGAGACAGGGGTCAAAACAAAGCACAAGAGACTAATTACCTGCTATCACGAATACATACAGACCATAACAATTCATCAACTGTCCCTAATTGCAATGAAAGAATAAAAAAAAAATTAATAATCTATGGAAATCCACATCACTCCGGGGTCATAGAATGGATAAACTGAGAAGCTCCCTTCACACTGATCACTGCAGGACTGACTGATGTCAGAGCTTTACAGAATTAATTGGGGGGTTCCCACATTGTTATCATTATGAGACAGTGTGATGAGCCCAAGGGGCACAGAAGGATGCTGCAGTGTTGCAGGGGTGGAAAGAATATGCACTGCTACTGCATTGCCAGTAGGGGGAGACAGCACACAGAACAAGCTACTCATTATCCCACTGATCCATGGGAGAAGCTCTCTGTGTTCTTACTGTCCAAGACAATGTTTAAGAGAAGGAGTGAAAAATGTGAGAGGCTGCAGTACCTTGCCAGCTGTCATTGCACACACACAACTTTTCCCCAGTGAGATCGCAGTAGCCGTGATCCGGGCTGCCACAGTTGTTTCTGCAGTAAGGGATGTCGCAGGCTTCACCTTTCCAATATTTATCACACTCGCAGTACACGCGGCTTGCTATGGAGTTGGAGGTGGTGCACTTTCCATGGCCTGAGCAGTTATTTGGGCATGAGTTTATCCTTTTGAAGGGATACAGAAAAAAGGACACAGAAATAGGATTACATAATCAAGTATTTGTAAAAGGCATGTGGGATTTAAATAGAAAGAAAAATTGTATTATCTGTTCAATGTTTTAGCAGCTTTTAACAACAAGAGTCAGGACACAAGCGGAGTCTCTAAACTGAAGGGAAAAAAAGACGCACAAGATAATGCTCTACAGTGTAACGCTCTACAAATAAACAATAAAATGCAACAAACTACACCACTAAATCAATCATGGTACATGCTAAACTGCATCATTAAGACATTCAAATAGTATTTGTTGAAAAATTGGGATATTTGAATAGCAAAAAAGATTCACATTTCTAATTCAGATTAAACTAAAGTAGGAGAAATGAATGTGTTAAAGCCTGTGAAAAAAGCCAATTGAATTTGCAGGGAGAGGATGAGACTAAGACCCTTGTAGGATTACACACTGCATTGGTTACTTTCAGAAAAAGCTTTCTACAGCACTGAGCTCATAGCAGAGCACCATTAACCTGGTTGTTCAGAAGGGAACAGTACTCACGAGTAAAAAATCTCAAATCCAGTCAGGTTGTAGGCTGCATCACTGAAAAAGTGCAGGAGTGCATAGCCAGAGTTGGTCTCTACTTCAGGTACTGTTTCATTTCCTGGAACCTCTGGGACAATGAGACCACTGTAGGCCAGTTACATATATATTAGTCAGACATAATCTTGAGCACAGCAGCAATGTAGTACCATTTATCACAGTCTAAATTGAGAATCCATTAACATTCATTATTTTAACATACAGCATAGCTGTACAGAGACAGCATTAGGCAAACGACTCACCTGAACACAGCTACTAAAGGAGCGTAGATGGAGTCTCCATCATAGACGTACATGTGGTCCCAGCTACATTCGGTCGCAAAATGGTTAAACCGTAACCTTAGCACTGCGTTTGGGCTGCAATACAAAAGCAATCACTTGACATTTCAAATTTCCTTCTTATTGACTAATCTGTTCTAGAATGTATTACAACAGGCATGTTTCTGCCAAGTCCAGAGACTGTGACTCAGACTGAGGTCCACCACGCCTTTTCTGACAACACAGCTTGGACAATAACAGCTTGTGAACACTATAGTATCTCTAAATAGCTGGTGGACAGAAGCTGGACTGCATAGCCAGTAAGTACCGGGTGAAAACAAAATAAAGAAGGACACTTACTAGCCCTCAATCAGCCAGGTGCACTTGGTTTTGTATTTGTAGTTTATGGGACCATCTGTTAGGTACCCTGAAGGCTCAGTCAACCTGAAAGACAAACCAAAATTCGTGGTCATACACAAGTCAAACTGAACCACTCATCCATTTTAGCAGGTGAATCCTCAAAGTGCCACTTTTGTAAAGCTAGATCTGCAAGTGTGAAGAATATTTTAATACTAGAAACCTCCAAATAAGAAAACGGTTCCAGTTCTTTTCCATAAACATATGTCTAAACCAAGCACCTGTTAGAAACCTTCAGTATTAAATGTTTTTGCAATAAAAGTGCTAGTTTCCATGGTTATTCATGACCAGATGGATACATGCTTGTGAGAGAACAGCATGGACTGAAGAGAAGAAGCAGCCAATCCGCTTACGTCCCCCCTATGCTGCACCAGTGAGAGATATGCGGCCTGTGGAGTGACAGAGCTTGGTTCTGTGTTGCATCACCATGGAACACACAACTTGTCTGTGCCATGGGCTGCACTGCCCAAAGTAAGCAGGCTGCATTGTTTGCCCAGAGAGGGCCTATTGTTTGTTGATGTCAGCTTAAGAGGGCGAATCTTGATGAACAATGACCTCAATATTCTGGAGACACACTCTTAACTGAAAGCATTTAATGCCGCTCGGATAGCCACAGACTCCTCCAGGCAAATTCTAAAAGGAAATCAATCTAAGTGACATTGCTAAGACCTCTTGTTCACGCCTTCTAAACTGGTGTGCTGTAACTTGTAAAGGACACCTTCAAGTGTTTGGGGGCAGACTTGCATCTTACTCACTGTCTTGATTATAAATTAGTGTCTAAGAGCCTAAGAGCTTGACCACTTTCACAGCTCAGTTGAGTGAATCATGAAATATTGATAACTCCATATTATTCAACAAGTGCCTGAGCATAATACACTTTGAAGCACATCGAGTTTTAACAACAGCAATCAAAACACAACCTCACACAACAATTGCAAATGAACGAAGAAATGATAAAAACTGTCTTTTTGAAACAAACTATTCTGAATAAAATAAACTGTGAAACACACACACACCTTCAGCTGACCTGACGGTGATTCATCTTTTCTGAAGCATTAAAATACTGCTGTTCAGGACCCGTCAGACGTGTGGCTGTATAGTCTACAACACAATGGTGCACATTTCAGACGCACCCCCCATGCTCAGGAAGAGCTGAAAGTAGCGTAAACAGTTCTTAGCACCTGGAAAAACGTTCCGTGTGGATTATTCTCAGTTGGACTGCTTTCTTCTTGTCTATTGGACAGGCAAGATGTCAGACTGCTCCTTTTTGAATTATGGATTCTGGAGGATCTCACAGATTTCAATCTTTGATTAAAACTTAATTTAAACCGTTTCTATTCCTTGGTGATTTTGGGACAATTAAAATATGCTAATAAATGTATAGTTTGGTGGAAAGCAAGCCTCAGCTTGTGTGTAGACAAAAATAAAAACAACATGCATCAGCCAAGACGAGATTAATTGGTTAGCCTTCATCAGTATTTTGAAAAGACAGATGCAAAAGGAAAACTTGTGTTGTGATAACAGGTCCAACACCATCGAAGCAAGAGAGAATTTTATTCCTTATAAACTTTTTACCAATACAAGGAAAACAGTGTACATTAGGAAGGAAGACGTTAGGATAGCGTACGTAAGAAAGGAAGACGTTAGGATAGTGTACGTTAGGAAGGAAGACATATGATCATAAAGAAGTAGAGCTCTGCTGATACAGCGGTTGCTGGCTAAGGTCATCGGATATTGGTGATCGACGCATATGTCAGCAGTAATGGAAACTGCAGACATATTACTCATCATTAACTATAAAAATGAACAAAACTTCACTGCTTATAGGCACCTATTTTAAACTGCACCAGGGCTGGTACTGACAAAGATGGAATCGAATTGGATAAGATTGATTTATGATGGTTGTTATCAAACTGGTTTTAAATCAGAACTCCTACTCCTATTTAGTGGCGCAACGGATCAAAAAACTCACGGTTCGGATCGGATCACGGTTTTAAGATCAGCAAAAAAATAAAAAAGACAACAAATTTAACTCGCCATTTATTCATTTAAGTATTTTTGCCCATTAAAAAACATTCAACTCAAGACTCATTCCACAATATTATATAAAAACAAATTAAGGTGCAATATAGGGCAAGATATTTATGTCCTTTAATATGGACACAAAAACAACTTAAAATGCAGTTTAAGGTCTCATTGCTTCTTACTTTGAACAGAGAATGAAATAAAAACTAGCTAATGTCCACATCATCAAAAAAGAAAGAAAGCAAAGCAGATGTGAGCTTATAACTT
>JBBPDC010000109.1:29199752-29215529 GCA_037974485.1 Hemigrammopetersius urotaenia
TGTGTGTGTGTGTGTGTGTGTGTGTGTGTGTGTGTGTGTGTGTGTGTGTGTGTGTGTGTGTGTGCGTGTGCGTGTGCATGTATGTATATGTATCTTTTGCCATTTTTATTTTTTGCTTTGCTAATCCAACATGGCTTTTCCCAGTACTGCTTGTTAAGCACAGGTTTTAGAAATGCTTAGGTAATGGTTCTTTTTCTAAGGCTTTTGCAAATCCCGGACAAACCCCAGGGTGGACATAGTGCTTGCTGGGACTTTACCTGTCCAGATGGGAATGGCTTGGGCTTCATTTGGCTTCTGATGAAATGACCGATTTACATTGTATTATAAAACAATAATACACAGGAAGATGAACTTTGTAATCTTCTTAAAGATCTCCCAATTATGGGAGCCTGGGCTTTGTCTATGTCTCATTTTTCATAACTCTGCCGAGTGAGCACAGTCTGCTGTATGCCCGGTCATCAGTCGTGATTCTTACTGGCCCAGGTGCACTGTTTTCCCCTCCTGGGAAGATAATCACTAAAAATACATCAGCCCTAAGCTGCTTAAGGCGAGTAGGAAGGAGCTCATAGCAGCGGCTCAGGGCTGCTTCACCAACAAACGCAGCAGCCCTTCCCATCCCAAGAGTGCTTTAATCTGCAACCTGTGGCTCTGCTGCTCTCAGACTTAATGATCCCACCGTTGGGCGACTGAACCATTTCTGGGCGCGTTGTATATAGAGTCTTCTTTGTCTAATATCCTGCAGCACCAGGTAGAAAGCTTCATCATGCCCAACCTGCCCAACCTTAACAGCCTGGGAAAGCTGTGTGGCTCCGGCCGCAGTGACGACTCCATCATCCAGGACCGGGCCAGACACAAGAGCTCTGTGCGGCGTATGTCCATTATCGAGGACGGGAACATAGCCGAGGTGCTCTACCTCATCCCCAAACAGTCCATGATGGAACAGTTGCCCTTCCTGAACCCCAGCGAGTATGTGATCCTGGAGAAGATGGCACCACCACCACCCGTGGGACCTGGTAAGAGTGTTACGAGAGGGCTTTAACAAATCATGGCAACTGTACAGCATCTGAGAGAAAGAAGACTATTTAAATTAGGAGAAACACCTAGTTATAGTGTGCCTTCATCATGATAATGTGTATTTGGTTTTTTTTCCTGTTCATGCTTCTTGAAGTAACATTTTGTCATGACTGTAATTGAAGATGTGACATAAGCTGTCGTGACAGGACATAATACTGGACATAATCTGTCATGACAGCTTATGACATCAGATGTCATCTACTATAATGTGTTTATAGTATAGGCATGTCAGTGTGAGGTAGTAGCGTTTACACAAGGTATTGTTTCTTTATGGTGAGGTATTTTTCTATGTTGGATTTATTATTGTTTGTTTAAGTCTGTTTAAATATGACTTTTCAAGTCTGATTACTCAATTACACCCCAAAATAATTTCTGATATAGCCCATGGCAATAGCTTCTCTGTGACTGTTGCCATCTGTATCCATTTAATGCAGGCTTTTCACTTCCTTTGTGATTCTGGAATCACAATTTTTGTGCAATCAGTTGAGCTGTCCCCCAGCAGGTGACATTTCACATCTTCTGCATTTGCATGAGAACAGAATTAAATTGCAGTGCATTTGTAATTTTATGTAACGCAGTGTCCTCCTTCTGTTTTCACACTGAATAGAAAAGTCAGGGTGTTCTTTTGTTGTGCTCTTCTATCCTCCAGATTAGGAATTACTGTTAAACGTCTGAATGTTTTGAAAGAAAAGCGCATAAAAAGTGACTAGAGTCTTAGAGAGACAGATTATAACTGTCTAAATCCTCATGTGACTTTTTTTAAAGATAGTTTCCTTACAGAAGTCTGGAGTGAACCAGGCTTAATTGATATGGTATGTTATGAAATTGCAAATGATAAAAGAGGAAGTTGCTTCACCCGACTACAGAGAACAAGGCAGCGGTCAGTGCTTGCATGGTGCACACAGTCTGTTCTGAATGAAGACTTTGGAGCTGGTGGCAGGTCCCCTGCTGGTCTTCTGGCAGGCTTATGGCTGCTGTGGTGACCACTTTCTCGAGCAAATCTGTTGAATAATCTGCTGTGGTCCGGGAGCCAGTGTCACTTTTTTAGAATCTCTTATCCTCACTTCCCTCAAAGCACCCCATTGCTAAGATGTTTACAGTTCTGTGAGGAGGAAAAGCTGTTGTATTGAGCTAATAGCCATGCATGTCAAAGCAGGACACTTGAGAACATCTGAGATGCCTTGCTTGTAGAAACTGATGTGGAATCTTTATCAAATTACAAAGGTTTTATTCACGCACTGATTCAGCTTTTTACTCTCCTAGTATTGAGCCCAAATTCTGAGCTCAAGGTGTTGGCCCAGACCCAGAACCAATCCACTGTATTAAAGGAACATCAAATAAATTATATTCAAAATAAGAAAGAGGTACCGTCTGGGGTAAGCAAAACGCTGACAGTGCCACATTATCACTGTGCCACATTACCTCACTGTGAACATCCTCGTCTTTTATTATAGACAGTCTGGCTATAAATAAAAGTTTGTGAAAGACGCTGACTGGATTACTTGTGCGCACGGAGACAAAAGGTATGATGGAAAAAAATGCATTTAAATAAAAAATATTTAGTTTAACAGCTTAAAAATAGGAACCACAACACAGCAAAGTCTGGATGTGTGTTTTTAGAATGGGATGGCGAAGAAGTCATGGCAGCCAAACCCAAAGATTATTTCAGAAACATCACAATGATTTTGATGCTGGGGTCATAAATATGCAATTAATTAGTGTATGTGCTCATTCATGTTGAGACAATTCTGAATGTCTGTATGCTTTCACATGTTTCACATGTCAGAAGTGCTTTTAACTGTGGTTTAGGGCTGGGCGATTAATCGAAAAGTGATCGAAATCGACAGTCAGAACCTATAATCGATAAAAAATTTTCCAGGTTGATTATTTCGATTACTTTCCCTTTAAAAACACTACCGCGTGTGGAGTCACGTGACCTCTATGCTATGTTATGTTACTCCGCCGACATGTCGAGCATGGAGAGCTTAAACACTGAGACAACTGAGCAACTTGTCGGTGAACTATGAGGGCAAAAAAATAAAAAATAAATAAAATAATCGTTCATTAATCGTAATCGAGTTAAAATGTTCAATTAATCGACATTTTGATTTTAGGCCAAATCAGATATTTGTGATTTTGTGAGATTCAGTGAACAGTTTTACAATCTGATGAGTATTTAATGACGGATACGTCTAAGAAATAGTGTTGAATGTAGATCGCCTCTGCTTGGCTTCCAATACAAGCGTTAATGTCCATGTGTGAATATTCCTTTTAGTCCCAAAAGTTCTTGGGGGTTGCCTGACTTCAAATCTGAGTCAATGTTCTGGGGCATTTTTCTTTTTTTCATGATGAATTTAGTTAGGTTAGGTCCCCATACTGTTCCAGTATATCTGAATAATACATCAAGAGGTCCTCATGAGATACTTCATGTGAAGGATTTGTTGTTGAGTTGTTATTACCTGCTGCTACACTGGTGCACATTCAACTTACAGTGCTCACAAGAGGGCATGTAGCGCACAAAGAGAAGCTGCTGCAGCAAATCACAAGCATGCTTTGGCCCTTGCAGCTCTTTGACCCTTTATACACTGCCACCTGCTCAATCATGCTCTTTCTCTGTCTTCCATCACAAACTCCGGGAAATAAAAGACATGGAAAAAATGAAAACTAATCCTCTTACTGTAAATCCTAGCTTCAAACAAGCTGAGGACCAGGCATTCAAAGTACACACAGTGGTCTTAGGATATCGGGCGCATGTGTAGCCACATAACTGATGCTTCTGCTGACAGTGTGAGGGTGTCTTTGTGAAAAGTTACTTAAACTTAATCACCAGTGATTCCAGGTGCTTCAGTTATTGTGTGTATGTGTGTCTGTGGCTTTATCTGCATGGTTGAGATTCAAATGGAATCACATGGAGGCCTGTGTGGATGTTAAAGCTTTCCTGATGCTGACTGGTGGCGTGGAACCATTGCATTACTGATTACTGCGAGTTTCTGCAGTCTTCCCTCACATGGAAAGGACAACAGCTCACTTGCCAAAGGAAATCACAGATTTACCACAGACGATTAAGACTATTGGACTTTACACAGTGCAGCCCTACTGAATATACAAAATATAGCACTATAGCGCCAAAACCTCTGTGAGTCATGGAACAGAATAATGCACACATAGATCCTTTGGCTTTTAAAATTGGCCAATATTATTGAATGAATGAAACTGGAGAGAAACAGCTGATTGTTTTGAGGAGAGTGTGTTGTTTTTAAGACTTGTGCGAGTTCCTGCTTTTTATTTGAGCCTTGTCCAAAGCCTCTTTTTTAGTATACTACAATTTGATTCAAGCCCCAGTCTGCTGCTTGGGGGGCAGCAGTTTTATACAGTACACGGCACCTAAATTAATAAAATGTGCATAGCCTACACTGGAACTGATCTTGTAAAAAAAAAAAAAAAAAAGACTCTAACCGGCTGAGCTGACCAACAATCAGTAAAACACTATTTAACAAAACTGTTAAAAAATATCTAGATTTTACATCTTTAAAAAGATCAGTATCAGGTCTCTTGGCATATCTGTTAAAACGTTAGTTCTATCATCAGCAGATCGTAAACTCATTCCCCTGTGAGTCTCCACAGCCGAGAGTCCACAAGACATCGATTCTCTCTGGGTGGCTAGTATGCCACCTCCCCAGTCATTCAGTGCATGAAGATATTCAGCACGGGTTGATGTAACAGAATTGGCAGTCGGCGTTCTCCTCCAAGCTTGTTACAATGTCCAATGAGGTTACATTAGTGGCAGTCTGGGGGTGTATGGATTCACGAGTCTCTGCAGAAAAACGTGCTCATTATCAGCCTCCCAGTGTTGGTGCTATTGTGTGATAAGGGGAGTCATAACTCCTGGATGGAACTGAAGATATCTAAACTGGTCAGAAAAGTCCCCCCCACAGAAAAAGATCCAGATAACTGGTCAGGCACAAATTTATCATTTACAATGAGTTCTGGCCTATAGACTCCAGAAGCAGAAGCCAATGTATGTATGTATAACCTTCTATTTGATCCATAAATACAAACTCACTTGCTTTACTACCTCACAGGGAGAAACACACAGCTAACAATACACAACTGGTGTTTTTCTTTTGCTTGCATTTTTAGTTTCGATTACCCTTTTTGCTGTGGTGACAAAGATTTTGGCCTTACACCCATATTCTTTCAGAAGAACACACACAGAGACACACATTTTTATTATTACTACATTTGTGAGGAGATTCCATTGTCATTATGTATCTAAGGAGTAGTACACATACGCATCTAACCCTAACCTCGGTAACCAGAAGATTCTTTGCATAATAAATTGAATTTGTAGTAAAAACATAATTACTTGTCCTCACTAACTTTTTAGTGTTATGAAGACCTCCCCCCCCCCCGCCCCACACACACACACACACACACACACAAATACACCCCAGTACACTCATACCCTATCTGAAATTCAGCTCATCATCTCCTCGGACACCATCAAACATGCCTGGTTCAAAGGAGACTACAGTCGCTCTGCATTAGCTCTCACTCAGACTGTGTGTGCAGCAGTGGAGATAGAGGCGGAGATTGGGGGGGAGCAGGAGTCTCAGCCACTTTTGTTTAGTTGTGTTTTGGCCACGCTTAGGCTGCTGGGTAATTCCTCAGAGTGGCCTCATTCCCTCAACACACAGTCACCCCCAGAGACGCCAACGCACCGGGCCCGACATTAATAACGCCTCTCAATCAACTCCCAAACTCAATTGTTAGCCCAGTAATCCTATAATCTACCTCCATGATGCCAGAATAGGCCAGAGAAAGGCCTGGCAGTGGCTCAAAAGTCCTTTGTTACGTTCGGCATATACACTCCCACAACTGTCATATTGAGTTGTTCTAACTTCATTTTTTAGTTCTCATTTTTAACGCCACTTGAAAACACCAGCTGCTCTTTACATTGTATGAACATTTCATGATGGAAGGCCTTACATAAATGGTGCTAAAGTACTCACACAAGTAATAATCTGGTTATATTAAAGTACATTAGCCTCTGTATTTTCATCTCTTTGGAAATGGAACATGTTCTCTGTTTTCTTTACAGCTCCATGTCAAAGATACAAGACTTTGTTTCGGATCTAAGAGAAAACGCACATTTCCATTGTCAAAACTAAATAACTTGCCTTGCTCTCCGGGATGTAATTATCTTTTAGGGGTATTTCTCTCTCTGAGTATGACTCTTAGTCAGCATTTACTACCTGAGGTGAACACAGCCAACCAGACCATGTGCTGAACAATGAGGGAGAAAGAGCGACAAGCAGTCAGACGGGGGGAGAGAGAGAGAGATAGTAGTGGAGGACATTAAAGGAGTCTCATGTGCACAGCCCTCCCCTCTCTGTGTTTTTGAAGAATTTTAAGGTGGTGGCTCTGACTGGGAGGGATTATGGCTATGGAATCTGCATTTGTCACACACAGCAGCTGCAACCTGGTTATTTCTGCACAGCAAGGGCAGAGTCCACAAAGACACACACACACACACACACACACACACACTGGGAGAAAGGGGGAAGGCTTGAGAAACAGACTAAATGAACACAGCTGAAAGACTGCACAGACTGAGAGGAGTAGCGCTCTGTCTTTTCTTCTACCTCTCTTTCTATTTTCCTTAGCTGTCTTCTTTCCTGTGTGCTCTGTCTCTCCTCTCTCTCTCTCTCTCTCTTGCACTTGCCCTCCCTGTGTCTGTCTCTCTCCTCTCTCTCTCTCTCTCTCTCTCTCTCTCACACACATTCTGTCTCTCTCTTTCCCTCTCTCTCTCTCTCTGGACTGGTGAAGACTCAGTGGAGGCAGTAGAGCAGCAGCAGTGTTCTTCTCTCCAGCCCAACTGGCAGCAGCAGCAGCAGCAGCAGCAGTGTGAGCAGCAGGAACCAATGGTCATGGTGAAGGAGAAAGGTAGCCGGCATGGCGCTTCACACCACCGGGGTGGGGATCTGGCGGCGGCAGGGGCTTTAGGGACTGGAAACCAGGCCAGTCTGTGGGTGTATGTGTGACGGTGGAGAAGATACTTCCGGTTTGCAGAGAATGGATGTGTATGTATGTATGTATGTATGTATGTGTAGGTGTGTGTGTGTATGTGCGTGTGTGTGTGTCTCTGTCTGTGTGGGTAGGATGTTTTGAGAGCGCATATATATAGCTTCGAAAAAGGAAAACCATCTTTATTTGCGCATATTGGCTTTTGAGGTCCGCAGCTAGGATTATGACAGTCAATACTGAAGTGTGTGTCTGTGTGTGTGTGTGTGTGTGTGTATGTTTAGTTTTAAATATCTCAGCTGAGGAAGACCTTAACAGACAGAATGTAGCGGTATATTTATCCTGCTGTTCCTGTGTTAGTACTTAAGCATGTGTGTGGTATGTGTGTGTGTGTGTGTGTGTATTGCACAGTAATAGCCCTGTCTGAAATCTCACTGATCTCTGATGCGTGAAACTGCACTGGTGATTGGAACAGAAACAGCTGTGGGTTTTTAATGCCCCACTTCCATCTTCACAGCACCTCTAATCTGCCTTCTCCCACAACACCTGGTTTTAGCATCGCTGTCACTTGCGAGGAGAGGGACCTAACGTAGTGAGGATTGCCGCCTATTGCTCGTCACAGTCTCCATTCAGGACCAGAACTCTGTTGAATGGTTCACTTTTCTAGCAGGAATGTTGTGTAAGACTATTTAAGAATTGAAAAGCCTTTAAATTATTTACAGAATGCGGGCAGCGCACGACCACTCACTGTGTAGGACAGAATGTTCAGGATTTCATTCAGAAACAGCAGCCCTATCTGCCAACGCTACAGGAGCCCCTCGTTGCCACAAGTTAGACAATAGAGGCTGAAGAGACGGATGCTGAGGGAACGCTGTGCATGTGTTTGGAAAAGTAGATCATGATTTGGTCATTAAAAAAAAAAACGAAAGCTCTTAAATAATCTGCAGCAGGAGGAGAGTGAGAGAGGGAGAGACAGAGGGAGGGAGAGACAGAGAAAGAGACGAGATCCTCAGTAACGTATTTAGCCCACTACTGTATCCATGGCAACCAAGCAGCAGAGAGCGGTGTGCTGCCGAGGCCATAGCCCGTGTGAATCATAACCCAAAAATCACTCGTAGCACACTCCGCACTGTTTACGTTAATCACACCAGCAACACACATCACTCATACCACATGACACATATCTGCAATCACACACATCCTCATCCACACCAGCATACACTCTTGCATACATACAGCATAGGACTGCACAATATGATAGAGTTATGGTTATTTTCCATATATTGGTTTGCCACTTGCCTTACAATATACGAAAATCATCAGTGAATCAATTGTGTGACATATACGTATAAAGCCCTGCACTAATTTAGCCAACATAGTTTACTTTTGTTGGATTACTTTGAATCGTGTCATAAAACATAAAGATATTTTTATGGTACACAAACAAAGCATGCTAGTTTGAAACCTTCTATTCAAACAAATCAGTTCTGCACTGTAGTGATGCCCAACCCACAAAATATGCATTACTCAGTGACCTGTGAACCCGACCTGAACCTCTCACACTCCCAGCTTTAGTCTGTATAGTGATGGCATCCTTATGCATAGAGTAAGAAATAATGTTGTTTTATTTAGTGCACGTTTCACAAAGTGCAGAAACAATGTTTTGCATGAGCAAAGTGAGCAGAGTTGCAGTGTAAATTTAATACATAATACACTGACAGTAGAGCTTGTTGTATCTCAGTTGTTCCAAACAGTGTTTTGTACCATTAAAAAACAGCAAAATGAGTAACCCTTCCTTAAAATGATGATCTCTCTGTCTCTCGCTCATGCAACACTCTAAAACACATGCATTGTCCAAAACTACGACTGCAAATAAAGGTGTAAATAAAACTGCTGATAAGATATTAGAACAGTCTACTGCATTGTAAATTTTGGATGCAGATATGTGTTTGAAATTTCTTTATAGTTACTTTATAGTTAGGCAATGTAACCCACGATCTCAGAAATGTTACTATAAACTGACCCAAACCTGGCCAAACCACAGAGACCTGCATCACTACTGCACTGCACTAAAACCAGATAAGCAGGAATAATTATAGTCTTCTTATAGTGAAACATGCAGTTGGACAGTGTTCTTTAAGTACTGATAATATTCAGGATAACAATAAAATGTTTTCCAAATAACGATAAAATGTCATATTACACAGTTCAGCTCTTAATACACTCAGTAATCCACCGAAATGCACAGCACACAATTAATAAAATAATTGTCGGCATTAAGTAAATAATGCGTTAACGCGATAATAACATAACGCCTTAACATTCCCAGCCCTAATATATATGTGTTAACGGCGTTAATATGTGTTAACGCCGTTAACGCCAAGATTCCAATGAGATTAACGGCGTTAAAAAAATTAATCTATGCCCACCTCTAATATATATATATATCTATATCTATATCTATATCTATATCTATATCTATCTATATATATATATATATATGTAAGCTGTTTTACATCCTGTCCAAAATACAATGCAACAGAATCATTGAACCTTGTTTTAGTTTTCACTTTTTGAAAATAGCAGCTACTCTTTACTTTGTTTAAGCACTTAATGAATGGGTTAATAGAAAATCCCCTTGAAATATAATCCTTAAGTCACAATAAAAAATGTTGTGTAAAGTAATATATATATATATATATATATATAATATATATCTATAATATCTATAATAAATATTTATTTTTGTAATAATATATATTTATAAATATTTTGTTTTTCTTTTTCTTTTTTCAAACAGTGACTACACAGTGTATGTCATTGAATGGGTATGTTAATCTAACAGGCCTTGGATGTTGATGACATAGTTGAAGAGTATATCGAGTTGTCTGTGATTATTTTAGGCGTTTTCATTCTTCATTAAGAATTCTAAACAGTGTCTGTAATAATACGAGGAAATTCATCAGCCCTGGGGAAAGTCACTGATGGCCAAGTGGCATCTCAGGCCTCTCGCTGCCAAATTCAGAGGCTTATCCATCAGCTCCATGCATACGACAGGACAGCCTGACTTAGTAGCAGAGCCTCACATACCCTGTGGAAGCTTACAGACTCTGTCCAACACACACTGCCATGCGCTTTGTGTTATCAGAATGGAGAGACAATTGGGCTCTCAACAACAGCACATAGCTCTGATAAGCCACAGTGTTTCTCAGTCCTGGTCCTGGAATACCACTGTCCTGCATGGTTTAGTGTTTTCCCTGTTGTTATTCAGCCAGTCTTACTCAGAAAAGTTCTGTTATTTAGCTGATTAGTTTAAGCAGGTTGGTTGAGAGCAGTGACGGCACTAAAATAGGAAGTACGGGGCACTCCAGGGCCAGGACTGAGCACACGCACAAGTTCACGTGCGGTTAAAGGTGTACTGCCGTTGCTGCAACTAGCAAAAAATGCAGGGAAGTGGTGTGATATTATAATGATAAAACATATTCTATAATGATTTGAATATAATGAAAAGGTATTGCCATGGGGAAAGAAAGCTATTGTTTAAAACGGTGTACTATATTAAACATACTACATAAAACTGCTGCTACAAAATAGTCTATTAAAAGGATATGAAATCTCCTGACTTCTAACGGATAACAATTACAGATGGAGATCAGTGCTAAACACTAGAGGTCGACCGATATGGGTTTTTCTAAAGCCAATGCCGATATTTAGAAATCAGGGTCAGCCGATAGACATTTGCCCTCTGTTTGTGTAGTAAAATATCACACTAATAATAACAAAGGATACACGAAATTTCTCAACTTGTTAGACATTTCTAACTAAATGTCTAAACAATAAATAAAAAAAGAACAATTGAACTTGACTAATAATTTGTAAGGATGCATCGATTGCAATTTTCTTGCCCGATTCTGATTACCGATTTTTTTGTAAGTGTGATCGGCCGATACCAATTTTTCCAATACTGATATTTTCCCCAGATAACATAAAATTAGAGCTGCTGCATGTAGTCGACAACAAAATGGGTTTCAACTTTTTTAATGTAACGTGGTAGTTACTTTCCCTGTTTACTGGTTACTTTAATAAGTCAACAAATACAAACAAAAATCTAATTTTCTTTAATATAAAGCTTTTTTTCATAACCAATTTTCTTTACAAATTTAAATAAATAAAATGTAATACATAAACAAATCCCCCCCCCAAAAAAAGATCGGCTTGAAATAAACAATACGTGTGAGCAATCAGGCCAAAAATCGGCCGTTTCCGATCACTGACCGATAGATCGGTGCATCCCTAATAATTTGTAAACAAAAAGTTTGTTACAAACTATACCTGTGGAAAGATAAAATTGTAAACAACAATACAAAAAGGAGAGCGCAAATAATCTTAAATTTTAAAATCTTTTAATCCAGTGCCTTCTTCACCCCACCCATCCCTTGCTGAAAGTATTATAAGAACTTAGGATTCCCAGTTATGTATACATATATATATATATATATATATGCTTATAAATATTTGTTTTTGAAATATCAGAATTTAGCACTTGCCCTGTCCGCAGAGATGCCTGAATATCGGCGTACTAAACTCGGATATTGGCAGATGCCAATATAGAAAAAATACTAAATATCAGCCGATATATATCAGCTGACCTCTACTAAACACTACAATAAAGGTTAAACTTTTCAAGCTCAGAAGGCTCAGAACGGCAGATGTCTATCTGTACCCATTCTGCATTGCAGCAACTAATAACTAAACTAAAAGCTATGTGCTTAGTGCTCTAATGTTCTCTATTGTTTTGTCCCCTGAAGGGATGCCTGCCCCCTGTTGTTTTGTACTGCTGCACCTCTGTTGTTGTTTATTTGTATACTAAGATGACTCTTGTTCGCTGTACTGTGGGGTCAGCGTGTCTTAATGCTCTTTGTGGCCTTTACAGAAGGTCCAGGCTGGTAATCAGATTTGCTCAGTGATCTGTCTATCATTACTACCATAACATAATACCTGCTGGAAAAGACACCAAAGATCATTTTGAGATACAGCAGGATATTTAAGCATGCACAGCAAAAACCAGTGATTTTAAGTTCATTTTCGGTCAGCGCTGTGATTTATCCAGTTTGTGCGATGTGTATACTCATGATTGATGTTTTTAGAGCTTTACCACTGCAAGGCTGATCTCTGAGGCCTCCAGGGCTGTAGAATGTGTAAAGTGTTCTTTTAGAACACTTTGACAGGAGTATTTATAATAGCTGCCCTTTTCGCAATTAGTGAAGTAGCATTAGAGCCGGCTCTTTGTGGAGAGATCACTTTTAAACCTTTCCTTCTCTCTCCTTTCACTTTGAAAGGTTTTGCCGTCTTAATACAAACATAGCCGATGAGCCAAGACATTTTTTTTGTCTGGAGTTTGCTTCTTCAGTTTTGCATTGGAGCTGTAAGGCTACTGGAGCTAATAAGTAATAAAAGCTTAAGACCACCAAGTAAGCAGTGTGCTAACAATCACCTTAAATTGTTAAGTCATCTCAATCAATCTTCTTTATGTTGCATCTGGCATTGTATGGTCTGCTGAAATGCAAAAATGGACAAAACTGTGGGCTAAATTCAGGCTTTAGTAGTGGCTATTATTGCTTTTTTTTTTACTATGCAGTTGTTATAAAAGCAGTAGTAGCCATTAAAAGTCCCATGGCATGAAAATTTTACTTTATGAGATTTTTGAAAATATGAGTTCCCCTGTCTATGGTCCTGCAGTGGCTAGAAATGGAGTGGCTTGTTCATCCTGCTCCATGTTTGAGAGAATGCTAGCACAGATGCTATGTCGTCATATGGGGAAAGGTTAACTCCTCTTTCTCATGCTTTGGCTGCTTTGCCTGCCCAGGGAATTTGCCCCCCTACCTTAAAAATTAGCTGCACCGACTGTCAATGCTATGTGTGAGAGTCCTAGGAAAATCTCATTGTGGGACTTTATCGAAGTGGCTGTAATTCTGCACCAAGGCTGAATTTTGGGAAGGATACTTCAGATACAGTATTAGGGGACCACTAAGACCTATATAAAAGCATAAAAAATCAGCATGCCATGGGACCTTTAACTATGCAACATACTGCTGTTTTAAGGGTAGTTCACATTTTTTTCCACAGGATGCCTCATTTGTTCAGATCCCTTTAAAAGAGTATGTTGCTGCTAATACAGCAAGAGTAAAGGCTTCTCCATTTAGTTGATTGATAGAGTTGGCTTGTATGGTCTAAAATTATGAAGTCCAACTTTAGCCAAGTGTAGAGGTCAACAATGAACTATTGCATGGGTTTTCCTGGGTTACCACTATAATGAAGTGGGAAAGGGTGATATTATCTGTATAAAAAACTAAATGACAGGGGGTAAAAGAGGATTAGGCATGGCTCGGGAAGGGGATGCACTACAAAGGCTGGCTAAAGGTTAGCTTTGTTTGATCAGATGGTGAGAGTGTTAAAATAGATGGATGTGATCTTTCTGTTCTAATTTGGTGCTGTTTTTTGTTCTTGAGGCATTGGTGACTCACTGCTGTAATATCTTCATGCTGAATACTGCATGCATCTTCTTTGTGTGTGTGTGTGTGTGCATCTTTAAAGAGCTGTAAAAAATCAGAGTAAATTGAAAAATTCTACCCCATTATGAGGACTCTGGAAATCACCCAACTCACACAAGTTTACTCAAAAGTTCTTCTAACTTTTTTCTCACTAGCTAGGACTCTTCCTATCACACCTGTCCCACCAGTGGCATCGCTTTGCAGAGGTTTAAGCCCATGATCTGAAGTGCTGGAGTGAACACCTAGATACTTACACTACTCAGGATCCCCTGAAATTAGATTTCTGTGTCCATAAAAGTTTTATCTTGCTCACAGAGCACCTGTGCCATGCATATTTGAATGCTTCTCTGCTTTAACACAAACGTTATAGCTTAGGAAAGGTAGTTAATTAGCTTTTTCGTAAGGTCAGGTGTGTCAGAGCAGTGCAGGAGTCCAGGGGCAGGGGGTGTGTGATATGATTTTTTTAAGTAAAATAATAAATTTGGCTGGACCAGGGGCAGGAACTAGAGTCAAAGAATGATAATGGAGTCTTTAGCTGACCTCAGACTCTTTACAGTGTTTTAGTTACGAGCCTCCAGACTTGCTCACTCTTTCTTTTCATCTCCTGGTATACCTTCCAGCACAGACCCAGCTCAGTATTACTCATAGTCACAGTACACAGTGTGAATAATCGGAAATACTTTAACACTGTGTGGAGACCGTACCTTGCTCAAGAGGAGTTATTAGCAGTCCTGGGATTCGAACACTCAACCTTCTGTTTGCACAGGCAATGCCCTAATGCTGAGAACATAAAAAAACTACTTTTAAAGAAGTTTTCAAATGTAGAGTTTTATTTTAATGGGATGCTTTTATCATGTGATCCTCAGGAGAATGAGGTGAACTCTGTAGCCCATGATTGACAACTTGGTCTGGATAAAAATAATTAATGATTAGTGTTATTTGTTGACCCCCTATTTCAAGCTCAAGGTCAGAATCAAGGGTTCTCAACAATTGATGAAGATGGGCTTTCAGTTTGGCTTTCATTGCAGCTTACCTCCTGTCAATCATCCCCCTCTCATTCTTCTGCAATACATCACCAAATTCACATGGCTGTTCTTCAGTGTAGGCCTGACACTGCAGCCTCACTCCTGCGTTACACTGTACGAGTTTTCCTGTGCTGTGCGATTGCTGTGCCATGGAAACACTGGTCGCCATGGCAACAGCTCTCTCTCTCTAGCAGCAATAGCTGGTCTGAGAGAAACCCTGCACTTCCGTTTACGCTGCAGAAGGAGCGTTCCTGAGAGTGCACGGCCTAGAGTGCAGCTTAATAAACTCAGACGGTGTGTTTTGCCAGTCGTGAGAGAGAGAGAGAGAGAGAACTGCTGGATGGCAGAGCTCGTAAAACGACTGCAAGTTGTTTAGTTAGTGGAGAGGCTTCGGGGCAGCAGGCTTGTGTAACCTCACCTCACGATAAGGAGCCAAAAGTGATGGTAGTAGTACACTCTCAGAACGACACATTCTTTCCACCATTAATCTGACGGACCTTTCAAGTGGCTGGCGATTAGATAAGAGAGGCATGCATCAGCTCTTATGCAGAGATAGAGAGAGGGAGACCGAGTGGATGAGTATTCTGATGGGATGACTTGGGCCTGTGAAGAGTTATTAAAGAAAGTGAAGAGTGATAGTGAGGGAAAGATCAAGCGAAGGGGAGGAGATGTACGGGAGAAGAGAGAGGCAGAGAGGCTTGAGAGAGAGTGAATCGGGGCATGCTGATGAAGAGCACTAGTGAAAGCTTTATCCTCCTGCATTATCCTCATCCTGAGAAGCCTGATCTGCAGCCAGTCACACTGGAAATGTGTGGAGACGCCATTTTGGCATAGAATGACCTTGACAGTAGTTATCTGTTAGAAAGAGAAAGAGAAGAAATAGGAAAGTGTAGAGAAAAGAGAAATAGTGTTTTTAACCTGCTGTCCTCAGAGAAAAGCAGGGGTTTTTACACTCATTTACACACTTGCCATTGGCTAGGCCAGCCTAATTAGCTTGCCAAATCAAAAGCAGTTAAGAAGTCTTTTCATAAACTTCATGAAGAATTGCTTTGATTGGCTGAAAGTGTTGTGTTTAAATTAGAACTGCCAAAAAAAAAAAATAA
>JBBPDC010000109.1:29215629-29237690 GCA_037974485.1 Hemigrammopetersius urotaenia
GTGTGTGTGTGTGTGTGTGTGTGTGTGTGTGTGTGTGTGTGTGTGTGTGTGTGTGTGTGTGTGTGTGCGCGTGTGCTGGCATTTTCTCTTGCCCTTCTTTGTGAAGATTCTATTCAGAGGTCAGAAAGTTTCCTGTGTTAGGGTAAAGTGATCCCGCAGAGCGTGCTGTGTAATCAGTGACTGTGCAGCCTTTAACAGAGGACTATTCACCGAGGACAACCACGCACACACACACACACAAGCACACACGTATAGAGAGGCCATGAAAAGTAAAGTGGCCTGTCTCACATGTCCTTTCTCCCACAAGTCAGTATTTATATGTTTATAGGCATTACTACAAATTAAAATCCCTGTTTATGTAAGGACAGGGATGTGTGTTGCGTTCTGCTTCCGAGTTTTTTTTTCCTCACATGCTCTAACCTAATCTCTGCCCCCTGTGACCTGACAGGCAGGAGATAAACACTACCACCCCAGCTGTGCACGATGCAGCCGGTGCAACCAGATGTTCACGGAGGGGGAGGAGATGTACTTGCAAGGTGGGTGAAGCAGCTGATGCTGTACAAACCAGAGCCACCTGCCTTTCAAAGTGTTTAACTGCTTTGGCGTCCTCAGAGATGTTCCACCATTTCCTCATCTGTGCTTCGGTACACTCTCACAGCAGGCTGTTTTCTTATTAAAGCTATAGTACATGTAGACTGTTACTGAACATTTTGGGCTGGTGTGTGTTCCATTGATTCTAGTAACTATATGATGTTTCATGTATAATGTAATAGGGTCTTATGTCTCTAAATGTTGTAATTTGAAAAAAAAACTGTATTCACAAAGTCAATGAATAAGTTCAATGAATAACAAAAAAATGCATATTTTAAGCATGTATTTGTATGTATTTTATATATATTTTAAGAATAATAATAATTATTATCTCTTTTTCTTTCTCTCTCTCCCTGTCTCTCTCTCACCAGGCTCTACAGTGTGGCATCCAGACTGTAAGAGTAACACCAGAGTAGAAGAGAAGTACAGGGTGAGTGTCACGTCCTATAGTCATCCATCCACACACCACACACACTCAGAGCAGGGCCTCTTTCCACAGCCTCATTCATCCTCTCTCTTTCACTTTCACTTACCTCTCTTTTTACTTTAGCAGCAGAAGGCTCAAAGAGCTCAGCCTTCCTCCACAGTCTTTCCCCAAACCCCTTTGTGTCGTCCTTTTATAAGTTTGCTTTACAGTTGATGGAGCCAAGTGCTGTGCCTGAGGGCAGTGGGTGTGGATGTGTCAGTGTTTGTCCCCTTTTTTTGTACTCCTCTGCAGGCAGCGAGGCATCGTCCGGGGAAAAAGCCAACTCCCTTCGATACCTTTTTCTCCCTGTCTCAGTGTCAGTCTCAGTGTAAAAGGCAGGGCAGCAAAGGCTCTCGGCAACTCACAGGCAGGCCGGAGGTTTGCAGTCTCCTGTTGCCCTGTTGCCCTGCACTGCTTCCAGCTAACCACACAGTCCTGCTTCACCCTGAAGCAAAGTCACGGAGCTGCAGTGTGTTCTTTTAGGACATAGGACAATATTCTGCCACTCTAAACCATTACACACTGGACCTCCTGTACCCCAGTTGTCCTCAACCTGCGCAACATAGTTATACATAGTTTTACATTACATTGATAACATATTTGTACAATTGCATACTATTAGATGTTACTGTTAGATGTTTGCAGATCATTGATGCTTTGCCCATGGACTCTTATTGGTGTAGTGCAGAAGGTGAAACCCGATGGTGGGCCCAAACTTCTGGCCTGTATGTAATGTTGCAAAGCCTCATATGTTTGCAACCGAAATGGACTGTTGGCTCAGTCTTCTAGTGAAGTCCTCGGGTGACCTACAGTGGTTCAGAACTTTGAATAAGGTTGAGAACTGCTCCACACCAAGGATGGTGTCAGCTTATACCACATTACATGAGGCAGTTTTGAACTTATGGCTTGTGCTGCTCATGTGTCACGCAACAGACCACCATCCCATCTTTCATGAGTATTCTGTAGGGCAGTGCATGCATAGTGGAAAGAGCCGATTTGACAGAACATGTTTGTGAAATTTGAATTTAGAATATTGAGGTAGATCTACCAGTGCATGAGGTGTGTGACGCCCTCTTCCTCCCTCCACAGCTCCTCCCTCCCTCTGTAACATCACTGCACCAATCACAAAGGCAGGTACTGTATTCTGCTACTGGCAGCAGAGTGGGGCGTGTATCATGCAGCTCCTGCACAGCAGGGGGCGCCAGTCTTTGCCCTCATAGTGGCTTATGCAGCAGTCACTTGCTGTGTCTCAAATCGAGTGCTTCTTTGTACGAAAGTGTGGGACGTTGTACATTTTAGTACAACAATTAGGCTGCTATCAGTAGCAGCCGGGGAGGGGGCCATCCGAGGCTGCAGCTGTTTGAACTGAGCTTACTGCATTTATTTTAATTCTAAAATGTGCATTTTTTCAAATGGAGACATTTCAGGCACGATTCAATGTATGAGAGTTTCTTTTTGGGGCAGCTATTGGCCTAGTGGTTAGGGAGTTGCCCCTGCAATCAGAAGGTTGTGAGTTTGAATCCCAACACTGCCAGTGTCATCGCTGAGGTACCCTGGAACAAGGTACCATCCCCACGCCCTGCTCCCTGGGCGCCCCCTGGTGGCATCCTACTGCTTCACTTGATGAATGGGTTAAATACAAATAAAGAATGTCACATTATTCGCACTGTGTGCTGTGACTATAAAAGGCCACTTTTGAGGACGATTAGCTTATACAAGCTAGGAGCCATGTTGCGAAGTGTATAGGGTCAGAATGTAGTACATAGTGCCCCAGTTGAGGAAGTATACTTTGTGCCATCACAGACATGTGGTCTTGGTCTAAAACCCACACCTTAATAGTAGTAAAGGCAGTCTAACTCATTGCATCAGCTGGACTCAGATATGAGCTCACTCAGCATGTTCAGTCAGAGATGCTGACCCCAAATAAATTATACTAGTCCACACTAAATTACTCCCAGAGAGTGCTTAAGCTGTCGTGTAGCAATTAAGTAACCACATTCGTATTCTAGCAGCTCTGCTAAAAACTTAACCGAGCCATATCTGACGGGCTGTGCTGCATGGGCTGTGGGGTATGGATGGCTTGGGGCAGCTGGTGAATGTTTCAATATATTTGGCATTGAGAATTAGAAAAGAAAAGGCTGTCGGTGCTGCTATTGGTCCTTGGCTTGGATGTTAACTCCTTATCATTCAGAATTAAAGGAGTGCGCCACTGGTTTTTAGCCAAATCTCTGTCTATCACAACTGTATTGTACCGTTTATTTCTATAATCTGTATGTTCAACAAATTTGCATGCACTAAGGAAAGAACACAATACCCATCGATTCAAAACTCACGTCCATTACGAGTCAATGGGGAGTTCAGTGACTTCAGTTAAAGCTGTAACCACCACAGTCAAAACAAAGGTGTTCTTGTGAAGCTTCAAGTTTCCATGGCACTCAACCGTACACTACAGATGTGGCGAATGGAGATTAGGTTGGAAAAGTCTGGAGGATTCCTTTAACTGAGACTTTTTAACTTGCAGGAATGAGCTCAGTTGGTCACTAATACATCTTGTTCCCCCGCAGCCCACAAGGTCTTCGTCTGAGAGTATCTGTTCTCGGCCTGGCTCCAGCATCCCTGGCTCTCCAGGTCATACCATCTATGTGAGTCTCGCTCGCCGGCGCCCCCTATCACTCCCTGAGCCTATTGGAGCCATGCAACATTCAGTCCCAATTGGCTGAGGATGCAGGATTGTTTCTCTCTCTCTCTCGCTCTCTCTCTCTCTTTCTCATCTTATTCCTCTGCAAACAGTCTCCATCTACTGTGTATTTGCCTTGATTTGTGAATATTTACTCTCCTCTTAAAAACATCATACACACATAAAAAATCCAATCCAGTGAAACACAACATAAAAATAGAAACACACAAATCACTATAAAACAGTATAAAACGGCTGAAAGGTTATGGACCATAGCCTCATATGAAGCTGCACTCTTATTTATTTATCTATTTCCGCAGAACAAAAATCAGGACACAGTATATTCTCCGTGTCTTTATCCTCTTTGGTGACCCACGTGAAGTGCTGTGACTCTGGATGTGACGTGGATCTGTTTGACCCCTAGTCTGACCTTCCACCTCCTTCTCCACTCTCTTTTCCTGGGTCTCTCCTTCTGTGTGAACGCTCTCCCTCCTTCCCTCCCCCTCTTTCCCTCTTTCTTCCACCTCTCCTCCCTCCAGGCAAAAGTAGACAATGAAATCATTGATTACAGGGACCTAGCAGCCATCCCCAGGGTCAAGGCCATTTATGACATAGAGCGTCCAGACATGATATCCTACGAGTCTCTCCACTCCACCTCCTCTACCCTGGACAGACAGGGCAGAAACAGCCCTGCAGAGGTAACGCAAAGCCACATGCTCATACTTTAATAGCTGTATACTTTGACAATATGGGCGATAGAAATATAAGAGAATGGAAATGCCACATAAGAAATGGTCACAGTTTTGCAGAAATTGCAATTATTCAGTTTTCAGGGACTGAAAGGGTGGGCAGGTTTGTTGCTGAAATGCCATATGTCAAAGTAATGGCTGAAAATAGGCACAACATTAGTGTGTTAAATGTATTAGAATGTATTATTAATTCTCCAAGCTTTCTTTTTAAAAGTGGCATCTCCATTCATCATTCTAGACACATTTCTCTATTATTTAACATATGGGGTTGCATAGCTGTGTTAGAAAGAAGAATGGAGCACATATAATGGAGAATGAAGTTCTAATGAACTGAACATCCAGAACATCAGATATATCAGATACATCATTTTATAGTTTAGTTGTGGCTCCCAATTTAGTTTAATACAAAAGAATATACTATTTGGTGTCCACGCCCTTGTTCATCACTCATATTGTTGTCAGTTTTGTGGCTTTTGGACTTGTACAGGTCTAACATATCAGGGTGATTTCATATATTTTCCTGCAAAATTGATTTTATATCATTTTAAAACGTATTTTGAACTGCGGTTTCAAACATTGTATTGCATGTAGAAAAATCATTGATGGCTTTTCAGTACAGTTTCAGTACATGGTGGGGAGAGATTAGGACTAATGCTGTATCCTGTATTAGAAAAAACTTCTTCTGACAAAAGCTAATGCATTTTTAATGTTTTTAGAGCAGGGGCATCAAACTCCAGTCCTGGAGGGCCGTGGTCCAGCACGTTTTGGTGATTTCTCAGCTCAGAAACACCTGGTTCACCAGTTAATTGTGAGGTTTAGTGAATGTGCTTGAGGGAAGGAGAGTCATCAAGCTGTGCTGGACACCGGCCCTCCAGGACTGGAGTTTGACACCCCTGTTTTAAAGGATACACTCCATTTTAATCGTTAAAGTAATTATGCATACATGCTGCGTTCTTTACGTGTCAATCTGTTGTAGTGTGGTATTAGATGATACAGTACGGTAATAGTCCCCTCTGTCAACAGCCTATGCTGTCCAGGCGGGTGCGTTCCCCTTTACCGGACCTACGTGTAAGTGGGCCTCGGCTCTATGGGGCCCTATAAAGCCCACTCACCCCGACTCAGCCTCTGCCTGCCCCATCCCCATCCTACAGACCAACACATCCACTCAGTCTCACCCAGTCAGTAACCCACCCCCTGCTGCCCCATTCCTAGCTACTGCTTTGCCATTGGACCATCACTGTTACCAGAATACATAATACATTGCTGCTCCAAGAGGACACTGTGGTTTGGTCAGGCTTTAAGCAGGCTTGCAGACGGCCTGTGTATGCGTATGAGAGTGTGTGTGTGTGTGTGTGTGTGCATGTGTGTGCGTCTTTGTATTCGTTACTATCTGTCATAATGTACTGTATAATATCATGTACTGTACATGTATTATGTGTACATTGTACTGTGTGTACATGCCATCGTTACAAGTGTATGTATGAGAGGAATATATATGCGTCTTTTTACTGACTGTGACATGCTGTCTCTCATATTAAACTTGCCATGCTGTACCCGGATCTGCCTGTGCCGTGTGTCTGTGTACATACAGCAATGTTGCGGCTCCACCTACTGGCCACAGAAAGGGTCACACTGTCTGTTCTGATGAGTCAGATACTTAGACATATCCTGGCTTGCCAGTTTATTATGTGCCCCTGTCCTGACTGTTTTACCAGGTTGTACCTCTAAACTGCATATAAGTGCAAGGTACAGTCATATGCAAAATGTTGGATGCCCCTAATCAAGTCCTGCTCAAATAACAAGTACTACTGATTTTCTAAAAAAGAAAAAAAAAAGTACACACCCAATACCGGAAATGCACTAATGCAAGTTTAATAACATTTAACATATTAGCAAAAAACAAAGGCAGGTATTATAGCTAATGATAATACATTTGTGGTGCGAAACGTCATATTTAGGTTTATACTTATTCACCCAGTCAGCAGAATATGTCACCTGACCAGGTGTTTTCAACCCTTTGCACAGTGTAGAGTAGTGTAGAATACAGGGGGTCCTCATTTTCTGACGGTCTGGACAACATTTCAGGTTTACAACGCTCACTAGTTTGGTGGCACGGAGCAGAAGAATGCGCAGAATACAGTTTATGTAGAATACGCAGAATACACTGTAATGCAGTGTATGAGTGAGGAAGATGGCATCCCTCAGTGCACGTTTCGGACTGTTAAAAGTGTTTTACTCTCATTTTTTGTCATTTTGTGTTTTTATGTTCTAGATTATGATTTACAACTGTGTTAGGATAGGTAAATCACTTAGGCTAGGGTGTGTTTTGACAGCAGAATTCAGGTTACATCACTGTCATGGTTCCGGATCTGTAACTCAAGGACCCCCTGACTGCAGCCCACTGTTGCTGCACAGTTTGTCAGTCAGTCTCTAGTCCATCCATCAAAGTACTACTGCTGACCGGATGTTATTTGGCTGGTGGATCATTCTCAGGACAGCAGTGATATCAACATGGTGTGTGTGTGTTGGGCGGTTCTGTATTAGGCAGGCCAGCAATGTTTGAACACCTCATTGTCACTGGTGGGTTGGAAATAGTCCACCAACCAAATATATTCAACCAAAAGTGATAGTATGGTCAGAAATTGACCACTGATGAAGAGGTAGAGGATACGAATTGTGCAAAAATAAGCTATACTCCGTAAATGCACCCCTACATGTTGTTCCAATGGGGTAAATGTGTGTTTTTTATTCCAGTTCTGCCGCAATCACATGTGCAGTCAACGATCTGTGTAGTTGTTTTATTAAAAAATCGCATGATCTTTTCCCCAGAACAGCAATGATTGAGTTTCCCTGTGTTCAAGCAATTATGACATTTGGAAAGCAATCATAATAACCATAGCAACCATAACCAACAGTAACCATAGTCCTCCTCCCTTCAGTCTCAGGGCACTGCAGGAGATCATTCCCCCAGAGGCTGTGCCACAGTAAGTGTATACAGGACTTTATGCATGTCCGGTGACTTCAAAACTTCTCATTCTGCTTCGAAAACATATCCAATTAGCTATATCTCCAAGCTAACACCCAAATTCACTATCAACTAGTACTAATTACTTGATAACCCCCTATCTGAACTAATCCACAGTCCCACAGCCACGTCTCCGAGGCACAGGCCAGGCCTGAAAGTGAGGCATGCCCTTAATATATGCATCACAGAGACAGCAATCAGTTCTCTTTCTGCCGTATTGTAGTGGAACAAGCTTCGCAATTACCAAGCGATGGATCTTGTAACGTAATCCTGGCCAGCTGAATAGACGAAGGCTCCTCTGAAACTTCAGATGCTTCAGTGTGATTCGCTCTGCAGTTTTTCTTCTCCGCTTTCTTAAAACAACCTTGCCTTGAACCTGCCGCGTCCGATTGCCCATCATAGAGAGTAGTCCTGTTGCCATGTAATATCATACTGCCATATTTGAAAGTAACACTATGTTTTGTGTCCATATTCTCAGACCATGCCCCAAGATCCTTCCCCTATGTCAGCACCCTTGTCAGCAGAGACAGTAAGTTGCTTAGACTTAGCAGCCTCTAACCAGAACAGTCGCCAAGATTCTTATCTTCTTATCTCTCTGTCTGCTGAAGACGCATCCCTTCAAAATGCTTTTAGTGCGTTTGAGAGTTTTAGCTGAAAAAGTATGTTCTTTGTTTGTGTGTGTGTGTGTGTGTGTGTGTGTGTGTGTGTGTGTGTGTGTGTGTGTGTGTTAGCATGTAGAGTGCAGATGTGTCCTGTGTGCCAGTTTGTCCCTCTTTGTGACTTTATAATCTTCAGAAATTCATTGCAGGCTGCCTCATCTCTGCTTCCTCTGCCTAACAAAGCAAGCACACATACTCAGATATGAAGTTGTATAAACATGATCAAATACTATACAACTGTGACATGATCCTGCATCAAGGCTTATACTCTACTCTTAATCTGGCCATTTCTTGCTTTTTGGATCTGCTCTACCACTCTCTCTGTTCTTTCTCCTCTGCACAAAGCACCAGAATCCACTTACACCTAAGAGTTTTTTCTCCCTCTTTGTTTTCTCTTTTCAGTCTCCAAGGACCCTTTCACCCACCCCATCTGCTGAGGTTAGAACCTACATACTGCACTTCGACCTAGACATTCATTCTAGGTCACATTTGTGTGTTTGATGTTGATTTGAAGACACCAGCTGCCCTTTACATGGTGTGAATACTTCAAGACACATGGACTAATTACATTCTTGATAAAACACACATTTCGATTTACTCTGATGGATGTTCAGAGCATTCTTACTGCATTTTAGGGATATTTCCTTAAACATGACCCACGTGCATTGATAGTAATATTTATTTCTCATCGGTCTCTGAAAGCAAGACTCAATATCAGCTTTGCAGGAGAAATAACCTTCTGAGCTTTCAATGCAAGTTAAATGAAAAAGAAATGAAAACAAATCGACATAATTTTATGGGCATCTGGAATTGTCAAGCGATGTGAGGTTATGTGAAATTAATGTCCATATTTAATTATCACATAGAATATGGTCCACCTTGCAGATATAATATTATAGTTCATCTGATGCTGTTTGTGTTCATGCTGTTTGTGTTTTGGTTGGTAGATTGACACTGAGGTGTAGAGTTAAGGCTAGGAACGGATTTACTGAAAATAATCTACCACCCAGATAACACCTGCTCACTGGTAGCACATCATTAATTACATAAATATAATATATCAACACAATTTTGTATATAGGTTTGGCTGTATTCATTAAAATATATTATATTCATATGGAAGTCACGTAAACATTTGAGGAAATTCAATGTGTTGCTTTTGCAGTATATTCACATCCAGTCCTTGTTGTGAAGATGTTGTGAGCTTGATGGCTTGATGGTTATATGTACTGATAATTGATAATTTCATTTTGTGTAAACTGTCACTATTTCTGTCTGTCAGGGCTGCTATGACATGAGGGAGCGCATTATACAGAGATCCACCAGCCAGGGCTCCATTGGCTCACCGGTATACAGCCGCCATAACTACATCCCCCCACTGTCCAAATCACCACAGCACTTTCACAGACCAGGTGAGTTTCTCCCCTTACACACTCCCTTCCACCAAAGCGGTGAGAGCACATAAAGGAGCAGCGGTTTAGTTGGAGTGTGAATGTGTGTGTGTGTGAGACTGTGTGCATATGACAATTGTCTTTGAACTGCAGAGGCACTACAGGCTACCCACCTTCTTTCAGAGCTTTGCCCTTTCTCGTTTTCCTTGCCCTCCTTTCTTCCCTCTGCCTTTTGCTTATGTTTCTTTTCCCTTGCCTCCATTTTTCCTGTCTCCTGCCCCTCTGTTCCTCCTCTTCCTCCTCCTCCTCCTCCTCTTCTGAACGGCTGGCAGGTATGCTGAAGCTCTGCTCCGCTTTGCGTTCTGGCAACAGCGACAACCGCCCCACTTCCCCTTTCCGACACCACTTTCTCCCCCATAACAAAGGTAAGACCCCCCTGCCGCCCCCTCCCGACCTTCCTGTACCCTTCCCAAATGCTCTAGATCTCCCGACCTGAAGCTGGAACATGTCTGAGATCATGCTTCAGGCTGTGCCTGGGACAATCCTTCAAAGGGGTGTAAATCTTTGATCTCACATTGATTCAGTTTTTGCATCAGTGAAAAAAATCTCATATTTCACCATGACTCAGTTTGGTTTGGTCTGATTACACAGGTGCAATTTGTAAAATTATGCCAAGTCATTTGCATCCAGATTGCACCATATGAATGTTAATTATTAGGGATACAACTCAGAGGAAAAATATACTGCAGAAGTTGCTAGAGGAACAATTCACTCAGTAGAAGAATACAAGCACCAAGCTATTTAAGCACCCAAAAACCAAAAAAGTGAGTGGACATTATGAGATATAATTGTAATAAATTCCAAATCTGTGCAATTGAATTACACCCCTATGTTATGGTGGTATAGCCCTGTAAGTTGGTATTTGGTGTGTGCTTCGTACGTGGCCGCTCTGTTCAAGGGGGTGCAAGTTCTGATATAGGCATGGCACGTTAAGTCTCATACTGTAAGGCTGAAGGTGGCATTGCTCCACGACTACATGTACACTGAGCACTGCCGATTAACCACACGGTCCTGTGTATAATGCACATGTGCCTCTGTCCTCCCCACAGATTCGTTCTGCATAGGTATGTCTTGGCTTCATGGCTGTTACTCTGTTTGTGTGGAGCTTTCTTTTGCAGCTGTAAGGCATGCCACAACCACCAGTCTCTCTTTTCTCGTCTCATCACTGGTCTTCTTCAGCAGTGTGCTCAGTTGATAGTGAACGCATGACTTCTTCCACTGACATTCTGCTGCATGCTGTCTCAACGTCTTTCCTTGCTGTCCCAACTTCCTTTCCTGCTGACTGTAACTTCTCTAAAATGAAGTGTGAATGCTATACATGCACACTGTCCTTAAGTGCGGCAGCATTTCGAGTGTCCCCTATATATTTGTTGCAAGTGTTGATGGAGAATGCTGAGAAGTGTGTGACTGTGGAGAATCTGCATGCTGGCTCCCTGTACTGAAGCACTGACAGAGGGCCAATAGTATCCCCCTCCTCTACTCTCTCCTCTTCTCCCACTCTTTCACATGTCTCTCGTGCAGCGTTTCATCACATTCACTCTCCTCTGTTTGTCCATCTCTTTCAATTACTCCGAATTTATTCCAACATCTCTTTCTTTCTTCCCCTCTTCCTTTCTTCCTTGTTTTCTTCCTCCCACTCTTTCTCCTCTTCTTGTTTGGAGGCACTGAGCCATCAAGTGGCCGCAGTTCCCCTCTATCCTCTAGGCCGGCCACCCCGACCCTCTCTCTGACCCCTAAACATTTCCACATCCCAGGTAGGAGGAGGAGTCCACCTGTCACCTCAGTCCATCTATCTATCTATCTGTCTATCTGTCTATCTATCTACCTGTCTATCTATCTATCTAACTATCTGTCTGTCTGTCTATCTGTCTATCTATCTATCTGTCTGTCTATCTATCTGTTAATCGATCTATCGATCTATCAGCTGTGCCTAAAACTTTTTGCACAGTTCTGTGTCTGTCTGTCAGTCTGTCTTTCTGTATATCTTTCAATCTATCTATCTATCTATGTCTGTTTATCATTTGTTTCTCCCTGTCACTCAGCCTTACTTTTTTCTTCATATCCCCTTTTATATGTTTTTATTTTACCACACCTACACACATTTTTGGGCCCCTCATTGTAAATGGTCATTGAAGTGTGTAGTATCATCTTCATTTCAGTTCCATGTAAACTATAATTGTCTTGTTTGCATTTGCACTGATATGGGATCTTGTCTTTTAATTCCAGACCAAGGCATGAACATGTACAGAAAACCACCAATCTACAAACAGCATGGTATGGCTATTGAACTTCTCGATTAACCTATTTCTTAATCTTTGAGTTGATAAATACAGTGGCTCAGACATTTACATTATTCACAGCATTATTTTCTGCTTAATTTCTAAACTATATAAAACAAGTGGATGTTTGTGAGAGGTTATGTTTGTGTGTGTATGTGCGTGTCTGTATATGTGTGTGTGTGTGTGTGTGTGTGTATGTGCATGTCTGTGTGTGTGTGTATGTGTGTGTCTGTGTACGTTCTCTGACCATCATTTCATGTGTTTATGTTCGATCATATGTGTGTTGACACCATTCCACCATTAACTTTTGGTTGTGGCATATGTGACTACATACCCCGTGTTCTCATGTAAGTACCATTTGAAGTATTCAGCTCAGTTCAAATCCGCCTCTGAGGGTTATTTCTGCTGCTTTTCTGTTCTTTCCTCACTGCCAACTCGCTCAGACCTGACACTAAAAGACCTTCTTCTCGTTTTCCGGCTTCGCTCTATAACAGACTTACCCCTGCCTTAAAACTGCATGACCTGCCAAGTCCACTAGAATCACGCATAAAGTTAATGACGGTTCACACTTGCACTCTTTTACTAAACATTTATTCAAATTTTCTCCGAAAATATGAAAGTAGCGAATGTAGCATACTGCTTTTATACTTAATGAGCTACAGTGATGGCCAAGAGCATTTTAAAGCATGTGACGTTCTTTCTTCTGTAAAATATAATTCAACGGAGAATTGCCATAGTAAAATGTGTCCTGTAATTTTAAATGAGATACTCTAAAATGTCATGCTTTCGATGCATTGGCCAGTACTGTAAGTGCCTAAAGCTATTGTGAGCCAATCACTGATAGTCCAGTTCCCCCAAAATACCAATCCAGATTCAGCTGCTCTGGCAGCGCAGAGCAAGTCTGCTGATGACATCATCAAATCTTCCAAGTTCCCTGCCGCTCATGCTCCCCGGCCGGATGAAACACCAAAGATCGAGACTGACTACTGGCCCTGCCCTCCCTCTCTCGCTGCGCTAGGTAGGCTCCTCCTGCTGATTCCTCCTGGAAGTCCTTCAGAACAAAGCAATGGCAGAATAGAATGGTGCTGACATTGCTAAAATGATTTTCACTAGAGGCCATTGTTTCCCCTCAGTATTAGTGGCTTGTGAGGACTGTGGCAGGACATTACAGTTGGGTTAGACCTTTGATTCTCAAACCAGGCCTCAGGATCCGCCACAAGTTCACCATTTTTGTTCTATTCCAGCTCCTGACACAGCTGGTAGCCTAGTGGTTAGGGCATTCGCCCTGCGATCAGAAAGTCCAGGTTCAATTCCCAAGACCGCTAGACACAGCTGAGGTACCCTGAGCAAGGTACCGTCCCCACACACTGCTCCCCGGGCATTGTGTTCGTAGCTGCCCCCTGCTTCACTTGGTGAATGGGTTAAAGGCAGAGGTTGAATTTCGTGCTGTTCACACTGTGTGCTGTGGTGTGTTCACGAATGATCACTTTCACTTCACTTCATTATAAACCCCCCGAATGCCTGATGCCTGGTCTTAGGACCTGGGTTAGAACAAAAATCAGAAATACTGAGTCGTAGAATGGAGTGTAAATATCATAAATATTTCATGTTTCAAACCGATCATGTTTTTTTCTTTTGATTTCAATCATGATGTATACCCTCCACCATGTCATGGTATGTGAAAATAAATCAGCTTGGGTATTTTCTCTAGGGTGAAAGCTGCAAAATGGATAATAATAATGATGATGATGATGATGATTATTACCACATGATAGCAACGATGCACTAATAGTGTGTCTTTCTTTATTGTGGCATTGCTGTTCCTGCCAGGTTCAGATATGAGGAGTCGTTCGCGAGATGAAGAGGAAGAGGACCAGCTGAAACGCAGACAGCTCCAAGAGGAGCATCTCAGCAAGGTCAGCAATCTAAAGATTTATTGCCGTTTTGGAGTAGTCACAGAAATCCGACAGATAATGCATCAGGCTCTGAAGGTAAAAGGCGAGGACTGTTCCGACCTGCAGATCCAGTCTGGTCTAGGAAAGCTCATTCTGAAGGAGGAAATGGAGAAAGAGATGAGCAGAGAGAGATATGCCCGCGGTCTTGCCACTCAGCGCTACGACTCTCAGTACACCAACTGCACTGCAGGTACTGAACTGCACTAGCAGCTCTTCTAACTAGTTCCAGGTCCTCTAGCACTGTTGAATTCACTGATGATTTCTTCCCTTTCAGATCCCAACTGTCCAACATCCAAAACCTCCTCACTGCCGGGATATGGACGGAATGGCCTCCATCGGGTAAGAGACCTTTCAAGCTATTAGGGCTGAGGTCTGTAAAATTATACAGGCTGGACTGCATATCTTAAGGTACTCAGAATTCGTCTATTTTGAGGTGCAACCACTGCTGACACAAGTATAAATTTGTGCACATACAGCTTGTGTAATCCCCACAGAAAAACAATGGCAGTAGAATGGAATGCTCTGGAGTAGCCAATAGGGCTGTAACGGTACATGTATTTGTACAGAACCGTCACGGTACATGGGTCACGGTTCGGTACATGTCTTTCGGAGAATACACGGTACGATGGAGAAGACGTGATTGAAGTAATATACGGAATCACAGAGGGACCAAAAAATGCAATTAAATCATAAACCTGGGTCGTAGTGTGGTGCAATATTTAAAATAAACGAAAACAAACCACGCCTCCTTCTTTAAAACTTTTTGTTGCGTAACTTTGCTGTATCGTGAACCGTACGGAACCGTGACCCCAAAACTTCATAAAAAGTGGTATAAATATGCCAGCATTGTAATGTGAAGCAGTGGAGAACCCACTCCACTAAATATCTTTGGGAGGAGTTGGAGTGACGTTTTGATTCAGAACGAATCATCCAGCTGCAGTGCGTTTATGCCCTTGTGAATCAATGCAATCTCAAATTGCCCGTCTTCAACTGGTCCAGAACACCGCTGCTAAGTTTCTCTTAAAAAAGAAAAAAAAAAGGGATCACGTCACTCTGCTCTCTAAGACCCTTCATTGGCTGCCTGTCCAATTTAGAATACATTTTAACATTTTATTTGTTTTTAAATCGTTGCATCATCAAGCACCCATCTACTTATCTGAACTGCTGCATCAGTATACCCCCTTGAGAAGTTTGAGATCCTGCGACCTGAACCTCTCAATTCCACATTCTAGACGTAGAGGTGACCATGCCTTTGCAGCAATTGGGCCCCGGCTTTGGAATGACTTGCCAGTTGAGATCAGAACAGCTTCTAGTCTGACTATTTTTAAATCACTTTTATTCACTGGCTTATTAAGTTTTATTTCGCCTATTATATTTTTAACGGATGCGTTTTGTTTTGTCTTTTTCTTGTTGGCTGCAATTGTGTACTCCCTATCTTATGATGGTGTCTAAGTGTAAAGCACTTTGGTCAGTCTTGCGGCTGTTTTAAATGTACTATATAAATATAAGCAAACTTCAAATGCAATCAAACTCTCACAGAAATGACTGAATGTCATATTCAAACTCCCCTTTTGGAATAAATGTTGAGGAGAAGGTGCCTACAACCATTTGGACAACCATTTGCCTGAATTGGTAGCATATTCACCCTAGTGCACTGTTTTTGGGGGGTTTTGACAGGGCTATCTGAAACATAGAGGAATCTAGTGAAAACAGCAGCAGACATGTTGTACAACAATAAATACCAGTATAGCATTAACATGTTTTTATTTTATTTCCAGCCACAGTCCACAGAATTCTCTCAGTATAACAGTTATGGAGATGTCTATGGGGGCCAGAGAGGTATCTGTTTATTACTAACTCTAACTTGCCATCATGTTCCTAAATAAACTGTGTAAATGTACGCTAAGTCGTCTTTCTCTGTTCTCCCTTTACTCAGATTTCAAGGTACGTGAATGACTCACCTCAGCCCAGTCAACTGCACTGCGCATGTCAGCCATCATGCACATGAGAATGTGGAGTCATGCTACATGTGACTGGAATGCCACTCACACCCTGCTACGCTTGTGTCTGAGTTAAAAAGAGGGCGAGAGCAAGGGGGAGAGCATAGACAGAGGGCTTTCGTTTTGAAATAAACAGAATAGAACAGTTATAATTCAGTTGTTACAGCCCCATCAACAGCATAGAGTAAAGTCATAACCCCCTATGTAGATCTGTCGCCATAGATGTCAAGTCATTTCTTAGGAATCCAGATTTGTTTTCATTTTTTTTTTAGCATCTGCATCACATGTATGTGTTTTGTTCTATAGCCCATCCAAGATGGCCAGATCCCCATAACCAGAATGGACAGGGGAATATCAATGCCTAATATGTTGGAACATAAAGCAAGTATCCCGCATCTTTTTGTTTTGTGAGAATTCCGCTTCTCTTCTCTTTTCCATTTTGTGAGTGCTCCTCCGTGTTCAATAAATATCCCCCCTTTCAAAGCGCAGGTTATTCGTTCCAGTCAGGGAGGTTATTTTTGGAACGGCCTCACAGGCCATAGGCAGTGGGAAAAGGCAGAGGATTTTCACTGCTTGCATTCCTCCTAGTGCTATGAAATGATGCAATGACATGCTTTACTATGTCTGAGCTATGCACATTTTTCCAGATCGTTGATCCCCTTGGTATTCCTAAATCTGGCTGAAAGAGGCTTAGCAGCTGCATGTTCCTGGTTCCTTTAAAGGTGCTGCTGCAGTAACCACAATCCTAACTCGATCATTCAGTGTTCTCCATTACTTTGTGTTAGTCCAACATTTTGCATTGCTCTTTAAAACCCTTTCATGAAGGGTTATCCGAACAGGGACTTAGCTGGATCATTCCCTTTCTATTCATTTATCCATCATGCAAGTATTTTCTCCTTTGCCAATTGTAATTGAATCGTATTCTGGATATGATGTGAGACCACTATTGGATCAAAACACAAAATATCTGTAGAATGCATTCAAATAAGTCACTGAATGTTTGCACCCCCTGCCTGTTCTCTATCCCACCAGCATTTTATACCCCTCCTTCTCTTTCTCTATCTCTCTGTGCCATTTAGAAGTGTGTCTGTATGTGGTGCGTGTTGTCAGAATGCGCAGAATGTGCATACCCAGTCCTTTCGTCCACCGTGCTTTTCATTGATTCATTGTGTTTGGCAAATGCCTTGCATAACATTCTCCATAACAAGACAATCCCTCCTTTTGTAAAGGTGTATCCATATGAAATGCTCACTGTCACCAACAGAGGGCGTGCAAAGCTCCCAAGGGATGTGGACCGGACAAGACTGGAGGTAATTACCTCTGCAGAGCTGTTACCCGCACTCCATGTGGCTGTGTGGGAACCTTCAGTTGATCTCTCTACTTTGCACCCTTCCATTCCTCTTCATCCCCCTTCTGCATCTCACCTGTCTTTCTCTCTCTCTCTCCAGCGTCATTTGGCCCCTGAGGTATTCTTTGAGATCTTTGGAATGGAGATCCAAGAGTTTGACAGACTTCCACTGTGGAAGCGCAACGACATGAAGAAGAAGGCCAAGCTCTTCTAACCAGGAATCTGCATGTTTTAATTTATCAGCCACTCCAATAATGTATTATAGCTATAGTCTTCTGATTTTCTTTTCCTTTCTTTTTCTTCCCTTTTATTTTTTCCTTTTTCGGTTTGCTTCCAGTCTGATAACACACGGATACAAAGTTATCTCTTGCTTTAAAAAGACAACCGCCCCTTTATTTTTTATTTTTTGCCGGTTAGACGTGAAACACAGTGCGATTTAACCCTTAGAGAGGAGGCAAGGGGAGCGAGGAGAGACCATGGCCTCTGTACTCTCATTAAATCTGCCTGAAGAGTAAAAGCTTTCCCCTTTTTCCCTCCTTCCTGCCCATCTCGTAAAACAGGACTGTAATTTTTCGGGGTGGAAACGGGGTGGGGGGCTGAAGGCTATCGGCAGGGTTCTTCCTCTAAAGAGACTATTAAGGTGTTGGAGGCACAAGAGCTCCAGCAGCCCCCTGCAGCAGCGGGCCTAACAAGGGCCTTGATGTGCATTAACGGGGGGAAGTAAGAGCTACTGTGTGGAGCTGAAGATGACAGACCTTAGTCCCACCTGCAGGGGAAAAAAGGCCTTGGTTCTGGAACACATTACAAGCTGAAGAGACCCAGAGACACGTCTGCTGTGGCCCACTTCCCTGCCATCGCAGCCCAATCTTACCATAACCAAAACACGCTCCAGAGCTGAATGCTTCTCCTTTAGCTTTTTAGCCCCATCTCCTATTTTTTTTAACTTATAAAAACCTAATGTCGTATTTGACAGGCGGTGTTGATGAACGACAGTTCTCAAACAAAGCTGTGGGTTCGCCCACCACTAGAGGTCAGGCTTATGTCGTATGTATGGAGGTGGAATCCAGAGACTCTCTGCTCAGGCCCCTCCAGAGTGCCACCAAATTCGACAATCCTCTCTGTTTGACCACAATCCAAACTGCAATACATGCCTCTTTTAGAACCATATCACTTTGATTAAAGCTAAATTTGAAGGAAAAAACATAAGTCTTTGATATTGACTGCTTTTTATAAAGCTGAAGTACTTCAAACTGCCACTGTGTTGCTGGAGTTTTGATGGAACTGTAGCCATAGCATTTGTGCCAGAAGTAGGTTTGAAATCAGGGCCCTTTCTGTTTAAAGCTGCCGGACAACGCCGTTCCCATAGACACTGAGTGTGCTTGCAGTAGTTTTATGGGCTGTTGCTGACCCTTGTTCCCAGGAGTGTCCTGTGATGCTAACAGGGTTAATGACTTTGAACTGAGAAAAAAAAACATGGTTTTATAATAAAATAAAACACATTAAAATGAGCTCATGATGACTCTTAGAACCCAACCTATTTCACATGTTCAGTGGAATGAAGAGAAGCTGATTTTGATACCCATGCTGTGTTCCTCACCCTTTTCTCTTTTATGAAAGAAAGATTTGATGATGATGTAAAATCTCTAATGAGTAATAAAACAATACTTAAGATATTCATATTATTGGTGTATTTCTTATCTGTTCTATACCTTTGTACTGGTTTTTTAGAAACAACTTTTTTCAGCTCAGTGGTCACTTTATAGGTCTACTATATAGGTCCTGTACTATTTGTCAACAACATCCTTCTAACCACAGGACCACCAGTGACCAGACATCATTTGGGTTTTTACCACGTCAGTGTCACAGTTGTGCTGAGTGGTCTATTACTCAAAGACATCCAACCCACAGTGGTTCTGTGGTCAGAAACTGACCGTTGATGAAGGGCTTGGGATGACTAACACAAACTGTGGGACTTACCAGTGAGGGTGTTTGTAAAAGGTGTGTGTTTGTGTGTATGACTGTCCTAATGTGATTTCTATATGGCTGTGGTTGCGCCCTTCCCTGCACAGCACTCCCCTGAGATCCTGCAGCCTCTTCCTGCTCAGGCACTAAACTGTATCACACAGAGTTTGGCAGTGATGAACTGTAACACAGACCCCCAAGGACCAAAACAACATGCATACACACAAATACATTAGAATCCATCCTTTGAGCTCCTTAACATAGAAAGTTTGGTTCATTGTTTAAATCAACTATTCACTGTTTTTTTTTTTTTTTTTAAAGCTGACCTCAAAGTTATGCCCTACATGGTTGTTTCCTTCATCTCTGCTCAAATTGGGGCTGTAATCGAATGCCTTGCCCTGCAGATATTTCCATGAGCAAAGCTTGTTCAGGACCTCGTAGGCACTGATGTTAACGTCTGGGTAGCTGCACATCAAGCTTAGGTTTCAGACCCCACAAGCATATTCCCGAAACCTGCAGAGTGGAGCGGGACAGAAACATGGGGTTAATGAGAGGTTCTGCCACAACACATCAAGCCCTGTGTCTCCTGAACATTTTCTGAGCATGTGCATAAACCGTTCTCACGCATGGTTTTGCAAAAAAAAAAAAAAAAAAACTTCTCTCCCAGTTTGAGCCAGACTGAGCCTGATCTCTGTGTGGAGGAGTGGTGGAATAATATTGCCTCACGACATAAATGCTCTGCTTCTGAGGGCCCTGGAGATCAGCACAAGTTTGATCAGGTGCCTCCCTTTCCTAAGACCCGCAAAAGCACCATTAACTTGAAAAAGGTGAGAAGAATAACACTGCTAGCAGAATAACACTGTGTTAGCAGAATAACACTGCTAATTCATCAGAAGCCTCAGGTGGAGTGCATGCACAAAACTGCTCTGGATTCAATGATATTTGTACAAAAATCATTGAATCCACTTAAGTTTCGTACATTACATATTTTGTACAAATTTGTTAGGTAAATGACATCGTACTCACACGGAACTACAAACTACAATGACATTCATAGTTATGCGCTTTTCAATGCTTATACATATCTCATGTATTCCTTATTCAGGTAACCTGCATTCTTCTTCAAACTAACATTTCCAAGACAGTTCTAGCAATAGCAATGTCCTGAAATCTCATTAAACTGATGTAAAGTAGAACATTGTTTTCCTTGCAGTTTTGGGGATCCAACAGTAGATTCTGTCTACATCCTTTCTTTTTTGTCATTTCAGCAGATAACAAGATGAGGATGCCTTTATCTGTCTGCAGTTGACCACATCATATACTCTGCCCTAGTTAGTCAGTGAGAAATTGCCTCTGATCTGCATGCTTTTCAATAAGACTGACACACTTGGCGCATCTTGAGCATCTCTTTGTCTAGCAGTACTGTAGGGAAGCGACTGTGTGTTTGTGTGTGTGTGTGTGTGTTTTATATGGGAAAAGGTCCTTGAATGAAAGGGCTCACTGCTCGGATGGGGCTGAGTCAGTGACCCCTGCCCTCTTCGTCACAGCTGTGGAATGCTATTTGTGCTCCAACCAGCAAGTGAGCCTAGATAATCTGCCAGTGTCTGCACCTACCCACTCCAGCTGATACACAAACGCTCAAACAGCGTTCCCACAGTGCTGCGCCACTGAATTTGAAGCATTTGAGTGACATTTCCTGTCTCTGTATGCATCTCCTTAATTGCCCTAAAGCTCCTCTATCTTCTCCCATTTTAAATGAAACAGTGTCCAGTAAACTGGGGTAACATCCGTAACTAGACTTTCCAGCTCCCATGTGTAATGACTTTCATGCCTTATGAACAAGGACAATACAACTCCCAACTCTCTCTTCACTGAAAACTTTTGGGAGGTAGACCACCCTCCATTAGACCCCCCTTGCCCTTCCCCCTTCCCACACACATCTCCTAGACTGCTTTTCATCCACGCATTCATAGCCAAAGCCACAGGACTGGTGGGGGGACTGAGTACGTTGGGAGCCACTGTGCCTCACCCATAGTGATTCAGTGTGAGGGGATTACCCCTCTGTCTGAGTAACCCTGAGCCAAAACAGCTAAAGCCCACACTCACCTTCAGACAGTTGATTTTATCCGGAGACTGCATTGCAAAATGGGTCCTGACATGTCCCTCAGTGAGCTCACTACAGGGATTTTTCAATCTTTGGGTAATTCAAACTCATACCATGAACACACTGATGACATTTCTGCAGGCATTCAATGGACAGTGAGGAGTTGCAATCCCTACTTAGCGGAACTGAAGGCTTTCTGAAATGCACTCATGAACTAGGGGTGTCATGATTTTTACATAATCAAAATCATCATTTCATTTTAAATAAATGATGTTTGCCAACTGCCATTAAACAACAACAGAAGAAGAAGACCAAAGGAATACAGGGTGCCAACAGGATTCCGCACTGACACCCAAAGGGGGGGTGGGGGGGTGCCTTCAAATGTAGATACCAGTGTCGTAAGATCGATACTTTAGCGCCGGTACTTTCAAGTGCCTCTCCAGTCACAGCACAGAGCACACCCTGCTCCCCCTACCCCTCCTGTGTTTTGATGTTGTACTATCACATGACTTAAGAGCGCCAGGCGAACACGAGTAAGCAACGCACACGCGCACACAGAAAGCGAGCGAGAGAGAGAGAGACGGAGCACAGAACATACAGAGAAAGAGAGAGAGAGAGAGCGTGACCGAGCAGAGAACATACAGAGAGAGAGAGAGAGACGGAGCAGAGAACATACACAGAGTTTTCCCTTGACTTCCCACTTCTCTATGACTTGCGTTGTTCTTCTCTATGGCTTATGTACTGTTGGGTTAGGTGTTGGCTAGTTATTATGTGACAGTTGTTGTATAGATGCTC
>JBBPDC010000109.1:29256085-29268242 GCA_037974485.1 Hemigrammopetersius urotaenia
TTGACCTGGAAAAATTTGATCGATTATAGGTTCTGAATGTCGATTTCGATTACTTTTCGATTAATCGCCCAGCCCTATGGCAGTCCTTCATGAACATGTTTTGAACTGAGCAATAGACTGCCTTAATGAATTAGCATCATGTCTTTCAGTTAAATAGCTCTTCCTTCCCTTTTGGAACATGTAATTCTGGCATTAACCTGGTATCCCAACTTTGAATTGGGCTAGATGTGCCTATAAATAACAGTACTCTGCTAACAGAGTAAACATTTTTCTAACGCAAGTTTATATGTGAATATGCTACAGCAGTAACATGTGGTGTGTGTTTGTAAAGTAATGACACATGGTTCCTTACGTATATTCTCGTAAGGCTGACTCAGCAGTGAGATGGGGATATAGAGGAGCTCTGTGCAAACTGGGCTCAGTTTTTCCTGAAGGCAAAGCTACTATTCTCTTTCCCTTACACTGCAGAAAAGCGTCTCTGATCTCTTTGAAGTGTCTGAGGCGCTGTGATTCCCCCTAGAAGAAGTTCTGATTTCCAGCAGGGAGCTACTGCAGGAGCTGGCAAACAGATGAAATAGTTACAGGAGTGTGAAAGTGACCATCAGGAAATTTGCCATGCTCTTTCCTAAAGGAACACAAATGCTATCCAGTCTGTTTGTGACGTGTTCCGAATGTTAAATCAGAGTTTAATTGGTGACGTTATCGATCATATACTCAAGTGGTTTATCGCCAGCTTTAGTGTTGTATGATTATCCCATTGCAGTCTGGCCTACTTTTCGTTATTTCCTTTCGTTCGAGTTCAGGCGTCTTGTTCATGACAACAGGGGCACAAAGAGAAGCTTCATAGCCTGGGTCGGGTGGGCCCGGTGGGCCAGCTCGGCGCTGACCCCTGGAGGATCCGTGTGGGATGCACTCACAGACTTGGCGACAAAGCACAGCCTTTCACCACCCATGACCTCTGAGCTACAACTCACCCCCAGTCTGCAGCCTCCTCAGCCTCAAAGAGACACGGAACAACACAATACAGCTCAACACAAAGAGCATGCTTATGTGATAGGATGCCAAGTGAAAGAAGCCCTGTGGAATACCTGAGGCTAAATGGCATGACATAAAAGTGGTCAAATACAATGGCAGATGAAACTAGTGACTGATAGTTGCTAATATGACGGCCTACTCAAGTGGACTACTATTTTCTCACATAGGCTGTAAAGTGGGTATAGTAAAAAAGAGCAACCACATCCATGGATTATTGTTAGGGCAGGAAAAAGCTACCACTTTAGAAGAGGTGAACCATCTAGTTGGTTATTTCTAATAGTCACAGACCTTCACTGTCCACTAGAATAGAGGTCCCCAACCTTTTTTTGCGTCACAAACCAGTTGCATGTAAAACGGTCCAGTATAGATACAACTAAAAATAAAAGCGTTTGTTTTTTACTTATTTTTTGCTGGCTTATTTTTTGCTGGCTAAAGTTTTGTGACCCAGATTTAATTTTTTAAATAAAAGATCTTCCAGGACCTCAGAATTTAAGCTGAGAATGTCAGCAGTTCCTTCAGCTCTCTGAGTTCTCTGGATCTGGTTAGCAACTACTTTGCACTAGAAGGCTAGAACCCCTTGAAGATCCAAGAGTGCAGACAGAAAAACAAGGGAGGTGCCAGGGTGTGAAAACTTATCACAGAGAATGGCCAGTAGGGAATATATTAAATAGGAGAGTGGAGTTTCAAATATGGCCTTTCTTCTTCAGTTATTGCATAATGCAGTTCATACACTTCATTACATGACTTGTTTTAATGTCTTTGTTTGATAACTACATCCTTGCAGTGCTGGAGCAGTTGTTGGAGGAGCTGCAGCGTTTTCTGAAGATCCTGGATGGAGAGTACTTAAGTGGGAATGCCACGGTGCAGAAGGGCATGCTCTCTGACCTCCTGCAGTCTTACAAGTCCTCAAATGGTAAACCACACCAACACAGCCAACAACAAGACAACAACATGTTTAAACCTCCTCTGTACCACACAATTGCACTCCAGTTATTGCATACCACATTCTGTTCTTTATTCATGACCACTGTTTTCCTTCATAGAGAGCTATTGTTTTATGAAATGTTGTCATGCATCCTTTGTTGTGTAGAGCCTAGCAGTTTTTTTCAATGAAAAGTCAAGTAGTTGCTCCACATATGTGAGTTTTTGTAAAGACACGGCAGTAAGGTTCTGCGTTCTGGTCTTAGGCTTCTGTGCTTCCTCCTCTGGCTCCAAACTGTATCATTTTCCAAGGCTGTTTTTATCCTCCAGGGACACTCACTTCCTTTGAGTAGCAGCTTATAAATAGCCTTCATTTCCATCCTCCAAATCCCAATCTGTTTTCACTGTACCCGTAAAACATATTTCAGTTTTAAGCAGGCTGTTCTTTCTCCCTTCATAACCATATCAAAGCAGAGTGACCCACGTTTGACACTTCTATATTTTCTTGGTTACCTGGAGCCTGCCAGATTCCACACTATTGCAGATTCTAACATCTTCCCCATTATGCTGTATACGGTTTCATAGAATTATTATGACACTCTTGATACTGTGTGACTGTGCCTTCAAAACCAGCCAGTAGGGCAGTCTCCTGCAGGCCAGGATTGTAGCAAGATTTTATTGTGAGAATATAACCCCTTGTGTCCCCCACTGGCCTGGCTTTGATGTGTATAGTGGGTGGAGGTCCTGGAGGTGCTTTCAGGCTGAGGCACAGAATACAGAAAGAGTCCTTTTCTCTCTCTGACAAAAACATCTACTGTACACTTGAGGGGAAAAATGAAGAATACAATGCATATTTTAAATATAAAAAGAATGGTAGAAGAGGAATTTCCTTGAAAAACATAGCTTTGATTTTTCCAGATACAGGGTGCCTGATATCCTGCGTATGTTAGGATCATTACAGTCCATTTGATTAGTAATCTGTTGATTATTTTGAGTATTAAAATTGACCAAACATTAAAAAGGAACATCATACTAAACCATAACAAAAACTATGCAGAGCCTTTTTTAAGATCCCAAACAAAGAAGCATTGAAAAATACTTGATTTAACTGTAAGCTGTATCATAGATTACATTATATAGACTACATTATCAACATCACTGACGTCAGAAGCCAATCAACCAATCAGAAGCAAACAAACACCCATGTAATGTGTACATGACAACTGCTGCCTGACACTTTATTAATGTTCTCTCTTAACCAAGAAAATATTAATACGCTTGCATAGACCTGAATATCACAATAGTGGTCACATATTTTATCAAGAACATTCAGCCCAGAAGGAGAACTTAGAATTTGCATTATCATTGTTGAAACTGTCGGCTAATTGTCTCCAGTCCACTAAGAAGGTACATTTTATTGAATGTAATTTTTGATTGGACATGACCTCCTTTATCAGGATCAGAAAACTGTATTGTTCCCTGAGGAAACTGCTTATGTTATAAATGCACAGACACACACAAAGACACAAATACGAGTATTATTATGAACATTCATAGAGGTTTGATCAGAAAAGGCAAATGAACACAGCTGAGCATGTTTGACATCTCTTTGTTCCCGCTCTCTTTCAGGTGGAGATGAAGAATACATCTATATGAACAAAGTCATCGTCACTGGACAGAACCAGGACAAAACAGACAGAGGTGAGTGTTTTGTTCAGCATCTCCGCTTTAATGTGGCGCAGAATAGAACTTTAGTTATGGGAGCCTGACATGCTGCTTGGAAAATGGTCTAATGCAAGTAGGGGAGTTAGATAAACACACAGTGTTGTGGTTTAGTTTCTTGAAGCTGTTTTGCTACAGATTAAACCAGCATTGTTTCCACAGAGCTTAGATTTAACACGGCAGAGTAGCGCGTCATTGTGAGCGAGGTGATAGGTTGTGGGATAAGTGTTGCGCCCTCCCCCTCCAGCCCTTCACCACCACTATTTCCTGTCTGTTTCTCAATAACTCCCCTCTCACAGTCAGACCCCCATCTGAGGCCAGGCTGCTTTGTTTAGATTTCACTGAAGAATGAGACTCGCAGAAAACCAGACTTAACATTCGCATTACGGCTGTCTAAGCCACTAGACGTATGTGTGGATCAGATGCGATAGTGCTCTTTGATCAGTCAGATTAACAGCTCTTGCCATTGTGCAAGAAAAGCTCCCTCTTTAAAGAGCAGCACACTGAAAAGAAACAAAGAGAGAGAGAGCCGTCGGAGCAGATATGCCTTGTGTGTGTATGTTGTGTGACATACCTTCTGTCAGATTTACTATGTGCACAGCATTAGATCATCAGTGAAAACAAATATAATTCAGGGACTGTATGTGGCCTGAAGTTCAGTAAGAAACGGATTCGTATTTACAGAGAAATAGAAGGTATAATTTAGAAGAAGCTGAGCTATACTGAAAAACGTGTCTTCATTCAGAGTTTTTGCTGATTCTTAGCCTTTTGGTGTTCATCATACAGCAACCCAGATGTTAGCATTTGGAAAGGAAGTCAGGGAGGAATGTCTGATAGGAAGTACTTGAGTATGGCCACTGGCTCTTAAAATACTGCCACAGGCTACGTAAATTAGGAGGAGACGACTTGCAGCCTATACAGATGGCTTGGCAGAGGCAGGATTCGTTTGCACTCAGTTTCTCTCTCTCTCTCATTGCACTGTCAAAGCAGATAAAACAATGTGCTCCTGTTGCACTGTTCTGCTTTATAAACAGCAGTGTTAGGGCTGACACAATCGAATATATTCTGCTTATTTAAGTAACCTTGAGTGTTGTGAAAGGCGCTTATAAATAAAATGCATTATTATTTTGATGATTAATCAAGCAAAATTGAGTCTTCTGGAACAGCAGTAAAACTGAACTTATCATACATAATCTTTTAAACGTCTGAAATAGTATATACTATATAGGCTACTAATATATCTATACATACATATTTGCATTAAATTATATATATATGTATGTATATATATATACATAATTAATTAATAATATATACATATGGACCATGGACAAAAGTATTGGGACACCCCTAGTGTCACGACAGGGAGGTTGAACGCCTATACCAAGTATACCAAGACATTCTGGACAACACCATGCTTCCAACTTTATGAACAGACTTTGGGAAAAAACTTTTCTGTTCCAGCATGACTGTGCCCCAGTGCACAAAGCAAGTTCAATAAAGACATGGTTGGATGAGTTTGTTGCAGAACAACTTGACTGAGCCCAACACAGAGCCCTGACCTCAATCCTTTCCAACACCTTTGCGAAGAACTGCAATGGAGACTGTGAGCCAGACCTTCTCGCCCAACTTCAGTTCCTGACTTCATAAATGCTGTACAGAATGAATGGCCACAAATTCCCACAGAAACTACAAAATCTTGTGAAAAGCCTTCCAAGAAGACTGGACGGTGTTCTAGCTGTGAAAGGGGGAACAACTCTGTATTAAAATCTATGAATTTGAATGCAATGTTATTAAAGTCCCTGCTGGTGTAATAGTCAGGCGTTCCAATAGTTTTGTCCATATTGTGTGTATATATAATTATTAGGTACATCATGGTTATTTTCTGTTTGTTTAATTATAATTCCCATAGTTTAGCACTGCTGATTTATTGAGATGATAAAATCAGTATTTCTGTCAGGACCGTCCAGAAATGTCACTGAAAGAACCTTTGACAGTTGGCTTACTTGTTTTGTTTTATTCTTTTCTTATCGGCCTGTGTAAAATGCAACATGCTGATCAGACCACAAACCGGAAGCAGAGGCCAACGGAAGAGGAAAGCATGTCTCTGCACCACAGAAGAGTCTTCCAGAGCTTCCTCCACCCAGAACAGTGAGTGATTACCAGCTTCATTACAACAGTCATATATAAGTCAGTAATCATTAAAGACAACAGTCATTATTGCTGAAGAGCTGTGGACACGCAGATCCCAGAATCTCATTTCAGTTCTAAAACGTCAGTGGACAAAAGCAACCGTGAATTTGTTGACAACCAGATAAAAGGTGATGTATCTAATGAAAAATATTTATTCTATTAGCAGTCACCTGTCATGATGTTTTACAACCATGAACATCTATTCCTATTCAAAACACTGCATATAGTTCAGTGGCAGTTTTGCATTGTATTGGTCATCTGTGTGTATCTAAAGCTAGAATTAGTTAGTTCTCTCTGATTTGCAGTAGGAATCCTGTTTTGGCAGTTATGTCAGTGTTATCTGCTGTTTAATGTGGCTTTGAGCTAAGGCAGTAGCCAAATGAGTGTGTTTCTCACGCTTAGTAAAACAGCTATGCCTGTGTTTTATAACACCATAAATTCCCATTATTAGCAGACCCAAAATCCCTAATAAATTCTGTTTTTATAGATGCTGCAATCACGTTCAGAGCCAGAGCATTAATTACCATCTGAAGTTCAAAAACAGTGTGTGAGTGTTTCTTTGGGGGGTAGGTGTGTGTGTGTATATATATATGTGTGTATGTGTGTGTTGACAAGGAGTAGCTGTAGTGGAGGGGGGCATATAGACAGACAGGAGAATGGAGAGAATTAGTGGAGCCTAGTGAGAAGGCTTTGAACTCCAGACCCATCCACAGATCCACAGGGTGCAGCGGGTGATTAACAACAGCTGTAGCAGCAATTTGGAAGACACCGCTGATGTGTAGACGTGTCATGATGTGTGTGTGTGTGTGTGTGTGTGTGTGTGAGAGAGAGAGAGAGAGAGTGAGAAAAGTACAGAGTAAAATATTGAGTCAGTATACATTGTTCATTGAACCACTAACAAATAATTTACAGTTTACAGAAAGCAATATTTTATTCTGTTTCATACTTTTGCTGTTTTATTTTTTTTTTGTGGTTTAGTCAGACTGGAGGTACCCAGCTCTAACCTTGGAGGGCCATGTTACCAGTTTGCCCACATCTGATTAGTATCACTGCAGGCTGGATACAGTTAACAGCACTGGTCCTGTGATCACAGATCTGTTTCACAATAAATCTTTTCTAATACACCAAGAAGCCACACATTTTATTTACCTTAGCCATGACAATTAATTTACTTTTAATAACAGTTATCTTAAATAACAATGGTATGGGGATGGTCTGATTTGGTAATGATATTTCATACTAATTATGGTATTCTTACACACATATCAATTCTGTTGAATATCCAGGTTGATGCTACTTTAGTGTAGAAGAGGAAATCAAACGTTAATGACGTTTAAGGGTTGACCATAATATTCTCCTCCTCTTTTTGATCGTCTAAAGCAGTTTCCAGAGATTCATCTGTACTGTTCATTTCTTCTTTATCTGTAATCCTGGGTAGCCTGAGCAGGCAGGTCCAGAGTGATCCACTCTTTGGGAAACCTGTCATCTGCCTATGGGGTTTCCACTTATCCGCACAGATCTTGTACTCAAGAGTGAGATTGCGGTTCACGGTAAACGCAGAGTCCCCTCGCACCATAGCCGTGAAGAGCGCCCCCCGGCTGTTGACATAGTGTCCTGGCATGGATGTCCATTGGCCTGTGGTGATGTTGTAGCAATCCATGAGGCAGCGCAGGAAGTCATCACAAGGGCCGTTCCTCATCACATACAGCTTGTCGCCGTGCGCCACCATGCAGTGGCCATAACTTTGACGACGTATCATGGTGGTGGTCAGGATCCATTCATCCTTGGCCGGAACATATTCATAGATATCCGTGGTGTCAGGAGGCTTCCAGAAACACATAAAAATCCTTCTCCGAGCCACGGCACCCGCCGCCCCTGCCACAGGACGAGGCGCATGCTTCACAATAGTCCACTCATGCGTAGAGACATCACACACTTCTGAAGAAGATATGATCCTCTTATCGTACTCTCCACCAAAGGCATACAAACGTCCTTCATGACCCACAAGGGTGAAGTTATACCTGGGCTGCTGAGGCCCATCAAATACGGTCCAAGAGCCGGTGTCTACATCGTAGCAGAAGCTGAAGTCCACTGTTTCCTTGCTGATCCCTCTCACACCTCCCACCACATACAGCCGATTCTTCACCACAGCCACCCCGGCCATGGAGGTGCTAGCATCCGTGGGCAGGTCAGCCAGGTGCCTCCAGACTCCCTGCTCCTCATTCAGGAACAACACTGTTCTAAAGGCATCTTGGAGAATCTTCATGGAAGGTGTGTGGGTCCCTAAAGCAATGAAAGAAGCAGGAGAGAGCGACTCCACATAGCAAAACATCTCCTCTGGCAGAAAGTCTGCTACCTCCCGCAAGTCATGGAAGGCGTCGCGGATGAACAAGGCTGCGCTGTGGAATAGCCTCCACAAGCCAAACACAGCTGCTGTATGGTAAAGGAGGAAGCAGTTGTCTGTGTCCAGGATGTCCGTAAGGTGCTGGATCAAGGCGTCCACTTGAAGAAAGGCAGCACATTCTGTTGCTTCCACAATCTCATCAGGGTCTCTGATGGTTGGCTGTTCGCCCCTAGAAACAGCCAGAGCGATAAGGAAACCCCTTGCCTTCAGGCCTCCCTGCAAATGAAGCTCATTCTGATGGCTCTCCCTCATCCCTGAGCGGAAAAGAGCACGGAAGTACTCCGAGTTTTGCCTCAGTAAGGCCCTATCTACAGTAAACACGCTACCTTCCACTCGCACTCTCAAGGAATCTGTTGGCCCCTGTCCTTCTTCCAACCCTAAAGGCATTTCCAACTGGGCCATAAGACTCCTGTCCAGCTCCAGGTTTGCTGGAAGGCTGCGAAACACCTCCACCTTGCCTCTCCCCACCAAGTATTTAATCTGCCTTGACCATGCAGTCGGAAAGAAGGTCCGGCTAATTATTGTTTTTGTGCAGGCTCACCGCTAAACATAAGTGCCAGTCGTACTGTCGTGTCACAAACACTCCCCTCTCCTGGTTCTGAAAATAGAGCCAAGCTAAAGATAGTTACAGGCAGTATCACATAGGAAAGAGAGTGTGTTGCAGTCTGTACAAACAGAAAGAGGCAAATCTTCAACAGAATGGATTACATTGTTCACTTCCCCAATCCCAGATGAGTTACAGACTAAGATGACACTTAAAAAGGCAGTCATTTGAGTGGTTTCAGTTAGTGGAAGATTAAGCTTAGTACAGAACTGGAAACAAACATATCCAGGGCTGTCACTTCCAGTTACATGAGTGAGCAAGTACTCAACCGATTATTATGATGATTAATCAAACAAGCAGTGTTTTTAGGATCAAATAATAACAATGGACTGAACAGTAATAAACCATGCATAGTCCTTTAAAGATTCCAAAAATACTTTAAAATAGAAATAAGAAGACTTGAATGTGTTCATTGGGCTGTGGACGTGAATATAAAAAGACTAGCAGGAGAGCTAATGATACTATTGCTGTCCAGAGAAAGTCAAACATCTAAACGTTTTCTAAACGTTCATGATGAATGAGCAAAAGAGATGCTTCAAAATCTCTTTTGCAAAAGCGCTTTTCCTAGACGTTTTTGGACAGAAACAAAATGCGAACTACCAACTAATAACTGCTGATTCACAGAGGAGGCACCTTTCAATTTACTTTTTAAACAATTCATTCACCTTAAAGGGGAATTCTGCATAATAAAACTGTTAAGATCAAATAAATCAAATCATTCAGAGTATTTATCGTGCAATGTTCTTTTCTAGATGAGCTTGTCACAGTGAGGATGATAGTAACCATTAAATGAAGCTTCTCAAAGCTCCTTTACAGAAAGTTATTGCATCACCTGATGTCTGAGATCGTGTTTTGGAATATTCTCCAGTAAAGACGACTTAAAATATTTCTAACAATGCTTTCAAGCAGAAGCATTTATGTAGTGCAATTTAAGCCTCTCATCAGAACGCTCTGAGTTACTTTACTGGTTTACTGGTTAAATTATCCAGAGATAAAATCAATACCCTTTAATGGAAAAGCAAATTGCTATCAATTCATATAAAAACAATCAAATGAACTTCAGTTTATTTAAAACTTCATTTTATCTAATGTAGGGGTAGTGTTCATTACTAAAGATAATGCTAATATGAAAACAAACATGACTAGAGTTGGAACGCTGCACTAAAAATGAGTGAAAAGCACACTCCAGGATCTACGGTAGGTCAGAGTGAGTTCGGCGCAGGATCAGGAGGTGGTGATGGCTGTTTTGAGAGCATGTCACCGGTTAATAAGTCTGTTAATAGTGCTGATTATTTTCCCCTCTCCCCTCTTCCCCAGCAGAGTTTGGGCCCAAGCCGGCCTGTGCTTTCAATGAGCTGGATTCTTGGCATGGGAACCAGGGATTTTCCATGTTCTGGGTGTTCATTTGGTCTCTCTCCCACTCTTTTTCTTTTTTTTCTTCCGTAAAGACTGGCGCTCTATCCTTATTTATGCCTGCCTCCTGATCTGCTCCCTCCTTGGAATGGGTTTCCGTGGCGATGAGAGAATGGGGGGCTGATTGTTTGAGTCTGCAGTATACAGTGAGCAAGACTGTCAAGATTGTGTCAGGACTGTGTGATTTCTTGTCAAACAAACACCGGTACATACAAGAACATGTACTTACAAGCATAAGCAGACTAACTTTTTTTCTGGGAACAGCTGGGTTGTGCTTGGGCCCTAGGTTTTGACCTTTGACTGTGTATGGAGCAGCACTGATAATCAGTTTTAGAGGGAGGAAGCCATCGCTCGTTGTTTCTTTTTAATCACTGGCAGATGCGCAAGCACTCAGAAGCTGCTTTTCTTACCTCCCAGTGTATTTTCTGCCTGTTAGAGTGTCACCGGGTGAAGGAGAAAAAGAGGAAGCTGGGGATGCAGAGTTCTGAGAGTAAAAGTAGTTTCCATTTAGTTCAGTTGAAGCCCTCCTGAGTTTGTGTGCACTATATGTGGGGCTGCTCCTTTCCCCACCAATCCCTTGTTCTCCAGGACCATGTTTTTTTTCTTTTTTCCTCATGTCTGACTCTCATTTCTCTTCACAGCCTGTCCTGTTCCACTTAAAGGAACAATACAGCAAAAAAGACTGAAGTTTGCATCTCTAGTTTTGTGTTTATGCCTCTTAGCATCATCCAGACAGATTAAAAATGCATCAAGTCGATAAAGTAATCTCAAGCAGACTTGCCTATGTGAGTTATAATACTGCACAAAAGGATGCTGCAGGGCTAAAAGAAGCAGTGGCTGACATCTTGAAAGCTTAATTTTGCAGCGAAGCCCACGCCAAACTTTCACTTTTAATCACAACATCCTGAGTCTCCACCAAGGCTCTGAGCCCAGTTGTTTATGAACACTCCCCTGTCTTGGTTTTAAAATGGACACTTATCCTGCCAGTTAACCTCGCTAACCCGTTGTCCATATCAGCTTCAAGTGAACGGACCTGCAAATGGAAGCATGAGGTTTCAATCAAGTGTAAAGAGATTCCCTCTGAAAAGTCTATGGGTAATCTCATGATGAATCAACGTAAATCAACATCATAGTTCACAAGCCATCCAGGACCCAATGTTCTCTGCATGTGGGTGGTTAAAATAGCGGCTCTGTGCTGTGTTTTTTGCCCCAGGGCAGGCGTCTCAGAGTTATAGTGTATCAGATGTAAGGGCTTAGTGATGTTTTGAGTTGATTGATTCGGGAAACCCACTAGGCCACTCCACACCCAACAAAAACCATTACTCCTGCAGGCGAACACGTGTGGAATTCCTGTCTGGACCGCGCAGAGCTGAGGTCAGAGGGAGCTCAGATTCAGGGAGGAGGAATTCCCCCTCAGAGAGAAAAGCCAAGAGAAAAGACAGGTGCACAAACGAAGAGCTCCTGAGTCTTACATACTGCTAATGAGTGGAGGGGTCACAGCTGAAAGCATCACTGTCTTATGAGGACCTTGTTACTCCTTGTCACTCTTTTTTACGCCATTTAAAAACATGAGCTGTCTTTTTACATCATGGTCAACTTTTCATGATCAATGGGCCAACAGAAATGTTCCAAAATATATTTATATTAGTTTAGAACTTAATTTTTCTCAGTAAAATTTCTGTTTGATGCTTTGAGGTTTTGTCACAACAATACCCAGGGTGGGTTTATCTGTGGTGTCATGTGTGAAGTGGTGTCATGTGTGAACTCTTATCAGTGATCCATCATCATTAATCTCTCTTTCTCTCTCTCTCTCTCTCTCTCTCTCTCTCTCTCTCTCTCTCTCTCTCTCTCTCTCTCTCTCTCTC
>JBBPDC010000109.1:29293179-29308563 GCA_037974485.1 Hemigrammopetersius urotaenia
CCTTAACCCTAAGTTGCTCCAGGGAGACTGTCCCCTGTAGTTAGGGAATGGAAGTCGCTTTGGATAAAAGCGTCTGAAAATGCCATGAATGTAAATGTAAACTGTGTTGTGAGAACTTGTAAAGGTACTTTAAATTGAATTTAAAAATGAGGAGTAGAATGAGCAATTCGTTGTTGTACATGTTGTATATGAGATGACCTTTTCAAGGAGCACTTTGGAGACTAACTACGTAATTCGCAGTAATTGGGTTTCATGTGTAAATGCATGCAGCTAAAATCTGTTCATAAAAACTATCATGAAGTCTGAGTAGTCCAGTGAGGTAATGTCAATTATTACTAACATCCCTGAAAACCCATAAGTATGACAACTTCACATACACAACTTCACATACACTAGTAAATGACTAGTAATTAAATGGTCATGATTGTAGTTGTTGTGGCTCCAATCGGGTAAATCAGGGCACTGAATCACAACACAGGTAAAAACTCATGTGTACCAGGGTCAGTAATACCATTTTGGTGATTAGGGTGTTAAAAAGTCACATTAACCTCAAAAAATGTATGTGAATTAATATTTACCTTTGCGTTTTGTGGCATACTACAGATTTATTGTTTCTAAAGTCTCTAAAGCAGACATCTTTAGTTATAAAATTCATTTTCCTACAAACCCACATGCAAGACTTTTCTCTCTCATCCCTCATGGCATTATTCTGCCCTTGCCATTTTCTCTTCTGTGTTTCTTTGCTTTTTGAAATCTTTAGCTTGCCTTTTCTGCATCTGCAGCCATGCTTTTGTTATTTCTTGGTAATGTTCTCCAAGCTTTGAAGCACTCGTTTCTTCTGCAGCTCACCCCATGGATTAAGTGCTAGCACTTGTTAATGTCTTTGCTACTGGAGCTGCTGGAGTCCCCAACCCCCCAACCCCCAAAGGTGGAAATACCCTGGACAGCTCACCAGTCCACCTCAAAATTAGAACTGATTCGTGTAATATTCAGTAAATTCAGTTGAATAAAAATCACTGAAGTCAACAGAAGTCACTGAAGAGCCTCAGAGAGTCACATACATTTAAAATGCCTACCAGCATACAGTACTATTCGTTTATTACTTCCTCCTTGCAAAGCAAAACCTCAAGATTCGTTTAGCTGGAAAAACCAGCTGTTCTGCAATGTGACGGTGAGTGGAGGACCTGCTTGCTCTGTGGCAGGTGACTGATTTCATTTTCATCATATTTTCAGAAGCGGTAAGAAACAGACCACTTGTTATTTACTTGTTTTTTAAATATTTTCTTTTGAGATGCAACAAGTGATTCTGTAATTTGCTGCTATACTACATGTTTTATGGTTCGCATTCTGTTGCATACATGGTAGGCTAGCTGTGGACCAGCCTTAACACAAGTGTCATTCCTTTTGCTACATTCCTGTTCCTTTGAAAACACTCATAACAGGCTTTTTGTTTTATCCGATGTTGTGCAGGGCTACATATTTACTAATTAGTCACTATCTAGCAAAACTATGCATCTATTCATCTTTGCTGATTGAACATTTTATGTGAAAACTCATGTCCGGCTGTATACCTCTCATTCAGTAGGGACATTTTGCAGTTTTATGATGAAATTTAAAGAGTGTATTTTGAGGTTGGTGGTGTGCATTTGTTCATTGCAGGGACACTATTTGAGCAATGAGGCGACTAAACCGTAAGAGGGCTCTCAGCCTGGTGAGGGAACTGGATGCCTTCCCCAAAGTACCAGAGAGCTATGTCGAAACATCAGCTTTGGGGGGAGCAGGTGAACATAAATGCTGCTTATATGTTATATTTATATATGATATATATGGACAAAATGATGGGGTCACACCTGTTTTTCAGGGCTTAAACTACGGCCCCTTACTTCCAGTGAAATCTTAATGTTTCAGCATACGAGGAGATTTTGGACAATGCCATGCTTCCAACTTTATTTGGGGAAGAACCATTTCTATTCCAGCATGACTGTACCTCAGTGCACACAGCTAGCTCCATAAAGACATGGTTTGTTGAGTTTGGAGTGAATAAACTTGACTGGCCTGCACAGAGCCCTGACAGAGCCAAATACTTTTGTCCATCTAATGTATCATGTATCTATTAAAGGGGCTACCCAAAGTAAATACTACTCTCTGTTCAAGGTTTAAGGAGCTTATGACTAATATATTGCCCATTTCCCATCCAGTGTCACTGATCGTTTTCATTTCCATGGCCCTTCTGACCCTTTTCGAGTTCTTTGTGTATCAAGACACATGGATCAAGTATGAATATGAAGTGGACAAAGACTTTTCCAGGTTTGTGGACTAGCGTTTTATGTGTTAATACAAAGTCATTCACATAAAAAATGAAATAAACCAAACATTTGCTTTCTTTTTTGTCCCTCATAGCAAATTGAGAATAAACATTGACATCACAGTTGCAATGGAATGCCAGTGTAAGTGGTTTGTGGTTTAAAATAGTAATTTATCCAAAATATATCGGCTTACTTGTGGGCAAATGGGGGCAGCAATAAAAACATTTAAGTCTAAGCATCGCTGTCATGTCTGACCTTCTGTGTTCCTGTGTTCTGAACAGGGATTGGGGTGGATGTGCTGGATAGGGCAAACACAATGATTGCTTTAACCGAGCTCAAATATGAACGTGTGAGTGAACACGGGCATAATGGTGTTTCTTATAATTCAGTTTTAAAGGATTCTGGCTTGACCATTGTTCTTAATTCTTTGTCTCTTTATGTAGGTAAACTTTGAACTCAGCCCTCTGCAAAGGCTTTGGCAAAAGTAAGGCATGTTTATATGTTTTCATAGAAAGACACGGCTGTTGCTTAATTAGTCAAGTGGGTTCTTTTCTCTGCAATTTATAATCTTAGGGAATTAATGGAAATCCAGAGCCGGCTTCGAGAGGAGCACTCCCTTCAAGATGTACTTTTTAGGGATGCATTGAAGGGTTTTCACGTTGCTACAAGTCTGTGGTATGTTTATTTTTTCTTGCCATTTGCACACATGAAGTGTATAAACTGTAATCAGTTACTGGGTATGAATGTGACAAATCTACTGTAATGCTGTTTCAGGATACAGTACTCAATATACATACTTTGTGGTGCCCTGGACTTCTAGTATAGCATTGTAGGAACCACATTCATAAAACAAATATATGTATGTACTAGGGGTGTAACGGTACACAGATGTCACGGTTCGGTATGTACTTCGGTTTTGGGGTCACGGTTCGGTACGGTTCACGATACAGCAAAGTTAAGCAACAAAAAGTTCTAAAGAATGAGGCTTGGTTTGTTTTCGTTTATTTTAAAAACAGCAGTGTATTAACCAGTAACCACATACTCTTGCTTATATTTTCATGTATGTGTAAGTGTTACTCCAGTAGGTGGCACTATTGCACGACACTACGACCCAGGAACTGTGTACTGAAACGGAAACAAGATAATGTATTTACTGAAACAAAATGTTTAGTGTTTAAGGTCTGGATGTCCTAAGCAAGATTTAAGCTAAACAGAGAGTGTAAAATGTCTCAAGAATTAAAAACTGTTCAGATAAACATCAATAGTTAGCACTTTTTCTTTCAATTTCCAGTGATTCTCAATCCAGTTCTCAGGGTCCCCCCAGTGGTCCTGATCTGAGGGATCCAGAAAACTAGTCCAAGGAACCCTATGACTTTATCAATCAATGTTCTTTTAACTTGCAATTCACGACAAGTCATTCTGAAAACAGGCATGATTTTGGAAATCAGGGACTCATTCCCTCCTTTGATGAAATTCTTACAAAATCAAGCACAGTTTGAACACAAATTAGAGAATGTAATTGGTTTGCATTGAAAATGGAAAGGGTTCTCAGGAATTAAGGAGAAATGGAACATGTCTGTCTGCCTGCCTGCCTGCCTGCCTATCTGTTTGCAATGCTGTTTGTTTCTCTCACAGGAGTGTTGCACCTTCTGGACCCCTTAATGCCTGCAGGATGCATGGACATGTCTATGTCAACAAAGTAGAGGGGAACCTGCACTTCACACTGGGCGCGTATGTTTGCACATATCTGTGAGAAATGTAAACCCTGAATCTGGGTCATTGAATGTTTGTGTCTTCATGGTTAAAACAGAACTCTGAAAAACTATTACATATATTTTCTTTTAGGGTAAAACATCATAAGGAGCATCTTCATCTTATTAACATGTGCACGTTTTTCATGAACAGGGCCTTGCATTATTCTGGAGCTCACACCCATCTTGGAGCTTTTATCGTAAATGACGGTGAGACTCACTACACATTAATTCACACACCCTGGTTGGTTGGTTTTCTGAATTTTGACTGTAAGGAGATTGTCAAGGTCGATTCTGGCAGCTGATATTGAATGTCTTAGCAGAAAATGTCCACTAGGTGGTGAGACCTCCATTTGTTTTTTCTAACTTTTTGTTTTCTCAATTCAAAGCATTGCACAGATCACAGCAGTTTAGCATTAAAGCTATGAGAAAATATTATTTCCTCTCCTTCAGCTTTCAATTTCTCAATTAAAAAAGGTCTCTTGCCTTCCAGCTCAAAACTACTCCCATCGAATAGATCATCTATCCTTTGGAGAAGCGGTTGCAGGACGCATCAATCCACTAGATGCAACAGAGAAAATTACATTAAAGCGTATGGAAATCTTTACAAATTTATTGGCAGACACTAATAATAATGTTTTGTTTGGGCTGTTATATTTTCTTGTTACTTTTTTTATTTTAACTTTCGTCTCATGTTTTGTTTTCTGCAGAAAACCAGCAGTTTCAGTATTTTGTCACAGTTGTTCCTACTAAACTGCACACATCCGAGTTGTTAATGGACACGCACCAGTATTCTGTCACAGAGCAGGTAAATTATCTACCTGTAATTTGGCCTCGATTCCATATTTTATGTGAGGCTTTATCATTGATAAATCATCTGTAATGCAGGAACGGGTAATAAACCATACAACAGGTGACCATGGAGCATCTGGAATCTTTGTGAAGTACACGCTAAACCCTCTGATGGTGAGGGTGAGAGAGGATCACATGCCTCTAGGAACGTTCTTGGTGCGGATGTGTGGAATTATTGGTGGAATCTTTTCTACCTCAGGTAATTCTGCACGCCAGAGGTGGGCAGGAACTGAATCCGTTTACTTTCATTTCATAATACTCTTACTTAAACGTGTGCATATTTACAAGGAATCTACTTTTTACTCGTTTTACCAATTTGGTCAATAATTATCTTATATTATAGTAATTGGTTTCATCTCTGACTTAAGTTTGATCATCGTATTTCAGGCCAAGCAAAAAAGAATAATATCTAGGGGTGCAACAATGCAAAATGTGACAAAACATCATGATGAATACGTGTTCTAATAACTATGATTTGTTTGTAATTGCATTAATTATAGTATTAAACCAAGGCCAATCAACAACTCAGGCACATTAATACATGACCAGCCCACACCTCCCAGCTCTAGTTTCATTCATAAATTGTGCCGGTCATAATTTTTCTTCATCCAAATTTCACTCTAAATATTGTAAAACTATTGAATGTTTTTAGTATTGCTTTCTTGCATATATAACACCATTACAATGTTTCATTACATTTTGTAGTGTTTCTTATATAATCTCGGCTCGCTGGTTTCGGTGGTAACGTTTATTTTCACGTAGCTTCAAAGGTTTAGTTAGAAATGTAATTTTTAGAAAAAACTAAACATGGCAGCTCGATTGATGCGGTCTTTTGTTATACTTATAACATTTTGCATATTAATATGCTGTTTGTTTGTTGTGCATGTAGATAACAGGGGTGTCAACTCTCACACTTTGAGCGTGAGACACACACATTAGCTAGAATATGAAAATAATAGTACGTAGTATTATAACAACCGTATAATGAAAAATATAGATACAATTTAGTTTATCTCTAGAACCACTGAAGGTAGGATGTGATTTTCTGAATCAGCGTGCAAAACTTGATCAAAAATTGCAATAAAACAGACCTTTCATAAAAAATGTGTTACCCAGTGTAATTAGATTAGATTAGATTAGATTGACTTTATTAATCCCGCAATGGGGAAATTCCTTAGAAACAGCAGCAGTAGTGAGAAAGACAGTTTAACAGGATCCGTAAGATCAAAAGTAACGATATAAGAACAAAGAAAGATCAATAGAAAACAAAAAACAATTTCTCGCTGTATAAATATAAGTAAAGATATGGGTAAACAACATATACACAGTGCAATTTTAGTGGATGAACAGGGAAGGGGATACTCAGAAGAATTACACATGGTCAAAATACTGCACAACAGCAGAACAAGCAATGTACACAATGTGTGTTTGTATGTGAGGGGATAGTCTAAATTGCACATGGTTTAAATAATGTATATCAAACCACGAGTCCTGAATAGTCTGTCTAACCGAATCATGGGTTGACTGTATTGTTACACCCCTAATAATAGCTCATATCAAAACAGGAACAATACTTTTTAAACTTCAGTTCCTTTGCTGATAGATGCTGGATGTATTAAGAAGTTCTTCTGCAGTACTATGTGTTGTTTTTTGAAAGGTACTTGTATGTGAGTTGCACTGAAGTGTTTAGGCTACTCTTCACGTCACAGTACATATTCGTACTGTATTAATATATTTTTTCTGTCCTATATGTAAATTTTGAATGGCCTTAAACCCTTTAAAATATCCTTGTGACTGCATGAGTGAGTTTTTGCATCTCTTCTCTCCTGTTGCAGACTTGCTCCACAGGCTGGCTGGCCTCTTTGTTGACGTTATATGCTGTCGCTTGGCCTTAAGAGCAAGAGAGGTGAGGTATAATAGCATGAGTGAATATCTCTCACTTTCATATATGAATATATGGAGACAATATTGTAGGAATTAGCCCATATCTGACCAACCAAACTGTTTCAGAGCAGTTTGATGGGAACTGGTCTATTGTAGAGTAACTCGCCTTCTCAGGTTTCATTAGAGTTTCTCTAGAAAAGCACATTGTACATTAAACCAGCAGAAATGACTTTACATCCTAATTATTTAATCATGCAGAATTAATGATTTCTTTTAATAGGTGGAACTGGTGCACTTCCACTTTCATTAAAGCTTCAGTAGTGTTTGCATAAGAGAGCCATTTGTATGGAGTTAAACTGTGCAGTTTGAAAGATCTGCAGGATTAGTACTGTGTTAGTATTTGCATTCTTGTGTTGTTTATCTTTGGTTACTGATGATGTGTACTGTTACACTTTCTCCCTTATCAGGTCCTCCCTCAATCCCAAGACTGAAGTGGTGAAAAACAACGACAAATGTAAATTTAGGTTTTTCCTTTACTCTAAGAATTAAAACGTTTTCTGATCATTGATTGTCTGAGTCTGATTTGATTTGGGATCCAACAGTGCACAATAACAATTTATACCCAGTTAATTTACTACAAGACCATTCATTCATAGTAAGAGCCAGAAGAGTTTTTTCTGTCTTCTACTCTTTGCTTATTATTAATGTAGTGTTAGGGCCTTACTGCTCAGTCCCACATTAACCAGCATTTTAGAATCCTCCCCTGGAGTAGAGTAGTAGTTTGGATGCACCACACTGTAGCAGTAACAGTACATTCGCCTACATCTACATCGCTTTGGATAAAAGCATATACCATATGATGTGAATGTAAGACCACCAGATGAGGACACTTCTTTTCACAATAAAACAATATTTATTAGGATGTAATTCCAAAGACTCCTATGAAAGGATTCCTGATCTAAAATGTGGTCACATGCATTCTCTATAAGACTTGCATAGTGCTTTAATAGCCATTCCTACATTGACAATCTTTAGTGAATAATCCTGAAAATCAAGTGAAGATTGGTCAAAATTATTTGTATGGCAAATTTCACATGTTTGCACAAAGCAGAAATGTGGGTCAGAGCCTCCAAGAGACTGGACAGTGGCACTTGAAGTAGTTTGTATTATGATTTACAGAGAGATGTGTACTAATTAACGGTGAGTGATTGAAAGAGAGATAAAGGTCATCCATAGTTAGACAAAGGTACGTTAAGCAGCTATTAATGTTGAAGATTACTAACAGCCAGGCAAGGACAGGATCTAACAAATAGTACAAGAGTTGAGTCCAATAAGGTCTGAAAGGTAGTGAAAGGAAGTTAAGCACATCATTTTTATGGGGGAGTGAGTCATCTGGCCAGTTTCTGCAGGCACAAATGTTGGACGAGAAGGCCTGGCTCACAAGCTCTGTTCCAGTTCATCCCAGAGGTGTTGGATGGAGTTGAAGTCAGGGATCTGTTCAGGCCAGCCAAGTTCTTCCATCCAACCATGTCTTTATGGACTGGTGCCATGGTCATGGTGGAATAGAAAAGTTTCTTCCCCACACACTGTGTCCACCAAGTTGGAAGCATGGCCCTTAATCCTGAAAAATAGGTGTGTCCTAACACTTTTGTCCTTATATTTTCTATTCAATAATAAAACAAATAACAGTAAATTACAGTATGTCCACCAATAAATTCCTCACTGATAAGGATTTGGTGGGGAGGGGAAAATAATCCCAGTTAAGCGCATGCGCAGTGGCTGGACTTTCGCTGCCCCCGGATCAGTGCGTTTAGCACAGTGGCCATATTTGTTGATGTGTCATATCAACAGGAGAGAGCTGTGGACCCTCACTGTGACAGAAATAGTCCCTCTAACATGAAGATCATTCTCATTAAATGGATCTAACGTGACAGGTACGTTAAGGCCACCGTTACTTTGAGAATAGTCATTGTTTACCATAAAAAACAGCCCAGGTCTACGTTAGCTTGTCAGCTAACTAGCTAACCTGGTGTTTTCTGGGAGAGTCTGTTTCTATCTGGTGAGTTACACCCCTCTTTTCACAAGTGAAAAGCTGATACCTGATTATTTTATGTCTGTGTTCTTTATTGGAAACACCTTTCCTTGATCAGTGTGTTGTCAGCTGGGCAACATCCTGTAGGTTTCACAAATGTTTTAAACAGGCTAGATGAGCTGCAGCTGTAGCATATTGCTGTGTATATACACAACCCCCAAAACCACCAAATGGTTAATTCACCTAAATGTGTTGGTTATTAATTCTGTTGATGTCTGATGTAAAGTACTCGTGATGGTTTCTAAACAAGAAGGTTACTTTCTCCAAATGCAGGTGTTCATGCTGCCAGCTGCAGTTACAGCTAACATTAGCTGCCGGCTGTCATTTAACAATATGAATACAGAAGCTGTGTTTAACATCACTTGTTTGGTCTAAAATGTGTTGATTATTATGATGTTGGGTACTCGTTAAGGCATAAATGCAGTTGCATTTGGAGTAGTTATAAATCTTCTGTGAGTGATTATCCTAAAGGTTTGTTCCAAGATTCAAGACGTGTATTATATACACTAAGGTCGTGCAGTGTAATTTAACCCGGAGTAGAATAACGATGCAATAATTTCAATTGGACAATATACAGGAATTTGCAAAAGGCTTTGAGTCAAAATATGTCTAAATGCCAGTATCGTATAAGAGTGATTATCCTAAAGGTCTGTTCCAAGATGCAAGATGTTTATTATTTGTTACATAAACAGTTCTACATGCAGGACATGCAGTGTAATTTAACAACTGTGCAATAACAGAAAATCAAATACAAATAAATAGAAAAAGATAAAACAGTTGTGAATATTTACAAAATGACTTTGTGCTTTCTGAGTAAATACAGGTGTAAATGGCAGTACTGCATATGACAAATCAGAAAAATGATTATAAAAAGCAGATTGTGCAATTATGTGTAAACAGCAGAATATAAAATTTAGGGTATATAGAGTTGTTAAATTAGTCTTATTTAATTTAAATATATCTTAATTCAATTTGTCTCCCTAATCCTGTCTGTTCCACATTTTATCCACTGAGAGTTGTTACCATTAGCCCATAGGGCATGTTGTGTATCTACAGTATCATCCGAAGCATAATGTAGGTGTGTGCACGGATACAAGACCATATTTATGTTCTAATTCAATTAGCTTAAAGGAAGTTTTATTTTTTCTTTAGTTGTTTTCTAGGTCACTAAGGATAATCCAGTCTCTGAAAGGCCAACACATTTCCTTCTGACATTCTTAAATGTCTGTTTGACTGATAAGGCTGATTGTAGTTGGCGTCTTTTCTGTATCTAGTGACTACTTTTGCTGTGCACTTTTAAGGAAATCACTATCATGTTAATCTGTTCGTGTTTGTAAGCTGCCTACATGTTGGTATTTCTCAAGACATTCATTTCTTTTACAGTGTTTCATTTCCAGTGTTTTTTTGAATGACTAAAACCCTGTGGCAATAATTTATTTAATGCTTAATTTGAATAACGCTAGAAGGACCAAACTGCCGCCTCATAACGACTGAAGGGAACGGTAGAGCAAATCATATCTGGCTTTAAAGGCGCACTGTTCAAAGTTCATTTTTTCACCCGTTTGCCTTCATTCTTACTTTCTTACAGTGCTTCATTCAGAGGAGGAAAAAGAACCTGGTGCATATTTGTGTACATTCTAGCACTTCATTTGTTTTCTGACTGCTTATTTGTTTGCAGCAGTGCTTGTAATGGTAGTAACTATAAGAACTGTATAGCATACAGATTTATGGATTGGTACACACCAAGAATTGGACAAGGATTGGAGTTCGGTACAGCAATACTTGCTATAAACCTGAGATGTTTATGTTATGTTATGTTATAAAAGTATTTGTGCATCAGGAGGGAGTGCTTCTGTTTGTTTCACTTGGGCTACATTTCAACATTGCTTAAGCCCAACCCTCCCAGAAAGCCAGAGGAAAGCACCATTGCTTGTAGGGAGAGACAGCAGGTGCAGCAGGGTAGCTTTTTGACAACTGCTGACTTTGGTAACTTCATGATAAAAATATGGAACTCATACATTTTCAGTCAATCAACATTTAGCTCGAGCCAAGCTTAACATGGCATAATGCTAATTTGCTAACAGTTTAAGGTGTCCAGGAAGGACTAGCGCTTGTAAAATTTGGTCTCTGCATTAGATTAATTCGTTTTTGTACATAGCACTTGCTTGTTCACCGTATGACTGAACTAGTACATCTGGACAGAAGGGCAAAGATACGTATGGTGGCTCAACCATGATCTTTGTTGTTTGGATACACCTCTTTATTATGACTACTACTATGATTACACTACATTACTAGTAAGACAAGTAATGTAGTGTTAGATTAAAGTTAGTTTTACATTTTTGTGTAGCTCATTTAAGGTCAGAGCAAGTAGGAAATGACTGTTATTTTGGCTCCCTTACTGTCCAATGTGCAAGAAGGAACTATGATAATGCAAAAATGTTGCTGTGACTGTGTTATGACTACCTTCTAGAAAATGTTTGTCAGCCAGATATTTGTATTATTTGACTACACTGTTTAACATTAATTTAGCCTGATATGCTTTGCTGTCCACTTTTTTGTGGTGTTAATTGTTTGGTTGTGCTTTCAGGGCTTTTGGAGAGGATGGAGCTGTCTGACTGCATAGAAGAACAGCACTCAGCCCCTGACCCTCCTCAGACTTCAACAGTCAGCTCAGGAACCAAGGATTCACCCCAGATCAGCAGTCATGCTAGTGGGAAAGGGTTGACAGTTGCAGAGGGGAATAGTTCTGCGAATGGTGAAGTTAATGGCGAAGCTGAGCAGGACAGTGCAGAGATGGACAGTGTGCAGTCTGATGGTGCAGACAGAGCGGAGCTGAGACTTGACCTGGACCACAGTCAGGACCAGGATGGAGTGGTTGGGCAGGATGGACAGGGGGGTGGTAACACCAGCTGTGACAGTGGAACAGCTTCTTTGGACGATGCCAGGACACCCACAGCTCATCACAATGGGCTAGTAGAGTCATTACCTGTAATACTGGATGACACAGTAACAGTTGTGTCAAATAACTTTAAGGAGCCAAAAGAATCCTCTGTTTCTGTTCAAGAGGAGTTACCTGCAAATAGAGTAACAGAATGTCCGCCGTCAGATTTGGACGACACTTCCTCAGTTAAATTAAATACTTTGGAGGGAACCTCTAAACCTCCAGACTCAGTCAGTCAACCTGGCACAGTAACAGGTTCAGCATCTTTACCACAGACTAAGGAAACAGTTCACTTACACACAGCACCCAGCTTTAACCTGTACGACACAGACTGCAGCAGAAAGTTGATGTCTGAGATACAGCGCTCTATATCTCAGGAGTCTCTGCTGGAGGAGTTGGAGTCAGAGCTGTTGAATTATCAGCTGCAAGAGCAGGGCAGCAGCAGAGCAAGCCCTCCAAACGGCCTGCCCAAAGACCAGGTTTTCTTTGAAAAGTGTGTCCAATACAAATACTCGCAACAGGAGAAGGCCATAAAAAGGTGAAACACTTTGATAAAATGTCATTATGCCTCCCACTGCTGCTAACAGCCAGCTTTTCTGTTGAATAGATTACTGAACGAATATGTTTTGTACATCCTTTGTTCAGGTCCAGAATGTTGCTTGCATTCTGTGTCAATGCGCCCTTTTTATTTTACTTTTCCTCATTTGCATTAAGACACCTACTTTGCCTACAAACTCAGGCTGGTCAGTCATTTGGCAGCCAAATGGCACTTTGTAGAACAAATCCATGACAACATGAAACACTGATGAACAGTTTTGTGAAGCAGGTCGAATAACAGATACTGTGCTTGTCAGGTTGCTGGATGAGAATAAGAAGCACCAGGAGCTGATCCTGGGCATCTGCTCTGAGAAAGACAACATGAGAGAGGAGCTCAAGAAAAGGATGGAGACTGAGAAACAGCACATTTGCACCATTAAAAAGGTAAAGAACAGCATCAGCTCTTAGTTAAGAAGTTTGTAATGTTTAATTACTCCATGATGAAGGTGCATCTTCACTCTACACGGTCATAACTTTGAATGACTAAGGTTCATGGATTTCTACCAATTTTAAACTTTCCCCCATGAGATCTTTTCAGTAAGAATACTGTAAATTGATAAGCCAGACCTGCAGTGTGTTTTACTGAATGAGCCTGTTCATGCTAGCTGAAATGGCTTCCCTGAACCCAAATGGCCAGATCAAGCTCTTCCTGTTGATTATAGTGCACTTGTTTACTGAAGAGTCTGCATCTGGTGCTGGGTAAGCATACTTGTTTGAAGCCAGCCATGGGCTCTGGGACATTGCAGTCTAATTCAGTCCAAAAGGGGCCCTTGTCACAGAGGGTAATAACACAAATCAAACAGAGCAGTCTGGGAGACCGGCTGTCTGTGAAAGGCAATAATCTGGTACCATGGTAATGGCAGGAAACGGTTGTGTGTGTGTATTATACCGTCACAGATTCTCATCAGGGTTGAATAAGAAGGAGCTATCATGTGGCCCATCATGACACCACTGCCTCATCAGACTTACTCATCTTTCAAGGAGTGATAGAGACATTTTCCTCCCAGATCTCCGCTTTGTTGTTCATCCAGTGATATGAAAGACTAATAAAGTAATTTAGTTCCTTGGAGAAGAAGAGACAGCTTTTATCAAAGTTATTTCTGTGATAGAAATAATGACCGGAAGGCTGTTTTGGCATGATTACCTGTGTGTTTTCCCCTGAAATTTGAGGCCAATATGAAGTTCTCCTTTGCTATGGAGCTATAGACTATAAAGCGTGTCATTAAAGGTCTTTTTTTTTTTTTATTGGTTGTATAACGTGGTTTTTGTTATTGTATCCAGCATGTATCTGATCTTTGTTCTGGGCAGAATTTACTCACTTTAAACAGTCATTTTAGATCAGTATGTCGTGACCACAATCATACCTGTCGACTGTTTTCAGCAAAACATAACCAAACCTACATATCTGGTGTAATCAGATCAAGCAAGAAAAACTCGTTTTAATCTATTCATGGAGTTGTTTAGCTGTAGACTGCTACAGTAAAAGCGCATTTTATCTATGCAAGTAAACCCAAAACCTCTCTTGTGTAGTTTGAAATAGTAAAAGTCTGAATGTGGCCTAAAAATACTGGAATTTCTAACCGTTTTGGAGACGCATGTGTGTATTTGTGTTTATTTTGCATCTCCTACTATATAAATGTTAATGACGTTAGGTGTTTACTCTTTTTCTGGGTGGCATGGGGCTATTCCTAGGCGTGTAATTTGCCTGCTGTCTTTGATCAGCCTTTCCCAGTCAGACCTGCTTTTGTGTCGTCATACAGGGAGTGTTCATGATTATCCCTATTAGTCTTTTCTTAGAATGAAAGCCACTTTTAAAAGAATTGTTCTTGTCTTGTCTGACCAGTTTGAGAGCAGGGTGGAGGAGCTGCTGAAAGAACTAAAAGAGTCCAAGGACAAACTAGTTCATCAGGACCAAGCTGCTAAGAATGCCATTCAGCAGATGCAAAGGGAGATGGCCTACCGCTTGGAGCAGGTGAGGAGGTCATCACTATGACCACTGTAACTGGTGACTTAGAAACAGTCCTTCAGGACTACTGTGTTTCACCCTCCTCTTGCTTACACACAAAGCTCTTTTCTTCCACTGTGGATCAATTACTGACAAACAATGACTGGACTGTGGTCCTCAGGCTCAGGGGAGCTTGCATATCCCTCAGAGATTCGCCCATCATCTGTGTCTTGTTACCTTTAGAATGTTGCTAGAAAGTATCTGGTTTAAAGTAGTGTTTAAATCCATGCCTGCGCTCGAATATCAAGCTCGAGTGTTGGGTCAGATTTGTTAGAAAGACGAGAGACTGCTCCTGACTCACTACAGTGCTAAATTCTCACAGCTGTGTGAGTGCTCTTCTTCCTCTTGCAAACAAGCACATTAAATAATACACTGACAGAACTTTAGTGCTGAGATTGACATGGAGGTGTGAACCTCCATTTCTCTCATGAGCCCTACTAAGCCACATGCCCTATGTGCTGTAATTAAATCTTTCTCTGTGTGATTCTGCATGCTTGTTGCTCTTCTCAGGCTGGTAAGAAGTGTGAGGAGGCTCGGCAGGAGAAGGAGACGATGGTAATGAAATATGTGCGAGGGGAGAAGGAGGCACTGGACCTGCGCAGGGAGAAGGAGCAATTGGAGAAAAGGCTCAGGGAGGCCACGACAGAGGTGGACAAGCAGGCCAGGAGGGGGAACCAGCTTGCGCAGGATAAGGGACGGCTCCAGCAGCTGCATGATGCTAAGGTAAACTTGACATCTTGAGAAATACATTTCTATAAAGGACACCGCCTCTATTCTGAAGGCACACTGTGCGATTTGAGCCCCACTAATATAAACATCTGATAGCTGGTATGGAGAACAAATATTGACATTCCAGGCATGATTGCTTGTGTAGTGTGACAGTCTGCAACTGAACTTTTAATAAAAGTCTGAAAGCAGGGGGGGGGGGGGGGGGGGGGGGGGGGGGGGGGGGG
>JBBPDC010000109.1:29308573-29327421 GCA_037974485.1 Hemigrammopetersius urotaenia
AAGTGAATTTTGGAGAAAAGTTGGAAAAAAAGGGCCCCCCCCCCCCCCCCCCCCCTATCTTCTTAAAAATGAATGTGTAAACAACTACAGCCAATTAGCCCAGGCTAAAGTTTGGAACATGTTGGACACTTATTATTTTGATGTGTAGTGTGCACATTGCTACATTTGGCCGAAGTAAATCAGTAAGAAACTCACAAATTTGATTCGATATGGAATCTAAAGTGTGCTTGCTATTTGTGAGTTAGTGTGTATGATATTTCTGCAGGACAATGAAATTTCTAGGTTGTCTCGGGAGCTGGAGAAATTTAAGGACGAGATCAACTCCCATGTCATCAAAGTGAAGTGGGCACAGAACAAACTGAAGAGTGAGACGGATGCTCATAAGGTGAGAAAACCTTGTAATGTGCATATCTGAAGAATCACTGACAGGTGCTAAGCTTTAAAGAAAAGAATTCCCTACACACTGCTTTAAATGTGCTTTGATGCTCTCCAGCGTTCAGCTGCAGAGAGTGCATGAATAAACTTAATAAACAAATGACATTAAGAATCAAATAGTTGAGGGGAAAAAATTTGTCACAACTGATTTAGGACCCTGTAATATTTAGTGTAAGTCTATTCTAACTGCAAAGAAAGTGTTTAAAATAATATTTCTGTATCATAGAAGGCTAGTACAGGAACAGTGTGATGTCCAGTTTTTGGTCTAAAATGTACTTTGTTTTCCTGTTCGTGTCTGTATACTTGTCATTTTTTATTGTAAATCAAATGGCTAATTAACGGTTTGTTCATATTTGTCCAGTAAATTGAAAAATGGAGGTATTTCCCATATTAATTACTAATCTAATGACTTCTGGCTTGAAAAATCACTGAATCTAATCCTGGAACACTCCTCACATGTATGGCAAAACAGACAAGAAAATTCAATATGCATCAGTGGGTAGGACATATTGATTGACGACAATTAGAATAAACGTTAATTAAAGGTGGAATGAGTCATTTAATTAATCCTGTTGGAAAAACTTTGGAAGATTAAGATTTGCTTAATTAAACAATAGTTCTATTTTCCGTCTATGTCTGTTTTAATGATGATGTTTTGTGTGGGCATTTAACAATAACTTGTTGGTATTGTTGTCGCCCCCAAAAAACAGGAAACGAAAGACAAGTTAAAAGAAACGACTGCAAAGCTAACCCAGGCTAAAGAGGAAACGGAACAGATCCGTAAGAATTGCCAGGACATGATTCGCACATATCAGGTATGTCTGAATGGGTGTGCAGTGGAAAATGCATGTTAAAAATGCATGTGAAAACCATTTGGAACTAAAGAGATGAGTGTATATCCACTAGAGGGCACAATAGACTCTTTTGTCTGCTTTGTTTTGTCTCTCGTGAACGATGCCAGTGCTGTTTCATTCTTCATGTTCTGAATGCATGGAATTGCTTAATCTGTATAACAGAATTGGTTTAGGTCGCAAGAATGACCTGCTAGAGAAATTGCACAACATCGCTAAAAGTGGCAATGATAATTGTCATAGAGGAAATGACCATTTTCATATTTCTTCATGGATATAATGTGTGATAACATTGCTCTGTTACTGTACAGGAGTCAGAGGAAATTAAGTCTAATGAGTTGGATGCGAAGCTGCGGGAGACAAAAGGAGAGCTAGAGAAACACAAGCAGGAACAGACAGACCAGCTGGAGGTGAAACTCCCATGGCTTTATTCACGCATATCTCTTATAACACAGCACAACACAAAACCCTTTCAGTTTTCAACACTTTAAAAACAACAGAGTAATTTAAACAGACCATAGTTCTTGCATATGTTCAGTTTCCTGGACTTTTTTACAATGTGTGTTACTGCACTGTACTATGTGTTGCAATTGAGAGGCACGTTACGACATCAGCCTGTGCTCTATTCTCATAGAATGACGTATATCACTACCTGCTTTTTATGTTGTTGAGAAAACCAAGCAGTAAAACTCATTGAGCCCTAATTATGGGAGCAAAAGCAGGAAACATGATGACCTAATCATTATTTGCCTTTTCATTAGCTTTATTAAACACAGTCTTCCTTGCTTGGAAGGCTCTCTCTCAGCCATCACATTAATGGAATGGGTTAACAGAGCTGATTAGGTACTGGAGGTGGTGTAACAGTGGAAGAGACATATTTGCGTTGGTTAAATGCTCTTTGTTGTGACTGACAGACGCATCGAGCCAAGATTAAGGAACTAGAGGATCTGAAAAGGAATTACAAGGAAGGCATGGATGAGCTTACAACTCTCAGAACTAAAGTGAGGGGAAAAAATAATTTTTATATGTGCTTCATGTGTTTACTGTTCATAGTCAATATGCTTCAAAGAGATTATATTTAAGTGAGAGAGTCCACCATTCAGAATGATTTATTCATACCTTTTTTTTATCTTTTTCCTATAGGTGAAGTGCCTGGAGGATGAAAGACCTCGCTGGGAGGATGAGCTGTGTAAATACAGAGAGATCATCAACAGACAGAAGTCAGAAATCCAAAACCAACGTGAGAAGCTGGGTGCCATCCAAATGTTAGAAGAACAGCATCAGAGGTGAGGGTCGCATGACACGAACACTCCCATCCAGGCCCATTTATCATACTGTTCACTATGACACTGATGACCCAGAAACAATTTATTATATACGGCACATCCTCTGTCCTGCTGCTGCTATTTTATATTTATTTCTGTCTACCTCCTTTCTGCATCTTGCACACCTAATGTCTCCACTGTAACAGTATTAATTAAAACAGTGACAACACTAAATGTCTTGTCTTTTTGCTCTTGTTTTTTCCTTGCACTCTCTCTCCTGCTCTCTTAGCACTTTGCACTTGCACAGTCTTGTGGTCTTCTGTTTTTGTTCTTGTGTTGCACCATGGTCATGGAGGAACGTTGCTTCGTTTCACAGTGTACTGTGCATATGGCTGAAAAGACAATAATACTTCTTGACATGACGTGACTTGACTTGACAACCCAAAGTCACTGTCAGTTCTAAGAGACTGCTGAGTCTATGGTGCAGTTGGCGCTCACTATCCAGAGTTTCTAAAATTGGTATCACGTTAAGAATGTTTTAAGTGTTTAAAGTGTCTGAAAGATACTGTTTTGTACATTGTGAGGTTAGAGATGCTTTACTACTTTACTATTGTATTCAGTGTCTGTTTATTTGGCTTTGCCTGAGTGATAATGATTCAGTTGAACATGCTTGGATATCAATAATTTAACATGTCCTTTAGTTGTATCCCAGTGGTGGGAGTGTCCCCTCTGATGAAGAGACATGACTGTTGCTCTGTGCTGGAGCCAACAGAATTATTTATGTGTGCATGTTTCTCTAGAGGATTGCACTGAGTTGTTAGGACATGTCACAAGTGACTGTTATGTCTTTCGCCTCTGTGACTGACTTTAATGATTGTGGAATTGCTCCATTCACAGTTTGCATATGTTTAAGAATATTATACACACTGAAAATTAGCATTTTGAACACTGTTTTACGTAACAAATTGAGCATTAAAGTAATTCAACTTAGGACTAAATGCATCCCAGAGGCTACGATAGCATACATCAACTACATCATCTTTCTTTCTTGTCTGTATTGACTGACAGAGATGAACAGGAAATGGCATCTTTGAAGGAGGAGGTGGACAGCTTGAACATGCAGATCGCTGACCTCCAGAAGGACGTTCAGGGTGGCCGGTTGCGAGAGGCTGAGCTCCTGGGCTTCACAGAGAGGCTTACCAGTAAAAATGCCCAGCTGCAGTCCGAGAGCAACAGCCTGCAGGCCCAACTGGACCGCTTGGCCACCAGTTCCAGGGAACTCCAGAGCAGGCTGGAAGAATCTGAAAGATCCCTTTCAGACATGGTGGGTTCCTATCTGGCAGCAGATATGGCTTTGGTAGCCATAAAACATGTTCTGCTTTTATTTTAGTGACACTTTTCCTATCTTAATGGCTAAATATGGGCAATAGTACGTAATACGATTGAAGATGTTGATATCATGTTATAAACAAATTATTAATACATGTGGTGTTCGTATGCTGGTACTGTTTACAAACTTAAAAGATCACATTTAATTTAATTTATTCACAAGCTTTTTAAAAATACCTTCAAGTATAAACTTGAGGAGTGCTATAGTCAAAACCTGAGTTTAATGGAAGGGTCAGTCACAACATTTTCCACAGACACAGCAACTGAACAGTCCTTGAATGTGTTGGAAAATTAGACAAACATCTAAGCAACTTTAACAATGACCAAATTGTGACGGCTAGATGACCGAGTCAGAAATCAGTCTGTAGGATACTTGTCTCCGGACCAAAAGGTCATGGGTTCGAATCCTACCTTCAGCACCACCACTGGGTCCCTGAGCAAGACCCTTAACCCTAAGTTGCTCCAGGGAGACTGTCCCCTGTAGTTAGGGAATGGAAGTCTCTTTGGATAAAAGCATCTGCTAAATGCTGTAAATCTAAATGTAAATTATCAGAGCTTGTATGGTGTTCCCCCTATGGGTGGTTATTACTTGCAAAAAATTTTTTTTATAAAGTCAGCACTAAACCTAATTTCTTGCATGGTAGAAGAATACAATTTAAATCCAAAAGCAAAATGCAGGTAATAAGTGTATGTTTGTGTTCGTGTTTGTTTAGACTGCCAGGTTGAAAAAAGAAGAGCAGCAGAGGCAGGAGGAGGTGCAGACTCTGCAGGCAGAGAAGACTATGCTGCAAACAGAAACTTCTCAACTGAAGACACGTGTAGAGGAGCTCAGAGATGAGCTGGTCACACAGAAGAGGAAGCAGGCAGCCAACATTAAGGACCTCACCAAGCAGCTCTTGCAAGGTGGGAGACGGACAGACACATAGCTTTCAGAGAAAGCTGCCCCACATAGGAGAGTAAATTGTTTTTGTTGTTTTATTTGTTTTAGCCTGTATTTATGCATCGTTTTTGATTCACTAGTGGATTCTAGCGCACCATGAAGGTCATGAGAAACAAAAATGATTCATTGCAGTCAGTGAACAGCTCCTTTCACTCTCATTTGCATACTCACTCAGAGCTGCTTCCTTATTTTATTCCCTCTGTTTGATTTATTCTTGACAGTACTATTTGTCATTACAAACTGTCATAAATCAAATATAGCCTGTTTTTATATAAATCTCTTTCCCTCATATGTTGCGTAAATGAGAATTTATTTTCACATTGCGGCCTCCCAAGGGATTTCTGAGTTCGGGATAAAACCTGTTGAAAGAACTTAGTAAATTGATTGTAGTGAATGAGACAAGAACATCTGCTAATCAACCAAAAACATTGAAAAAACAAGGAGTATGAAAAACAGGCAACTTGGATATCTGTGTGAATGTCTATGTATTTCACAGTGTATATTAAGGCTTTTTTTGAAAGACACTTCATTCAGTATTTTAATGGAACTTTAGCATTTCTCTCCCAGTCCCCAGCTCCCTGAGGCGTTGTTGGTAATTAGAAAGCCATATTGGAGCTCTCAGGGGGCTTGCGGAGGGGCTGTGCAGCGGGAGCAGACAGATTGAGGTAATGTGTTCGTGCCTTGCTGTGGCGGCGGGAAAAGCTGGGTTAGACCACTGGGTGATTTCATGCCATTTTTGTTAAGAGAGTGAGGAAAAAGAAAGAGTGAGATGAGAGAGTAAGGCAAGTGCCAGGGGACTCATTTCTACAGAGGAGATGTAGAGAACATGAAGATATTTTTAAACAGCTCTATTTCTGCCCTTTCTCTCTGGGTGACCGTCGACTCTCTTTTTCCCACCTCAAGGACCAGTCCTTGAATGTGAAGTCTTTTAATTGAATGTATTTGACGTGCAGTGAGGAAGTGCCCCATGAGGGGAGGCTTTTATTCTCGGCTGTAAGCCTCTCGCCAGCAGCATTGAATGAGACTCCGAACTGTAAAGTCTCTCTCTCCCCTGATGGTTGATGTGTTTGTTGAAAAGTGAGACTGTGTTTTTGAAGTGCCTAGACCTGAAAAAGCTGTATATGGTCTGTTGTAATGTCAGTGTATGTGTGTGTTTCTCTTTGATAGCTCGTAAGAAGCTGGAGCAGGTCGAGAATGGAGGCTGTGATCGAGAGGGCAGCAGTATGGGCAGTCGTTCCAGCTCCTCAGGTACACTTTCTTTTTTCGCCACCAGGATGTTGTACTTGGCAGCATCATCTTAATGCTCCCACTGACCCTGAATTAACCTGCTGGCCTTCTGTCTCCAGAACATTTGCCTGTTTCTTGTTTTTCCTTTTGTCATATTTCAAGACAAGAAAAGTGTTTGAAATAGGCGTATCACAGTTTTTATTTTTATTTTTTTCATGATTAATTGGCATAATTCATTATGATTAGCAACATGTCTTCTTTCATGGTTCAAGAAATTCAAATAATAAAGTATAAGCCTAATTATGGAGGCTTATTTAGCTTTTGAGCCATTGATTGCTAATGCTGTTATAGCACCAAGTCACATCACTTGTCGATTTCGTAAGAACATCCTATTTCTGTTATCTTTTATTTGCACACATTCGCATCAACACAGCAGATGAAACAGAGCCAGTTAACACTGTTTGTTGCGATATGGTAGCTCAGTGGGTAGGACACTTGCCTCCGGACCAAGAGGTCATGGGTTCGAATCCTACCTTCGGCACCACCAATGGGTCCCTGAGCAAGACCTGTAGGTAGGGAATGGAAGTCGCTTTGGATAAAAGCGTCGGATAAATGCCGTAAATGTAAATGTAAATATAAACATGTTTGTAAAAGCTAACAACTGTGGAAAATAACTGAGATCAGCTCAAATAATTGCAGTCTGGCAATTATGTAATAGTTGTGACAGGCATAGTCGAGAGAGGAATGAAACACATTTCTTTGTAACCACAGTGCTGTGGTTCACATAACCCACAACAGACAAGCAGATAGAGCTGCAACAGAATGAATGGCAATAAAGACAGACAATAAATAACTCTCAGTAAATAAATCCCAGACTGTTCGTGCATGAGCTCCTATCCTCCTATGTTTACCCAGCATCTTCAACTCGAACAGCTGGGTGACTGACTCAGAAACAGGTAAAACACAATCATGCAGGGCAAGGGCTGCTCCAGCACTGGTTTAGGATCCACAGATAAACTTAGTCTTGCAACTTAGTCCAGTACTATTCAAATCAGAGTACACACAGTCATCTGAAGTGTCCTGTGCATATGAAACACTGCCTGTATATAATACACCATAAATCATTATACGTCTCCATAGATCTGTATTTATCTTTCATCTGTCTATTGATGGATCCCTGTCTTTTATTCATGTTGTGAGTGATGGCAATCTGCTGAAAGTCGGTCACTCTCTGTTTGATGTGACTGCCACTTTAGTGCATTTTTGTGAACCTTTGGTTTCTCAGCGCTTTGATTTAGCTGACATTTTCTCTCTGTTTCCCTCGCACTCATTCTCATTCATTCTTAGGCTCTTTGAATGCACGGGGCAGCAGTATGGACGATCGTTCTCCTGAGAACCAGTCAGGGCCGTCTGTGATGGTGGTGGACAGCTTTCCAGAGGTGGACAAGGCTGTGTTGGTGGAGCGTATCGTGCGGCTGCAGAAAGCCCATGCCCGCAAGAATGAAAAAATTGAGTTCTTGGAGGACCACATCAAACAGCTAGTGGAGGAGATCAGGAAAAAGACAAAGTGAGTGAGAGCAAGACTGTGAAAAGGGAAGTATAGGAAATCTCATACAAGACTGAGTTGGACTATATTTGTTGTTAAACATCACTGTGGTAGGAGTGGCCAATGAGGTCCTAGAGAACAGAAACACTCTCTGGTTTTAGAAGACCCAGACAGTGCTGCTTGGCCTTGCCTGCCTGTCTATCGTACCTCTTTGTCCTCAGTCCCTCATCCTGTGAGCTGAGGCACTGTGACAGACTTAGACTTACTGGGGAATGTTTGTTGAGCATTGTCTTTTGGCATTTGTTTGTTTTTCTTTTGCTTATTTTCCTTAATTTAAAATAAACCTTTTCTGACAAGGCTCGTATCTTGTTTGTCAGACTTTTGTCAGACAATGGGAGTTGGCAGACATTGAACGTTTGTCCATGCGCATACACACAACCAATCAGCGCTGTGCTCCTGGCAGATAGGTATCATTATTTGTAGTGGGCAGTTCTGGGGGAAAATATGCATCATTGGAGTATTTAATGATGTCCGATGCATATTCATGTACCAGCCAAATACACAAAATAAAGGCCATAACTAGTCAGACGGAAGAGAATAGAATGGCCAGCTGGTTTTGTCAGTCAGTATTTGAGAGGTGTGCTGTAATAATTATATATTAACTTTGGGCCAGTGACACTGTAAAAAGCAGGGTTACTGGCTTGGTGTCAGATTGTCATTACTCTTGACTAATGATGATCTTGAATGAGCCAACCTGCGCTAGTTTGCATTCATTAGTTCAGACACACCCTCTGCTGGACTGCGGTAATTTTAGCTTGTTTAGTAATCCATAGTTCTATGCACTAGGTCTTTTAGCCTAGTGTTTGTTTCTCTGTTCGTCTGAAGATAAGTGGAATGTAAAGCTGCTTGTTTACAACCTACCAGTAAGGTTTAGTAGGCTAAAAATTAAGCTTGATTTCATGACATCTCATTGACTGCATTGACCGGCACTAGACTTTCCCTCATCCTTGAGCGCCTTCTCTGCGCATTTTGGCTTTTGGGAAACTGGACTCAGCTCATTAACATCTTACTGAGTTGAAGAGGGTGATTAAAAGCAGGGAAAGGGCCTGGAGGGGGTTTCCAGAACCAGAATCGGGAAGAAATGCTCTTGAACATTAGACTTAAGTGTTCCTAAATTATCTTTATTTTAATTTTCTGTTGACTGATAATAGTAAAAGGTGCATGATTACATTTCTGTTTCCTGCAAATGTGTGAGGATTACATTTTCATGTTTGTTTGCATACATATATGAACACTTTTCTATTTGGTTCTTTCTGGTTCAGTTGTAGTTTGATTGTGGGCAGTTACCGAGCCAAATGTGGCTCATAGTTCTATTGAAACTGACTGTTCGTATATTCCGTTTCTACACATTGACATGCCTGATGTGTCAATCATCCTACAACTGAGTTTTTGTCTTGTTTTTGTGTGAGTATCTGAAATGCATGCATGTCTTTCTGGCCTGCTGCTATAGCTGCTGCCTTTGCTTCTTCTCTGCTGCTCTTGTTGCTACAGCAGAGAATCAGGCCATGCCATCCTGCCCTGGCTATCGCTTAATATAGTAACAGAGAATCAAATAATTTTAGGACACGTTGCCACTGATGTGGTTCAGAAAGTTGCATTACCAGATGCCAAAATAACGATGTAGTGGGTGATAACCCCATTACTCTAAACTTTAATTAGCTTCTCCCCAGACAACATGGGCACTTTCTGTAGATCCTGATTTTAAAGCATATCTGCCTGTGGCCCTCCCCTTCGCATGCAAGTTGCTTAATCGGAGACATCATTTAATTTCTTTTTATTTTGTTCTGTTAAATACTATCGTGATGGAAATTGGGTCCAAATGGGCCTAAGATAAACTCAAGGTAAGCCAATCTGCTTTTGTGGAAGTGATTTCATTTGAGTGTGTGCCTTTTTTTTTGTCATTGCTGTCTAGTTGTGTAGTCTGTTCTTCGCATACCTTTCAGAACTGAGTTTATTTTCTCTTCCCATTTCTACCCTTTAACATGGATTGTACAGTCTGTACTCTTTCCTGCTCATTGGTTCAGATGGCTGGTGGCCAAGGTGTTCAGCAAGGGAAAAACAAACGATGTGCCTGATCATATTGATTTTAAAAAAAATTGACAGGACAGGTCCATCATTTAGGAACAAAAAGAGTTCGAAAGCCCGCCTGTTCAGTCAGAGACGTTTTACAAGTATGGCTTCCAATATCTTGGTCTCAAGCCGCAGTCTGAATCAAGCATTAAAATCGAATGGGCCTTTATGTGGGCCGTGCGTCACGGTGGTTAAAAAAGGTTTGGAATGGGGGAGACAGGAGAGAAAAATATCACCTGGAGCTGATCGAATTGAAGCCTCTGTGTCCGCATCTGTACCTTTCTAAATAAGAGAAAACCACTTAGGTGTTCTTTTTTCCGTCTTTGTTTTTTTCCCACTTATTAAAAAGAGACAGCAATAATGGCAGAGACAATAATGATTTCAGATTTCCATCAGTGCCGTCCCGCTCTCTATTCTGTTTCAAACACGGCCACTCAAAGATAAATTAGGCTTTTATAACTCTGAAGATTTTTAGCACTTTATTAAAACGTAATTAGATGGGGTGCTTATTTTTGCCCTGAGTTTGGGTCGCCCTCTCTCTCTGTAACTGCCAGTGCACAAATACACACACAGTAGACCAGAATTTAATTTAGTCTGTGCTAGCTGTGACTAGATGATTTCATCATCATGCCCCTGTGTGCCACCATCCAAAACAAACAAGTAAACGAAAGAGATGCTAACATGTAACTTAAACCACAACCAAAAGAACATTCATTTTCTTATAAAGGTCACTGTCACTCGCTTGATTTTTTTTATCATGAAAGTTAAGACTCCTCTGAACCTGCCATGTTAAAAATTGCAGCCAGTCGACTTGAACTTTTTCTGAAGGTGATTTGTTATGATGGTATGGGCTTCTCCCCTTTGCTTTCTTCTGCTTTATCAGTAGCTTCACCTTCAGTCTTTCCCCTGGTGTCCATGGTTGCACAGTGACCATTACAAGGCTTTTTCCAGGGCTTTACTGTTGCTGGAAGTGTGTTTGTATGTGTGTGTCCTTGCTGTAATTGAAACAGGCCTGTGATGTATGCTGCCTGTCTGTTTATCCTGCAGAATTATCCAGAGCTATGTGCTGAGGGAGGAGTCTGGTGCTCTCTCGTCCGAGGCTTCAGACTTCAACAAAGCCAACCTCAGCAGAAGGGGGGGCATCATGGCCTCTCTGTACACCTCTCACCCGGCTGACAGCGGCCTCACCCTCGACCTCTCGCTGGAGATCAACCGTAAGCTCCAGGCAGTGCTAGAGGACACGCTGCTCAAGAACATCACTCTCAAGGTATTGCAGCTTGTCCCATGATAGCCTAATGGCTTTCTTAGCCCTACATACTAAGAGCAGCCATCTCTTATCTGCTTGCTTCTTGCAGGTTTCATTGTGTATTATTAAGTCAGCACATGTGGTAACTTGACAATATGTGGTCCAATTGCGAAATGGTACAGCACAGTTGCCTCTTGGCGATTTATGTTGATGTAATCGCAGCATTTAAGTGACTGGGTTTTGTTGCGATGCTTATCGGAAACAAAGCACATTTAACGTTGATTGATAACATGAGGCATTGTGGGTACATTTCCACACTAGACGAGCCTGCCAGGCTTCTATGAAGGTCTCCTTCCACTAGACCCAAAAGATACAGGACGGAAGGGGAGGGAGCGATTTGATCCAGGTCATGGAAACAGCCCAGCGCTTAAAGCCTAGCGCTTTATTGTACATGGGAATGTATCAGCCGGAAGATTGAGAGAAATTAAGTGGGATTCATTCAAGGACGGGATGCTTAATGAGCAGAGAATTTCAAGTTAGCAGGATTACAGATATTAGGAAGAGATAGTAATGCAATCAAAGTGACTTACAGCAAAGCAGTGAGAAATCATTCTTCCATCCCTGCTTCTAGGCATTGTTACCCTCTCACACTCACGCTCCCTCTCTCCCTTCTTCTTTTTCTTTCATTTTCTCCTTATTTGTTTCTTTCTTTCTTGCTTTCTTTGGCCTCTGTGTGTCTCTTCCTGACGTTATGTAGAGACTATGGATTGCTAGTACAGGGAGGGCTCATGGCTCTGATTTGTTTCCCTCTCCACAGGAGAATCTTCAAACCCTTGGTTCAGAGATTGAGAGACTGATTAAACAGCAGCGGCCGCATGAACACACTGTCAGCAGAAAGTGATTCCTCTAAGTGGAGATGTTGGCACGTGCCAGAGGAGGTGATATGACACCAGATGGGGGACCAAGTTTACCATGAGTTCAGGTGCTCTGAAGGACCGACCTGTGCAGCTGACAAGGACAAAAACATACTCATAATTTAAACATGCTTCCACATTCTGCATGACAAACTGACATAAACGAGAGGCCTATCAGCCGCAAAAGGACTGACCTCTTGGAGGAGTCCAGTTTGCCTCCATCTTCTTTGTGTCATGCCTACGAACGATCTGGCTAAATCCTTCCTCCATGTGCTTTTCACTCCTCACATGTCCAGCATGAGCTGATCCGTGGAATGTAACTGCTGCACCTTCCCCTTGTTGCCTGAGCCAGTCTTTTGAGCTCCTAGCAGAATTGCACAATTCCTTGTACCCAGTGACACGTAAGACATAAAGCTCGGAAGGTGAATGAAAGGATGAATTAATTAATGAGTGAATGAATGCGTGTCCTGATGAAGGTAGTTTCATTTTGCTCTGAAGAATTGAAATTGCTTGACCCTATTAATGGAGTCCTGTTGGATAAGGGGGGGGGGGCGGGTAATGGCGCATTTTACAAGCAGAAAACTGCTCTAGACCCGCTCCTCTTTATTATCTCTCCACACAGGCGAAAGCTTCTTTCTCTCGTCCATGATGTATATGTGCCAATTACTGAATGTGTTGTGTAACGAGCAGACCCTAATGCACACTCCCACGTGTTCTAGCCTGAGAGAGAGTAAGGGGACATTGTTCTCCACAAGGTTCTCTTTCACCCGAATGCCATTCTCTGTCTGCAGCCCCTGTGAAGCACTTAAGTAAGAAAGGGCATGCCAAAAAAATATAGGGTCTGCTCTTTGCCCATATTAAGTGTCTTGTTCCAGGATAATGTGGATTTGTCATAATAACTACATCTGGGATAGTTAGGTACTCTAAGGCTGGCCTTTAGTAAATGAGCTTGTGTTTTTTTTAAGTTATTTTCCTGGTCTAAATGAATTAATTTCTTATTAAATCAGTATGTCTTTTTTTTTTTTTATTTGTTCTGCTTGGTATTCAACCTCTGCCTCTCCTCCTCTGCTGGGAATTTGTTTTCACTTCTTGCATACCCGTTCTCTTCCCCCTCTAATGCTGTTTGTGTTGCCTCGTAGCAAGCTGTTGTAAGGCTGAATTAAAAAGGCAGTTGCTCATTTAGCTGTGCTTTAAAGGGATAAGTGTGGACGGCCCGTTTTAACTGAATGAGACATTGTAAATATTGAGGGCACAAGTGCAATTCTGTTTATCCCTTCGGTATTTGGCAGGGACAGTGACCCGTTTTTTTTTCCATCAGACTCGCCCGAACTGTGATTATCACAGCTACTGTCCCATATAAAGAGCCCAAAAGAATTGATTTGCGACATCAAAATTCTTGGGTTGGATTCAAACCGCGCTGCTTGGATTCGGCAGCGTAAATTCACAGCTCAAGAATGAAAACCCTGCTGAACCCACACTGGAGTGTTAGAAACCAGTGCCTCTCTGGCTGCTGCTTATAGACTTCTTTCGTTCGTCTTTATTCTTTACATGTTTGTGGAAGTATGAAGGATCGTTCAAATAAAGCCTTTGTGTACACGGGACACCTCATGCCAGCCGCAAAAAGAATTTAATACCCATGTACAGCGCTGCAGCTTGAGCTCATTCAAGCCATTGTGCTTCTTCAAAGCGCACTGTCTGCATCTTTTCTCCCCACACTCCGTCAGCTCTCAAACACGCCAGAGACATTCCCTGCAAATAAAGAAGAAAACCGAAAACATTTATGCAATGTTAAGAAAACAAATATTTACACGGAACCCTGAACTCCAGGACGGACGCTGTCAAAACCGCCAGTAACTGTTTCTTATTATATGAAATTCCCCACAGAAATGATCAGTCGAATAATGAAATGACAAGCATTCTCTCTTGAAGTATGTGTGTATGTGAATGGTGAATCGTAACTGATGAAGAGACAAAAGAAAGCTGTTGATTCTGTTGCTGGTCTGTCATCTATGATCTGTTCGATTGAGTAGTCAAACTGTGATTATACATTTGTAGACAAGATGTCGTACAATGGTCTGTTTTTAAAAATGTTATTCTTGATTCCTTCTATGTATATATGGTGCTTATGGGGAATTAAAGAAAAGATGGTCATATCCACTGAAACGGATTTGATTTGTCTCACTTTTAACATCACAGCTACAAAACGCTACTCTGAATCCTGATGGTATCCATGGAAATCCCCAGTAAAGCAGCACTGATCCTTCAGATTAAATTGCAGACTCAGGAGCCAGCCTAAGATTGTGGTCAGTAGTGCAGGTCAGTTTCAGTCAGCATTCACATTTAGCAAAGTAGAATTCCCATTTAGCAAAACAAGATCCATCATGTTAATGTATTTGAGCAACTTTGTCATTTACAGCGCTCTCTGTGCTATTCAGTTAAAATAATTTAACACAAGCAAATAGATTGCTATCCAGTGACAGCGTATTAAATAGCTCCCCAAAAAGACCCGCAAATAAATGCTAGTCATCCAAATTAAATTTCACAGTTAATTAGTCCTCAGTTACTTAGTAAGAGTGGAAGCATCAAATTGAGAAAATAAGACTCCAGACTACACTCTTAAAAACGTCTATGAGGTGCCTTTAATTAGCGCAGAACCATTACATTAAGGTTCTTTACAATCACATATTTTTTAACATTTTAAAACAACCATCCATTGAAGGGGTTTTTCGGAGGCATCACTCCAGTGAAACTTTATGGCAGCTTTTTGGTGTCATGACATCTGGAAAGAGAGAAACTCTTTTCCTATCAGAGGCAACCTGTGTAATGTAGCTGAGCTCCGGCTGATGTGCAAACTCAGTCTACGAGTTCCTCACCGCTGCTTTTCCGTGCTGTTTAGAATATGTTTGATAGGAGCTGGGGGTTTTTGCGGCTATGCGAGCTACAATTACGCTCAACAAAACTACAACAGGACATTAAATCCTTGTTGTGGACTCATTCGACGCTGTAATTTAGGTGGTGTGTTTCCTGCAAGCTAGCAGTCTGGACTAATAATAGTTATGTTTACCCAAGTGGCTGAATATGTGTGGCAAACAGAGAGACTATCACAATCGCAAACACATAGGACTCCGCGCCAGCTGGGGAATCACGTGCCTAAACAAAAATATGTTTGGAAGAGTGCTGTGCTGAAAAGGATGAGAAATGGGAGGATCCCTAAATGCTCTGTCCACGTAGCAGCAAACAAGCTAAAACTCACTGAACCGTTTTATTCAGACTGATTCAGTGGCAAACAACACTTGCATTTCCATTCAGCGATGGCTAACATAACAGCTATTTGTTGGTTCTTGCAGGACAAGATCACGAGTTTTCTCCTTAAAACTTGCTTTTTCAGCACCGCAAGGAAGAAAGCATCCTTGAACCTCAGATCACCTGCGTGACATTTCAGTGGCTGCTAAAGGGAGAGGTGGTGAAAACTGCCAGCTTTAGAGATGCTGCCTTTGCTCATGGTGCCAGTGGGCCATTGCTTGAACCCAGCTGGTGGGCTATTTTTAGCGCCTCCCGATAAGGCGCATGGAAACTCATCAGCCTCGAGGACCTCCAGTGAATTCATAAGCCTCGGTTAATGTCTACCACCAGCACCGTTATCTGTGTCTGTGGTGACGGCACTCTCACTCTCAGAGATGATTAAACTGGTACACATTACTAGCATCTCTCTGCACTTATCATATCAGAAAGCAGAAGAACCCAGACCTGTGGGACAAGTATTAAAACAATCAAAGTAAATTTGATATACTAATATCGCTGATAGGTGTACATTGTTAGTATATCAAATTTACTTTGATTGTTTTAATACTTGTCCCACAGGTCTGGGTTCTTCTACAAAGCCAGTATTGGATGTGCCACTTGCATAAGACCGTGAAGGTCTGAAACATCAACTCCATAAGAACTCCGAAGGTTGGCTGTGGTATCTGGTACAGTTAGCATCTGATCTGGTGGTGGGACCTGCATGGATTGGACTAATTTGTTCAGCACATCCCATGGATACTGGATCGGATTGAGATCTGGGGAATTTTTTGGCCAAGTCAGCATGTTACTCAAACCATTCCTGAACAATGTTCGAAGTGTGGCAGAGGACATATTCTGCTGAATTCCTGCCATTAAGGAATCTGGTTTCCATGAAGGGGTGTAAGTGGTACATATCGAAGTAACATCCACATAAATGCCAGTACCCAAGATTTCTCAGCAGAATATACTCGGTGTCAACGTGATTCCTCAGACCGCCTTCTTCCATTGCTCCACGGTCTGGTTCTGATGCTCTTGTGTTCATTGTGGACATGGGTAATCAAGGCCACTTGTCCCAAACTGTGATGCACTGTACGTCCTTTCTATCATAGCCAGCATCAACTTTCTCCAGCAGTTTGTTACAGTAGGTGGGACCAAATGCCTCCCCCGCCCGTACGCATCATTGAGCCTTGAGGATCCATGTTCTTGTTATAGGCTCTTCAGTGGTCTTTTCTTGGACCACTTTGGTATGTAGTAATCACTGCATACCAGGAACACCAAATAAGACCTGTTGATTTGGAGATCTTCTTACCCAGTCATCTGGTCATCACAAGCTGGCCACTGTTAAAGTTGCTGAGATCCTTAATCTTACTTTAATCGATCCTTAATCAATTCCCAAGACCGTTAGGCACCTCTGAGGTACCCTGAGCAAGGTACCGTCCCCACACACTGCTCCCCAGGCACTGTGTTCGTAGCTGCCCCCTGCTTCACTTGGTGAATGGGTTAAATGCAGAGGATGTATTTCGTGCTGTTCACACTGTGTGCTGTGGTGTGTTCATGTATGACCAGATCTTCACTTTCCTTTCACTTTACCTAGTTTTTCTTCCTGCAAAACTTTGATTGTCAGAGTCTGAAAGATCTTTTATTTTGAGAAAAACTCTGTTTTCGGTTATGTGATAAGGTACAAGCTAGCAAAAATGAGTGAAAAACAAACACACGTTGTATTTAGTTGTATCTATACTGGTCCGTGAAAATGACAGTGGTCTGTGGTGCAAAAAAGGTTTAGAAAATAAATAACAATAAGTAACAAATGTGAAATAAATAACAATTAAAAAAAATATTTGCACTTTTGGTCCTGGCTGTGTTGAAACACTTTGAGCTTCAGCAAAGTACTGTAGGCAAGATGTCATACTGATGCCTTTAGACATTTATTTTGTTTTGCTTTCGTACTACACATCTGTTAAAAATGAAAAGTGTGCAAAGTCTGAGATTCACAGCTGTTTGAAGACAAGACAAGTTACATTAATTACATCAATAAAGTGATTTCACCAGTGTGTTCACCATTTCCAGACCTCTCCTTGTGGAACACCAGTACGTGTAGTTAGTTACCATCAAATGCCTGGGTTGGCTCAAACAATCCTTCATTAAATGAAATAGAATTGTACACATCCACACACTAGCTGGAGACATCGAGGAGAAATAGGTATCCAAACCTGTGCCTGTCAAACCAGCACACAAAATATCAACAATAAAAATCTTGATACTTTTGACCTTTGAATTTTATTTGTTTGCATTTGTTTTAGTGTTAACTTATTTTTTTTAAATGTAAAAATGCACTCACTAACCCTAACCCTAATCCATAAATGGATTTAACCAATTTGCACAAGAGTCTGAGACTTTTGCACAACGGTATGCATAACTAACAATGAAGTTTACATGAGGCAGTGTCTAGGTGTTAAAAAAATTCACAAATACAATAATAGGTTGTTTAGACTGAAACTGTAAACATTCCATTTTCTCAGTGTTGGTTTTGCAGAGCTGTTCAGCTTGGAAATGTCAGTTTGCTTTTTGATTTAAGGATGTTATTTTATGCTTGTGAGGGTTTTTTAGGATACATTAAAACTTCTCCATGTGACGGGTTTCAGCACATTACCGCTCATTTATGCTAATATACACGTATCAGCTACACCATTAAACCCTGACGGGGTAAAAGTGGTGAGATATATTAGGCAGCAACTGATTAGTTCTTGAAGTTGATGTGTTAGAAGCTGGAAAAATGTTTATAAGGATCTGAGCTTTGACAAGGAGCGACTTTGACAGCAGGTCTTTTGGGGCGTTCCCAGTATGCAGTAGTCAGTGCCAAACATGGGCTTCGTTAGGTCTATTTTGGGGGGATCTGAAGCCCCCCCCCCCCCCAAAATGATCCCAAGCCACACTAAATATATAGTAATTATACTATTTTTAAATTATATATCCAAACATTTCATACAAGATATCACTGAGTGCAGATAGGCACTTTACAAATAGAAAAAAAATATGAAGTCTAGCTCTCATTATTGAATTAAAATGATGAACTGGCTGTTGAAGCTGCTGTAGGTAGCAGGCAGGCATTAGGACCCAGGCGAAGCTACACGTAACTATTTGTTAGCCAGTAGCTAAATGTTCAGTAATGGCCTTTTGAATGTTCAGTAATATTTCTCTGGTAGTGCCGTTTTTACTCTGAGTGTCCATAACTGTTCACTCTTTAACTTTTCTTCTTTCCTAAAGTGAAAGGAAAGGTTTGGTGAAAAGTTTTCAGGCCTCTATACATGCTAATTCCTTCCTACAGTGCTGGGGACTAAGCCCCCCTTGTCTTTCCGTCCTAGTGACGTCCCTGGTGCCAAACAAAAGTGGTCCAAGAAAGAATAACCAGTGAATCAGGTTATGGATGGCGAAGGCTCACTGGTGTACATGGAGTGAAGAATAGTCCATCTGGTCTGGCATTCATCATGTAAATAGTAGAGCCCGACCGATATATCGGCAGGCCGATATTATCGGCCGATATTAGTAATTTTCCAAACTATCGGTATCAGCATTTATAATGGCCGATAAATGAATATTTCAAAAATAAAATAAAAACGGACGAA
>JBBPDC010000109.1:29328251-29338682 GCA_037974485.1 Hemigrammopetersius urotaenia
AAGTGTGTTCAATAACTAATGTTAGGGAAATCTGTTAATGTTTTGTTGCGCGTTTCTGAAATAAATAAATAAATAAATATATATATATGCTTGGCCTATTGCTTGGCCGTTGCTTCCTTAGAGAAGAGATGCCACCAGGATTCACTTTGGAATATATACTCTCAGTCATGTGAGTGTTATTTTGACAAACCAAGCTTGCAAACCAAGTACATCCCTTCATGGCAACAGTATTCCCTAATGAAAGTGTCTTCACACGGCAAAGATTGTTCTTGAATGGATGGAGGAACATGACAAAGCTTGAATTTGGCCTGTTTTAGCTGCATGAGAGTGAACTACACAATGCTAGGCAGGTGGCTTTAGTGGTATCGCTGATTGGTGTAGGTCCTTCATCAACAATGTCAGCACAATAGCAGTCAGTGTTCACTTATCGTTATTTAGTGACAACAAATGTAAGCTTTTGTTAATACAATATGGCTACCATTACATAATGTAAACCCTATAATGGTCCATGTTCTCTTAAGGAAGCGGTGCTTAACCAGCACCCTCTGGTCAAGCCGACGCATGGAAACTCAGACACACTGAGGAATGCGTGGAGTCCAGCCAAACTTGTAGGTACAAACACCACATGCCAGCCCATCAGCACGTCACAAAACAGCTACGCAGCTGCGGTGGGCTGCCGGTCAGTGTGAGGGAGAGTCTTATCTCTGCAATGTGCTAATGGCAGCCATCGGCTGACATAAAAATGTGTGTAGGGATTGGTGCTGGTCCAGGCAAGGTGGTTACAGTCATGTAATGGAAGTTCTTTTTATACTTGGCAAGTTTTGAATGTGCCTTTCCTCTGCTATTAACCACTTGCCATTTCTGATCTGCATAAGTTCACCTGTCTTGGAGAAAGAAAAAGCAATAAGTTGAATGGAGCTAACTACAAGATATCCAGCAAAGTGCAAATTATTTTTACATTAGCCAAGTTCGCTTCAATTATTTTTCTTCCTTCAGGGCACATTTTTCTCAAAACCAGAGCCCACCAAACGGCTGCTGCAGCATGTCAGCGATGTTGCAGAATCCAGGCATCTGGCCATGGCAAATAAATGCCAAGATGACAGCGAGGTGTTCATTCTGTGCAGGTGTTTAATCCAAAGCATATCGCATGTACGTGTTTGTGCCATAAGGGCCCTTGTCTGTTAGGTCTCCCTGCCATGAGTCCGGATACAGGCTCCTGCCAAACAAATGATTACTAATAACAAGGTGGGACGCTGCCAGCACTGTGCTGATGATGTAGGTAGTGCTGTTATTGTTTTTTTCTTTTCTTTTTTTTCCCTAAATCCTGCACTGTTGGATCAGAACAGGTAATCACATTCAAATAAGGTTCATTAGTTAAATCAGGCTGGCCGTATTCCACTCAGCCTTTCTAGAGTGGTTTTAAATCTGCAGTGGGCCTCTGGGGACAGCTTAGAACGGTAATGCATTTTAAAGCATCCAATGCTGCCATGATTAATAGCACACAGCTGTGACTCAAATAAAACGTTTCCCTTATGAGCCAATTCAAAAGGCTAGGCCTTTACAGCTGCTTACACCTAGATTTTTACAGCAGAATCAAATGGTCCTGTGGTCTGCTGGGGGGGAAAGAAGATTGCACAGATTTATATTTAAACTCTAAACCCCCCCTCTTACCCTCTCTTCCCTTTTGACGCTTCCTTCATGAGTCCAGTAATCTATGCGTCGATGGTTGGTTTCATTTGCGGTGTGATGGAGGAGTAGCCCATAACGAAAGCAGACAGCAGATTGGCTGTTGTACTTTTACAAGAATACTCCAGCATCTTTTAACCTAATATACAATCTGCTGCATCTGTGGCACATTTTAACACATTCCCCTGTGTTTGTAATGGAAGAGCAAATTCATTGATTAAAAGCACACTTACAAAAGCAGCCAATGGGAAGCGGCCCGAGCATCTGCCCAATTCTTTTACAAAGAGCAGAGAATTACCGCCTGCAGTAATTAACCATATGCAGCAGGTACAGCAGATAGAGATTAGGTGGAGAAGGTGCTGGAGAAACTGTGATGAACTGTTTGCCTTTCTATCATAGCCAGCATCAACTTTCTTCAGCAGTCTGTGTTACAGTAAGTCCACTGTGGGACCAAATGCCTTCCCTGCCCGTACGCATCACTGAGCCTTGATCATCCATCCAGAGCTGGAGAATTCTTTATGATGCCTATAATAAAAAAAAGAAAATTTTCTTAATTTTGCTGAAATTAAAATCAAGTAGAAAAAACACTGATAGAGTTTGAGAAATGTACCATTCCCTCAATGATCCATACGGAAAACTAAGCTGCAAGATATGTGGTCCCCCTCTAATCCTCATACACTTCAAGAGGCTTTGATCCAAGAATTACTAAACTACCTAAACCAACCCAAACACGACCCAAACTTCTGTAAACTGGTATCACACATCCAGTCTAGTGTTACTAGACATTGCCTGTTGTTACTGACCGCTGAGGAATGGCTGCTCAGAGCCATCTCTCATTATCATTTTGTAGCAAAAACTCAGAAAATAAAAATCAGGAATTCGTTAAAATTGTTCCCAAAGTTTGTCAAAGGCTACCCATTCACTGCAAGGTTATAAGGAGAGCTTCAATCTGGTCTGCTTTTCGAGTAAGGCACAATATGGGACAGTCACAATAGAGAATGTGTACATATATAATTCTTAAAGACACATTCTTAAAGATACAGTGTTTAATTCTAGGGGCTAAAAAGAAAAAAATCAATAAAGGAAAAATCAATAAAGGCTGTTTTTGGTACATGAAAACACACATGTGGGGCAGCTGGTAGCCTAGTGGTTAGGGCATTCGCCCTGCGACCAGAAAGTCCGGGTTCGTTTCCCAAGACCGCTAGGCACTGCTGAGGTACCCTGAGCAAAGTACCGTCCCCACACACTGCTCCCCGGGCGCTGTGTTCGTAGCTGCTCTCTGCTTCACTTGGTGAATGGGTTAAATGCAGAGGTTGAATTTCGTGCTGTTCACACTGTGTGCTGTGTTCATGTATGACAAATGGTCACTTTCACAAACAGAAGTGAACCTTGGGGGGGGCATCCTTTGCTTCAAATGCTGATTTATGTGTTTAAACACAGTAATATGCTGTTGGTGATGCACACAGCGGTTTCCTTCCCACAGGAATATTATATTAAAATAAATCTTTCATTTTTAAAGGGACCTAGTTCTCTTCCAGACTATTTGTTTGATCTTTCCATTGATGCAGAAATAATCTGTGGACCAGTGTTCAGGTTTAGAGATAGAAGAGCATCACTGAGCCTTATACTGATACTGAAACATGAATTATTGTGCCACTTTATGTCATTTGAATCAAATGAAATGCTTGTTAGCTTTTTTTAATGCGCCCTTCATTTGGGATGCATGAAGTCTGTCGAAATTAGATCAATGTACATGAATCTTTAATACGCGCAATAATGGTTGTTGTCTGATAGACTGGACATTTGGTGGACTTCTGAATGGGAGTCTTTTTCAATTTTTAATCATGTAGATGATGGTTATTCCAATAGGCATCTCGCAGTTTCTTAAAAAAAAGGTTTCTTTGATTTCCTATTTTCCTGCCTGGTAGGTTAGAAATAAGGCTTTATTTTTTTTTAAGTCATCACCAAGGTGACACAAAAAACAAGGAGATGCAAGGCAAGGTGTCCTTCAAACAGGCTTCGTGAATTTAATTCAGTGCAAGAACAAAGAGCTGAGAGGCTTCAGCCACTGCGTTTCCAACAGGACACTTTATTCTACACTCGTAAACATGAAGACCTTACACATTACATGAGGCATTGATACACGACTTACTAATGCATATCTATATACGGCACTGGGCAGAGAACGAAACCAGAACTAAATAAAAAACAGAACCAGACCTATTTTGTGCGTCAATGAACGAAATACTGAATCTCCTTTTCATAATTATAGGCAAACCGATGTATTAAAATATTAAATATTCATATGACATGAAAAGAGAAAAGAAGCAGCTCACATTACACAAAATATACAGTGCAAACATAGCAATGGATCACAGTTCCCTTTATATGATCACTGTCCTGACAGTTCATCACGCTCGCCGCATCAGCTGTAGCCCACTTGGTACCCAATAAATACTGTATAGTGTGACAAGGTTGTTTAATATAAACAATTTCCTTTCGTACAATTTGCACATTTCTAAGGTATGAGGTAAAGTAAGGCTGTAAAAAGGAGCTCTTTTTTTTAACGTCACATTCCTATGTACAATATGAAAGCTGACAGTTTAGTGAAAATTGCTTTTAAAAATGAAAAGGCCCATATTAGTGTAAGTGCTCAGAACAAGTCAGATCAAATCGACAGGGTTGCCAGCTTGGACTAGGTCCTATTGTGTGGGAAACAGCATAAAACTTTCAGCAATAAAAAGTGTCCTTTTTGGGGTTGGTACTTTTCTTTTTGCCAACAGCTCAACTGCTGCCAGTCACACACTGATTTCGCTGTTACTCACACTCCATTAGCAACAAGTGCAGAAACCTATCAGCTGTCAGCCAATCGCCAGGCAGGAGGGCAAATTCTGGATGATCGTGTTGATATCTTGTATTGGAGCTCAGCCACAAGAAAGAGAAAGGCCTGAAATGACTGTCCTGTTTCTTACACTGGCCTTAAATCACTCAGCAACGAAACCCTGACGCCCTTTTTCCTGCCACCTAAAGTTCAACATCAGCATTTAGGCTACAACAACTAAATAAAAATAAACAGGCCTAAAGAAACAAGCAACTGTGAATCGTTTTTGTCGCGTTTATTTTTCTTAAAAGGTGGAGGAGGATGTTCGAACGCTACAATGTTTTCTTATTCACACAGCAACCAATCTAAATAGTGAGAGGGCGTCGGGGGGCGTCTGCGACTGAGCCAGCCACTGCGCATGCGTGGCAAGATCTGAGGCTCTGACAGAGCCTGTAATTTTACATTTTTCAAATTTTGGTTTACAAGTAGGCAACCTGTCAAAGTTGACACCTTTACATTCTTTTTTCAGCATCACTCATAAAGCCATTCTTAAATTAAGTTCCCATCGAAAAATAAAGTTTGTATCATGATACCATATTTTCTTTCACTCATCAACATCAGCTAAAACTGGAATGAACAAGAGGTTCTCCGATTTGCATCCAACACTCCATGTCCTGTTGCCATGAGTGCCCTATGGCTGCAGTGAGTGGGTTATATGTATGTCAAGTGTTTGCTCTATTTTTGGGCTCCTTTTAGCCTGATTTAGGCCAGAAAAAAAGTGTCAAACATTTGGCAACCCTGCAAAACCGGCAGTTCTGCATTCGTTCAGTCTTGACACACTCCTATGGCTGCAGTAAGTTAGGCTGCTTGTAAAAAGTAAAATACATCTCTCTGTTCCTCTCTGACCGGATCACGGTGTACAGCCAGAGACCCCGAAATCAAGTTTTAATCTCAGTCAGTAATCCACAGCGCAGCCAGGTCTGACCCCCAGCCTCGAATAGGACCTTCAGCACCGGCTTCGGACCCCCCAAGTGGGACCCTCAGCACCGGGTCGTGTTGCTGCCGTCGTCGTAGCGCGAGCACGTGGCGAACGCGCTGGGCTCCGGAGAGCTGATGGCGGGCCGCCACGGTTCTCGCGCTCCGGCGGCGTCGGGGTTCCGGTCGCAGCGCACGAGCGCTCTGAAGGCGCGTCTGAAGTCCGGGCTGCGGCAGTAGATGAGCGGGTTGAAGGCCGAATTGGCGTAGCCGAGCCAGTTGAGGAAGACGAATAGGCCGTCGTCGACGGCGCGCGCGCGAAACACGCGCACCACGTTGGCCACGAAGAAGGGCAGCCAGCAGAGCGTGAACGTGCCCATGATGAGACCCAGCGTCCGCAATGCTTTCTGCTCCTTGGCCCCCAGGACCTTGGCCTTGGCGCTCGCGCCGTTGTGAAAACGGCCCTCACAGCGGTCGATCTTCCTCGACTGCTTCTTCGCCTCGCCGTACACGCGCGCGTACACGAAGGCCATGACGCCCAGAGGCAGGTAGAAGGAGATGAGCGACGAGGCCACGGTGTACGCGCCGTTCGTGACGAAGTCGCAGCACTGCGGATCCTCGTAGCACGCCGTGTCCTCCGCGCGCCGCGACCAGTGCAGCAGGATGGGCGGGAAGGACACGAGCGCTGACACAAGCCACACGGCGCACACGGCCGCCTTGGCGCGTGCCTTGGTCAGCAGGCTCTGATAGCGGAAAGGCCGCGTGACGGCCACGTAGCGGTCCACGGCGATCATGCATAGCGTGTCGATGCTCGCCGTTACGCACAGCACGTCCAGCGCGATCCACAGCTCGCACAGGAACGAGCCGTAGAGCCACGCGCCGCGCACCTGCAGCGCTGCTCCGAACGGCACCACCAGCATGCCCATGATGAGGTCGGCGCACGCGAGCGACGTGATGAACACGTTGGTGAGCGTCTGCAGGCGGTGCGTACGCGCGATCGCCACGATCACCAGTGCGTTGCCCGCCACCGTCACCAACACGATGAGGGCCATAACCGCGGCCAGGCCTACAGCCCACTGCTCCGAGGGGCCCGCCGGCAGTTCCGCTCGCCCGCGCCTAGAACCGTTGCCGTAGTCTCCCATGCTGGGGCCGCGCGCTCCGCGTCCCGATCTCACGCTGTCCGCCGGACACGCGCTCCCGTGTGGCGCGCCATCCTCGCCGCTGCGCTCCATCCGTCCTGCTCCCGAAACGCGACCCGCGTAGGGAGAGCGGGAGCCCGCGGGTGGAGGGAAGGGTGGGGGGGTGTGACGTCGCACCGCCTCTCCACCAATCGCAGTTCAGGATCTGCCCAAAACAGGCGGACCTGTTCCTCGGGAAGAGACCGGGAACAGTGCGCTTTTACGCACCGCATGAAAGAGAAAGAGACTCAGAGCTCCTAAGACCTAATAACAGGAGACAATTACAGGTATGTAAGGATGATCCGATTGTTAGTTATAACTCAAGTTATAACTGAAAACCTTATTTATTTTGGGTTAATATGACGTTTTGGGGGAAGGGATAATTTATTATTTTATTTGTTTTACGCATTAAGGCTTTATGTGTATCTTTTTGTGCCATAATTTGATGCTATGCTTATTAAAATAAATCTTATATTATTCTGTTTATTTGTATATTTTTGTGGAGCATAAGATGTCTGTATATATAGTCTTGTTTTTATGCAATTAATTATTACACACACACACACACATTACATATATATAAAATATCTATATATAATATCTAACTGCCTTGGTGTGTTTTAAGTTTACGTACATGTGCTTCATGTGCAAAGATCACATACGTTTCCTTTTAACTGTAATCTGTTGATGTCCTTCAGCCAGCAATTAAGGTCAGCTGTACTTTATCATCAGCAGCAGTAATGAGGAAAGGTCAGACCTTGTAGATGAAAAAAATCCATTCCAGTCCCAGCACACTGATAAGCTAAAAAAACTGCACGTATCTTTCATCCAGAAAGTGAACCAGAAAGAACACTGTAGTTTTGCTGCAGTATTTGCATTGAGACCATCCACACATGTATGATCCCATAAGAGAATATAAATAAATAAATACAGGAATATAAATTGAGGTGACCTGTTTTTGGAGTCCTACACACTGAGGCAAACTCGGAGCTTGCAGAGTAACATGGAGAGCAACACGTTCCAAGGCCTGATAGAACGATGCAATTACTGTGCCGTTGCAACCCTGCAAACTTCACAATGCCTGATTCAGCTGAGCGTAATTTCCACCATGCCCAGTACGTTCCCAAGATAAAGCACCACAAACCAAGCTATAAAAAGGCTGCTTACTTTCCTTATGAAACCTAAACAGTCCCGTGGGAGATGTTTTTTTTTTTTTGTCAGCAGTAGGAAGCTGTTACTGAAGATAAGATCATAATTACCCCTCCTTACAGCAGGGGTGCAGGCCAGGCAGATTGGGCCAGCACTGCAGTCATGGATAACGTCTCTCTCACATTTACATTCCAACACAGGGGCCCAGACGTGTGTGTCTCGGACCACAGAGAGCCCAAATCCCCTCTGAGCATGAACTGAGCCCGCCGCCCTCAATCAGCTGTACCTCAATAGTCATAGACAGTTTATGAAGATTATGAAGTCTGTGGTGCCTCTCAGACTTACATAATGCAACAGTAACAAGACTGTTATGTCATTGTTTTGATCTGATACAGTCCTGGGACTCCTGTGACCGGAATAGCCGCAGTTATTAATGGGAAGTTTACCAGTCATGTTGCTTGGTCGTGGATGCAGCTGTGTAAATGATGCCCAGTCTAACAAATGAGATTAAAGTTTAAGAGTTCAGTTTTTCGGCTCAGAGCAAGTAATGATGTCATCTAAAAGACTAGATTCTAAAAGTGTACACGGAAGTCATCCTTAAAGGGCCCATATGCCACATTTTCTTGTTTTATATATATATTTTTTATATTTTCCAATGTTTATATGCTTTTATGTGGCAAAACATTATTTTGACAGCCTTTTTAAACCTCATTATCCTCAATAATAAACCAGTCTGCTTTAAAACTGATATAAATAAAGCACTTGGAACCAACAGTATATTATACAAATGGTACAGAAAAGCAATAACAAATTTCAGCCATACTTTTGTCTGTCTGTGTTTATTTACATTCATCCTTAATCTTAAAATGTTGTGGCATTACATTGATCAAGTCAGAAGCTTTGATTTAAAATAAAAAGTCAATTTAAGCTCCTCTGGTTCCTTCACATGCAAATGACCTCTGTTCTAATTGTTCTGTGACACCACAAGAACGATGAATTTTTGCAGTTTAGTTTCCTTATATGGAGCAGATGGTTGAACAGTATGTTTTGAAAACTTAAGTGTTTATGTACTACATCAAATGAATTCAAATGTTCATGACATGAGCCTTTTAATGCTACTAGTAACCATATCCTGCCAAGCCTGCCCCTGTAGAGAGTTAAATGGAACAAGGTACGGGAGTGTTGGCACAGATCTGATGGCCTCAGAGGAGATGTGAACGCAGCACTGCTTTGCGTCTGGGTTGGGACCCGTTGCCCAGTGTGGGACCCGTTGCCCAGTGTTGACACTGGCATGGAGGGCACGGCAAGAGGCAACATTACTTCATCATCTTAAATGACAGCTTCCTGTTTATGGACTCTGTGTTTCAGGTTCAGGGCTTTGAGGGACAGAATGTGAAAATAAAGGAAACATTGCTGAAATTGCTTCAGGGATTTCTGATGAAGTGAGACAAATAGTTCTTTCCCTCCATACTGTTTTAACCGGCACTCTGTTTCATTTCCATGCAAGGATCCACAGTTCTGTCTTTTGGAAAGCCATTTAGCTTTAAATATTCACAGAACATCAGTTCCAGGCTCAGCAAACAGTCAATCAAAGGTGATATGATGCTGCCAGCACCATCATAAATGTTCACATACACAGTGCAGTAAAATATCTCAGGCCAGGAAGAAACAGCAACGTTTTCAGAAATGAAACCTCTTAAATTTCCATCCACATCAGTCTCATTACTTCAGGTTCATGCCATTTTAATGAAAGCCACCAAGCCAGAATTAAGAAACCACCGAATGTCTCCAGAATGTAAAGTACCATTTTCCTCTTCACTTCTCTCCATTACTGTGCGACTGCAGACTTCATTATTTATCCAGTTTTCCTCTCTCATTCCCAGCCAGGAACACCCATTCTTATCATTGTGAATAATTGAATAAATAATGCACTCTGAGCTCAATTGGAATATAGAACAACTGAAGGGCATTTTTATGAGCCTGTGGTTCAGACACAACACTGTCTGTGTGAAAAGTGTAAAAGTATTTTTGTAGACATATTTCAGTCTTATTAGAGGGACATAATCCCACACATGTCTTCCATTTGATTTTTTTATTTGACATGTTTTGTATTGGAGTTTGTCCATTTTATGCAATAGCACAATCATAATTTTCCAAACTCTCGTGATCTACAACTGACAAATGTGAATGGCCCATGTTCTCTTTGGCTGATTTTCTTACATTGCGCCTCATTCAGAAGCAGTTCTGTTAACAAGAATTGGCAGAACTAAATTGCTTTGTGGCTGAATAACTGGATATGTGCAAATATACTGATGTTCGTGCCTTAACAAAAGCAATACACTGAAAATTGACTTATTTCACAGCTGAGTTTTCAAATTTGGACTGTCTGGACTGAACACTACTCTTTGTAATGTTTCTTCAATCTCTTATTACAAAGAAGCAATCCTTTAAGTAACCCATTCAAAGTAGCACTAAGCAATCAGTTATATTCTGACTATCAGTAATGTCTATATTTATATATTTATACTTCTTGTATTAGTTGTAAAGTGTTAGGGCTGGGCGATTAATCGAAAAGTAATCGAAATCGACATTCAGAACCTATAATCGATCAAATTTTTCCAG
>JBBPDC010000109.1:29338982-29352024 GCA_037974485.1 Hemigrammopetersius urotaenia
CTGAGCAACTTGTCAGTGAACTATGAGGGCAAAAATAAATAAATAAATAAAATAATCGTTCATTAATCGAAATCGAGCTAAAATGGTCAATTAATCAAGATTTTGATTTTAGGTCAAATTGTCCAGCCCTATAAAGTGTCCTTTTGATTTCTATCTGGTTGTGTTGTATTGCTTTTAATCTATTGTTTTTCCTTTGTACTGTCCACTTTCTGGCACAGCAATGTAAATGTCCCACTTGTGGAACTAATAAAGGTTTATCTTAATGACCACGAAGAAACTACTGAAAAACATTTTTTTCGTATGTGAATGACGCTTCAGCCTCTCAGCTTCCGATTCTCTTCTGTATGGAAATAATGTCTTCAGACAGAAGCTTTGCGTCATCAGCGGGACACAGGGGTCTCTATATTTGCCCTTGGACTATTGCCTTCGAAAACATGTTCTGCGCATGTTCTACATACAGCAGAACAACATACACAAACAGACGGCCAAAGGTCTAGTGTGGTAAGTGCACATAGTAAATATTTCACTCAGTGAATGCTGTTAGCTCTGTTGTGCCGTTCGTGGAGGCAACGGCCTGGTCGGGTCCCCAGCTGCTCTATTAAAAAACATATTCACATTACAGCATGCTATACTCATAATCCTGCCTGGCAGCCACACCAAAGTGAGAGTCCAATTAACACAACACATAATCTGCCTTTACACTCTGTTTGGAAGAATTCACCTCACACACACACACACACATACAGAAACCGATGCCTCTCTACATGCTGATGCGAAACACACACCACACTTGACAGAGAATTTAAAACCTCCCAGACTTCTACCAAGCCAGACTACTGTCTCAGATTTGCACCTGGCAAGTGTGTGGTGAACTGGCTGGCAAATGCATCACATTAGAGTGTTTATGCTCCTCTTGGGGAAAAAGGAATGCAGCTACAAAAAAGTATAAGGCTTTCCATAATACTATTATTGTAATACTAAGTTAATATACTGGTACACTATGATAGTCTATACAGCACAATTAGTCTGTAGAAAGGTTTATACAATTTCTGCAGTCAGTTACACTGTAAACAAGTGTGAATAGGATAAAGTGCTCAGATAAAAACCATAGCAATAGTTGGTTAAATCTGCTTTCCTAAATAATATTGTCCTAAATAATACTGTCATTTAATTTCAGACCGCAGCTCTTTCAGTGAGGCTAAATGAAATTAGATCAACAAGATTTGAGGACAAACCAACGGTAACAGAAATGATGATCTATGGAGAAAAACTTATCCAAAAACTCTTTAAACATTTTAAAATACAGCAGTAGCTATAATATTCTGATAGGAATATGATATCAGCATTAGCCCTATTATCTGAAGGCTTTTGTTCCAAAACGCATAATAGACCACTGTCAAGTAATTTCTTCTTTTATTCATGATTTTTTACATAAATATTTTACGTTACTCATATTTTTTTAAACTAAAAACACATTCCATCATATGTCAGCTGTTACGCTTTTTAAAATTCAATGTCCAAATTTGTTCCAAAGGGATATACAGCATTTTGGAATGAAACTCATCATTTCTTTTTCATGAGGCTCAGCCTGCTGGGCACACAGCATCAGTGCGTGACTAGATACAGCACCACCTGCAAGCTGAACCTATAGCAAAGTGAAGAAAGGCACTGAAGAGTGTTTAGTGATGAGAGAGCCACCTACACACACTCTAAAGATGGTATCAACAAAGCTCAGCATGAAAGGTTGACCTTATCAGTTTCGCTTAAAAACTCTCTCTCCTTTTTTTCTTCTAACTCGTTCCAGATTTCCTTTTAAGTAGTTTGGTGATCCTGCTCTTGAAACATTACATCACGTTTCCTGAACTGGGCAAAAAAAGGTGCCCATGATGCCCATGATGAGTGTTTCCCATCATTCTCTGCATTTCAGTCACACTGTGGTAGATAAAGTAGCTCCAAATCAGTCTTACTCACTCAACCTGACACAATCCATTTCTCAGTTGGAGAATCCGAGTGGCAAATTAATCACAACACTGCTGGGTTACTCTGTCACCTCATGCAATAGACACAATTGCACCGATTCCCATTGTTAGGGGGAAAAAAAACCCTGAAATGCTTAAGGGCATGTTATGTTCCATAGTCTTTGAAACAAAGATGTTAAAAGGGCTTCTGTGGGACAGTGCCATAGAAGAGCTACTTTTGGTTTCCTGAGGGACTTTTTAGTGGATGGTCCTTTAAACAGTGGCCCACAACCCCCGGGCCGTGAACCGATAAAGGGCCGTGGGTCATGTGGTACCCATTTTTATGTGTATAATTTATTTGTATAAACACGTATACGTATATTTATCTGCCACTCCTTAAAGGCCGGGCCGTAAACAGTTTCTGATATTAAACCGGTCCGTGACGAAATAAAGGTTGGGGACTGCTTTAAAGGATCTCTTTGAAAGATAAACAAGAGTTGAGAACCTTTTGAGGGTTTGAAAAACTTCCATATCATGAAAGATTCTATATTGGTAACAGGTTAAATTAAAAACTTGTGATTTTCAGATTACATTTGAACATTTCTGCAGAACAAAAATTTAAAGCTACTTATAAGACTTTTATAAGATGATCATAATTTTTTTATTTTTAAGATTGCTTATCATGTCCAAAAATTAGGGTTTACAGCCATTCCTGAGTAACTATGTTTAATTTTTTTAATACTTTTTGGCCTTGGTGAGTTTGGAATGTTGTCTTTTTGTTGTATTTGTGTATCAAATATCTGTATTTGGTTTAATTTTAATATTAGGTGACCAACATGTTTGATTACTTGTTGTATGTAATAGGTTTTGGGGGATTTTTTGGTGGTTTATTTTGTTTTTTTGGGAGGATGGCGGGGAGCCTCTTTTCTTATATGTTTGACTTTGCATTTATGTCGAAAATGCTCTCTTGTTAATTGTCATGTCATTAGAAAATTAAATTTAAAAATTTGGGAAAAAAAGATTACTAATCCAAACTCCTAAGCTACTTCCAGTGCTGTTTTTTCACCAAAGGAAGGGCTCGCATGATCAATAGTTTGATGACGGAGACTGACTGATCAGCACCGTCAGGTGAGCTCCTGCTTGTTTGGAGTGAAAACCTGAAGCCACACAGCGCTCTGGACACTCCTAAAGTAGACCATCATGTATAACCAGCTAAAAGTGCTTGATCTGCATGTGGATAAATGAAGTTATAAATACATAAAACTGCTCAGTTATTTCTGACAAACAGATCCTAAATCAGATGGTTTCTAATTACCAGAGGCTGCAGAACAAGGTTATGATCATTTCTATTCTAGTATTTCTACAGTAAAGAGGATTAAAGCTCAAAGTGATGTTTATCTCAACAACCACCACTTTACACTACAGATACAAGTGATCAGACACTGAAAGCAAGAACTGAATAGTACATAATGTTTATTATATTAATTGCTGTGAACAGTCTGTTAAAGTGCAGAATTTAGATGTTATATAAAAATAGAGCTGCCTTTGAAGGAAAAAGTGAATAACTTAGCCAAATGTGACACCAGCATGAGCATAAAGTAAAGTTTAATGCTAAATTTAAATCATTATTGCAAAGCTTCTTGCCTGCTTCCTTTCTGAATATTACTACTTCAAATAAAGAATACATATTGTACACTGTCTCCGTTTTTCAAAAGGCCCTTAGACCTTGTAAACAAGCAGTGTAATTACATCAATTAAACTAAATAAGCGACAACTGCTCAGCTAATCAGCAGCAGCACTGCTGTCTGAACAGAGTGGAGGTCATATTAGGACATAAAGCTATAGACCTGCTACCACCTCGAAAACTGCTTATGTGCTTATTCTGCTCACTGGACTATGAGTACTGTGAATCAAAAATCAAGACGACTAATGATAAACAGCAAATGATTGGAAAAAAAGCAAAAAACAACCGAACTCTTTATATTGGCTTACTCATGCCTTGTTTGAAACGAGCCTGCAAACGTAGTCAGTAACCACAGCGAAGTGCTCCTAAAGGGTTTGTTTACTTTATCTTTTCAGATTTGTGGTTGGCATGGCTTAGCGGTTTGCTCAAATGGCTCCATTTCAAACCAGATTTGAAGAAAAGACTAAAAAAATCAGTCATCTGCTGGTAAGACTCCACTGAAAAGATAAGTTATATCAGATAAGAGTTGGGAAAAAAAAGACAAATATACAAAGCCTTGAAACAAACAGAGCCAATGCATTTCGGTAATCTGCACCCACTTCTTAGAAAAAGGCACTTTGTTCTGGATTTCTTTAAGATGACACAAAGACGCCAGACCCTATCAATAGACGTGTGCTCCCTCTGTACAGCACTGTTCAATACAAATGCACAGTGGCTTAAATATGCATGCATACATACATTTTTGCGTAATGCGTTCCCAATAACGGCCCTGGAGTACAGCCTGTCCCCCAGTCGGGCTTAGAAAATCAAAAACCAAAATGTGCCATTAGGTGTACTCCAGCACCAGGGTTGGGAATCACTACATTACAGTATAGTATAGATGGTGTGTCTACTAAGGACATAATGTGCACCTATGTAGTGGCAAGCACTTGTTTTAGAAGGCATGTGCCAGTGTCACAGTAACTGTGCCACTCGTGGGTTCGGAGTCAATAAGCAGAGGCTGCTTAAAGGCCACTGCCTTCATCATGCAGGCTCCTCCCTCCGAGAGGCAGTAGTAGACCCAGGCGCTGATGGTTAGTGCGGGGTCTGTGGACAGAAGCTGAGCCGGGACAGAGCAGGTGACGGAGAGAGGCTGGGATAGATCAGCGATGTCACCCATTACAGTTTGTCCCTCCAGTAACCACTCATTACCTACAGAGGACAAAAACACACTGGACTCAGTCACAAGTCTACAGCAATTAGTGCAAAACAGACAGATTCTTGAGAAAAAGACACGGGCTACTGTGTGTTTTAATAAACGTAATGGAATATTTCTGTTCCAGCTGGTAAGATCGTTCAGCATGCATACAGCCAGGCTCTCGATGGGTGGGGGTGGTGGGGGGGTGAGACATCTTTTCATGTCAAATGGTACCACCCTTATTTAAAAAGGCTGCTGATGTAGTCTGAACAGAAGGAGGCCACTGCACTGAAGCTGCTGCTGCGCGCGCGCGTGCGTGTGCTACTGGCCTTGTACCAAGGGCATGCTAGAATGACAAGCACCAAACTGAATGAGGCCAGCCTCCAATCAAACATACACCCTAAACACAAGGGGAAAAGAGAGAGACCAAGCCTGGAAGAACACACATGTGAGGGGTTAAAAAAAAAAAAAACTTGCATAAATTTTTATACCTAATTTTGGCATTCCTAGAACTGCTTTTTTTTTTAAAGAGGCACACATGTACGAAATATACTTCCAGGCAAAAGCTGGGAAACACCCTCATTCAATGATTTCCTTTGTTTTTAATGACAGTTTTGCACACTCTTGGCATTTCAAGTATTGACCTGGAATGGTATTTAATAAACAGGAGTAATGTAGTCATCAGTAGTGATGGTCGGGTTGGTCCACAGTTAGTGATCCACTACGGTTCTACTGCACATTATAGGAAGAAGCACTTAACTAATGTTAAACTTTATAACTAAAGTTAAAAGATTCTTTTTACTTAAGTAAAAATAATCAACAGTCCATCATCACCTTATTACAAAACATTCTGGTTTGTTGAACTCTTTTTTTGTTTACTGCATAATTCCACGTGTTCCTTCATCATTTTGTTCATTTTCAATGTTAACATACAATGTAGTCAATAAAAAAATTAAAGAAAAAAACACTGAATGAGAAGATGTGTCCAAACTTTTGACTGGTAATGAACATGCTGAAAAAATAAGTTCACTAATTTAATCACAATGAACCCATTAACCAAAGATCTAATCATTTACTGCATTGAACGAGAATTAAATTGTGGTTTGCTGCTACTGGTGCAAATCTGATCATGAACATTATGGCAATAATTATAAATCACCATTAAAGACCATTTATGCTTATAGCTTCTTGCAAGCAACATTTACAAGCAGTTATCTGCAGACACCAATACTTTTTTTGTAAAAAATTGAGAAGTATTAATAGGGAGTTTGTCCCATTTGCAGCATTAACAGTATTTTGATTTGATTGGCCAATACGACCCTCTGCAGTCCCTACAGAACAAGCCATTCTACCAACATGGCTGTTCTACAGACATTACATAAACTGCATGTGTGCCGAACACATGTGTCAACAACGGGTGCACCTGAATTTGATAAGTAAAAGGGGTGGTGAGACACTTCTGGATATGTAGTATAAGTGTGCTGATGTACTTAACCAACTTGGCAAAAGGCGGATTTTATGTATATTGCTTCCAATAGTAGAGAAAGAATGAATGATAGTTTTTGACAAAATAATGACGAGAAAGATGAAGAAATAAAGAGGGAGAAGGTGAGGGAGGGAGATACAGACAGCATGCTTGTGCGTTCTGAGGCACAGAGGAATCATTAATTTTTTTCCTTGGACTCTTTCCCGGTGTGGCCGGCTGGTCCCTGCAGCCTGGTGAAAATGTGTGAACAAAGCACTCCAACAAACAGCTCCTTGCAGCAATGCTGAAACCCAAGGCTATCCAGTTCCCCTGAGAGGGTTTTACAATGGAAGAAAATCCCATAATCTCGACGTAATATCATATTTGATTTTCGTATTCTGTTGATTCCTACTAAGAGATTCAAGACCCATTATTTGCCACATACTCACATATACAAGTACAATGAAATGTGCCTCTGAACATCTGCGAAACTGTGCAATAGTTACAATAAATTAAAGAGAACATTAAAGACTAAAACAGAAAAACATATTCTGATAAACATTACAAGTGTAAATAAGATCTGAAGTGTGCAATAGAATAGAGCATGCACTGTAAAGTGCAGAGTTTGCTGTTGATGTATATGGACAATTATAACAGATAGTAGGTGTGATACAGTGTTAGTGAGGTCGAGAGGTGGGTTAGATACAGTGAGGTAAGACAGTTCAGTTTGTGTTAAGAGATTCTAAATGCTGTGCATGCAAAGATAAGTAAACAATCCATACCTTCAGCAGACAGACTCCAGCAACTGGGGGCCTCTTCAGTCAGTTTGGTGCCAGCAGGTAAAGTCAGGCTGAGGTTTATACTGATATTGTGTCCTGCTGACACGGTCAGTGCAGTCACATTAAGGACAGGGGCTGATTTAGGAAGCTTGGGAACCTTTCTGACTGTGAGAGTAGGTGTGTTGGTGACCTGAAGAGAATCCACTTCCTCCAATGAAACAGGCAGCTGGAGGAAGACATGAAAAAGGTACCCGGAGAAGGTAAGAGTGTGCAATACAATAAATAACACAACATTCTCACAGCATGCATCGTGATGTTTGCACCAGCAAGACAACAGTAACATATTTTAAAAGTATGAGTTGGATCCTCTTTTAAATGAGACAAGCATTTGTGTTCTGTATCTCCTATGACACCCACAAGATGCTCAGAAAAGCTTATTGTAAACACTTTATCATGATAACAGAATCATATGAGAAGTCACCCAGCCCTAAGAGAAAAAGAGAGATGGAGAGATAGAGATGTATTTGCAGGGAGGTACTAGACTAAAGCATCAGAGACATCACCAACACATGCATGCATACGCAAAACCTCATATTTAGCACTTACCTGGGAGACAGTTTTGGTCTCCAGGTCCAGCACTTTGATGTTATGGTTGTTTGTGTCCGCTACATACAGCAGCTTGCCCGCCTCAGCCACACACAAGCCTCCAGGCTCGTTGAAGCTGGATTCAGTGAAACTTGGGCCAAACACATCGCTCGCTTCCCCATTGCCTGCCAGCACCTGGCACTGTTTAGTCTTAGGGTCTACTACTTTGATCTGGAACAGAAAGCCACGCTTTGTAATCCCACTGAAAAGACATCTGTGTCAGCTCACAGTGTGACAAATGTGAACAAATACAGCAAGAAACTTGTGAAACGGTTGTCAATGAAATGGAATGAAGTTTCAGAAAGTAGAACTTTATATTAGCAGACAGACCTTGTGGTTGTACGAGTCAGCCACATACAGAAGGCTGCTGCTGGCGTCCCAGGTCACTCCCAATGGGTGCTGGAGCTTAGCGTCTACACCTTTACCATCCACATCACCAAAGGCAAAAAGATTCTGCCAAAACAAAGACAGCATCCGTTTTCAAAACTCTCTTTATCCGTTTCAATTAAAGAGAATGGTTTTGATACAATGCCTTTAAGGCACAGAGTCATGAAGGGTATTGTTTTGAAAGTTAAACATCCCTTTCATGAATGGATTATGAGCTTTACACATGAAAGAAATCATCAAAAAGAAAGATTGTACCCTGATCAACCCTAACAATAAAAACGTTTGCTAAATATCCCTTGTGTCAGAAAACAGCAATTGACTGATACATGCCCAGAGCTCAATGATGCACATGGAGAGCAAAAGTCTGACATGTTCCATCAACCAAAACAGTGTTCTGTTGAACAGACCACGTACACATTTCCTGGTCAATGGTATTCCTTAATGGCAATGGCCTCTTTTAGCTTGATAATACCTCTGCCACACTGCAGAAAATGTTCTGAAATGGTTAGAGGAACATACAGTGATGACTTGTCCTCAGATCGTAATCTGTGGGATGTGCTGGACCAATTACTCTGATTCATGGAGGCTCCACCTCGCAACTTACAGGACTTAAAGGATCTACTGTTAACATCTTGGTCCCTGATACCACAGAACCATCTTTGATGGGTCAGAGCTGCTCTCGTGTGCTGAGGTGGGCCTCTTATGAGTGCTGTTTTTTGTAACTTTTAAGGGTAAGAGCACATGAGCATCAAGGGCATCAGGCAGCTCTGAACGTCCCACAGTGATGTTGTCTTTCCGAGTGAGAAAACTCACAGGAACACTAAAGGAAACCACACCACATGCTGCAATGCGTCTTTGAGCAGGACAAATTAGAAATAAACTTCCTCTGCCACTTCACTCCACTGGAGTCACCAATTCACCAATCAACTCCTCTAACGAGGCAGGAAAGAACATAATTACACACAAATCTATCTACCAAACACAGAGCTTTCTCATTGCCTGCCAACGGAAAAGGCTGCCTGTGGGATGGAAATCTCACATATCTGAAAAAGGTCTTCATTATGGAGTTAAACTGAGGGAAATACTTCTTCGTCCAGATCGTCTTATTTCAGTACATGATCATAAATCCTCTCCAGCCTCATTTATTAAATGCCTCCTTACGTTACAGAGCAGTTTTGGGGACCTGTGATTCTGCCTGAGCAAACGTGTAATAATTTGAGACATCATTACAGAGCGTTCGAATCAGATATGTAATCGCTGCAATAATTTATGTACCCATAAAATTTTAAATCTCTCCACGTGAGCATTTTTTAAACTGATCTAGATTACAAAGGGTCTTTTTCGTCTTTCAGAGCCAGGGCCTCCCTTTGCGAGGAGATGACAAAGTACTGCAGAGCACAAGCTGATACCGATTAGAAAACAGACGGGCCACGGTGCCAACAAGGCAAGCAAAGAGGGGATCACATTGCTCTCATCTGACCACCCCTCAGAGCAACACTATATGGACAAATTCAACACATTCTGCAGCATGCAATAGGTCACAATCTTCAACAACAACAACAACAACAATAATTATTATAACAACAATAACAACAACAACAACAATAATAACAATAACAATAACAACTATAGTAAGAACCACCACTCACTTTTCATGGCAGTGTGAAATCGAGTTCCTACATTTGTATGTTTAAAAGACTAATAAATAATCTACAATAAAGAAATAAACACAATTGAAATATAATTAGTTTAAAATTTGTTTAAAAGTCAAATCCTCAGGGCCGTATAGCGTGCAGGTTGTGTAAATGAGAAGGACGTCTCACTAGCACACTAAAGACCATTAATACCAGGTGAACTTTTCTGACAGAATGAACAATGCAATGGGCCAGCACCCACAATGGTGTTAAAAAAGCTGATGTTCAGACTCACCAAAGGGTCTCTCTCGCCTCCCACCACATGCTTGACAGCCCCGTCACTCAGTGACAGGCTGCGGATGGTGCTGCTCTCACTGTCAGCAATGAAGAGACAGTTCCACGGCTGGCTGGGGGCAAAGGCCAGGCCTGAAGGCTGAGCTAGACCAGCCTTATGAGGGTATGCATTATTCCTGTTCTCTTCATTCCCACTGCCTGCAAAACGCAGACACGTTCCCTTTCCATGCTCACTGCAAGCACACACGGAGGAAAACAACAGATGAAGTTTTACAAAAGTGTATTTTATTTTCACTAGTGACAGCGTATCTAAAGAAATCAGTAAATAGGATTACATCTTAAAATAAAAAAACAATAAAAAAGCTAAAAATGATTTTTTTCCCCACAGAATGAATATAAGTTCAAAAGGAATAATCGCAAGATATAAATGAAAAACAAGCCCATCTTATGGCACAGCAGGTTGTATCCCAGAGAATGACATCATACTGGTGGCCTCTATGTGTATGTGTGTATGCATTGCCATGTCCCTATTGGACAAACAGTGAAAGCTCTAGGGAAGATCTCACCTTCCTTTGGGCAGCTTCCCATCCTCCAGGAACAGTGCCCAGATCTGGTGTGTCCCCGCCATGGCTATCCACAACACGTTATCTTCCTCACCACCTGCGTCAGACATACACATACAGCGTACAAAAGTCTTAGGCATCTGAGAAATGATGGGCAAAGCTGTTTTTCTGTACTAAACAAATAATTTTGTATATATTTAGTTTTACTCATGGCAGCCCCATATTATTTGTAGTCATCATCTAACCGAACTGCTAATGGAGTGTAATAAATTTGTGCAAAAGTTGGATTAAACTGAGGAATCAGAAATTCTAACAGAATTTAACAGAATATTTTTTGTATTTTTTCTTATATGGTGTTTTCACAGGCAAAAAAATGTAAAAAAAAAATCAAAAAAAAAAATCTCTTGGCTGATTTTTGCACAGTACTGTGTAGGAACCAACAGGAGTCAACATCCTGACCAGTACACACGTACACAATCACTTCATTCCTCCACTCTTGAATAATATATCTGGTCAATATATGCTAATCAACGCTAATCAGATTTACTAATCAAACATATAATCAAACCACTTCAGCTGATTCAGAATGCTGCTGCCAGGTTAGTGTTCAATGTTCCTAAGTTCACTCACAGCACACCTTTACTAAGGAACCTCCACTAGCTCCCTGTGGCTGCTTGCGTTAAGTTCAAGTCCTTAACGCTTGCTTTCAAGGCCAAGAATGGACTTGCACCCTCAAACATAACAGCATTGATCAAACAACATTTCACTTCTCGTCCTCTCAGGGCTTCAAGCACAGCTCGTCTCAAGCCTCCGCTGCTCAAAAGGAGACATGCATCAAGACACTTCTCAGTCTTGGTCTCCCAGTGGTGGAATGAACTCCATCTTCCGATCAGATTTGCAGAGTCCTTCGCTGTCTTCAAGCATCGCCTGAAGACCCACCTCTATAAGGAGCACCTCGGCAACTAACTATGTCTCGTATTCTACTGCTTACTCCCCCCCACACACACAAAAAAAACCTTGACTTTTCTATGGCTTATGTTGTTCTGGTATTGTTTGGCAGGTGTTGGCTAATTATTATTTGACAGGTGTTGTATAGGTGTTGTATAGGTGCAACATAATGTTGTTTGAGTGTTTTATTCAACTTAAGGGCTGCATTGACAATGTCTGTATTAGAGAATATAAAGCACCACTAGATCTGATGTCTTCCCTTTAGCATCGTCAACAAACTCTCCAGTTACATTAAATAAATGAGTTGCAAGTTTGAAGGTGTCCAGCACAATCTGTCAGACACTGACCAGCAAGACAGAGAGAAATGTACACAAGTGGCTTCAATTATTTAGCCCATGCCCATTAATATAAAATGAATGTCTGTGTGTGTGTGTGTGTACTAGTGTCCAGTGCGAACAAGCAGAGCCCAGACTGCCATTTAATTCCATTTCAATTAAACTTTAGCTAAGCCCTGTCAGGAGAGTGTCTAAGCAGTGTGTGTGTGTGTGTGTGTGTGTGTTATGAGAGGAATGGAGAAAGAGGCTATTGCACTTATGTCTAACAATAGTCAGCTAATGGTACTATGCTTATCTGAGACAATTTCAGTTGGCCTGAAGCCCTTCTATGCGCATTCATGAAAAAGAAAGATGGGGAGAAAATTGAGAGCTTTTAAAAGGAATAAAAAAGTAGGGTTCCATGTACCCATCAAAAGAAGGATTCCATGTACCCATGTAGCTTAAACACTATAGGAATACATTGTAATGTTAAATTCACTAAAGGAGTATGATGATATATGTATGAAATGTTTAATATATATTTTACACACACACAGACGCATTACTCGTGTTTGCAGCTGATTACGTTTAAATTCAAATCATATGTTCAGGATCTCCACAGCACCACATTAGTGCCGCATTAGTGGTGTCTTCTGCACTGTGGATAAGACACAGCTGGCAGGGGGTCAGTCTGGGGTTTTCCAAGGTCAAGTTCACCTTTCATCACATTCCTCAGACCATTCCTGAATAATATCTGCAGCCCACTGGCATTATGGTATATTGTTGCCATGCAGGGGTGTCCTTTTGTCAGTCGACAAGGGCCAGCATGGGAACTATGACTTGTCAGGAACACAAGCCCTTCCACAGTAAGCTGTGATGCAGTGTATGTTCTGACACCTTTCTATCATAGTTGGCATCAACTTCTCCAGCAATTTGGTAAGATTAGCCAGAGGCTAGCCTTTGTTCAGCATGTGCATCACTAGGTCTTGGAAACCCCTGACCCTGTCGTGGTTCACCAGATGTAATTGCATGGACTTCTTATGCGTGTTACCCAACGTATATACAGATGGCTGATCGGTGTATGGTCAGTGGAGCTGATGAAATGAAAAATGGTCTGTTTTAGGGCTGTAAAGCGATTAATTAAAATTAACTAGTTAATCGCAAATCTGGAAAAAATTTATCGCGATTAATCGC
>JBBPDC010000109.1:29353229-29382600 GCA_037974485.1 Hemigrammopetersius urotaenia
CTTCGGTGGTGATTGAATTCACTTTTGAAAAGCACACATATTACCCTTGTCTGGTCCAAATCCCCCTCTGGTAGTAATGTAAAGCAAAATTGTTCATTTAATAGCGTGTGTTCATCTTCCATCGCTAGCTTGACTCAGCAGCAGCATTGGCCACATGAAGTGGTTTCTTCTTCTGGTATGCTGGTCGCCGATGTAGCGCAATACTGCCCCCACTGATTGTGTGGTACTGCAATGCAGAGGGGCGTTTAATATTGTTTTTTTTATTTTAAAGCGTTATAGAAAATAAATTAACGCAAATAGTTAACGCAATATTTTTAACAGCCCTAGTCTGTATGCTTACATTCGATTGATGTTTCAAACTGCTATTTGATGATGTGTTCACTCAATTTTAATTTAAACTGAATCAGATAGAAACAAGTGACTTTTCAAAATCATTCGTTTTGTCCCCCAACTTTGTCACCCCAACCATGGTACCTCACCAGCATATACAATTATATACGTTTCCTTTTTAAATACAATTAAATATATAGGTCATGTGATTTAAAACTCTTTCACCCTTAAAGAATCACGAGGATCATGTTGCTTGATTAAGCAGAATGATCACAAGATTCTTAATAAAATCACAACTAAAATGCATAACGAAAAGAGGCACTGAAGTATGAACAGAAGGCAGAAAACTGGAGCACTACTGTTTATCCGATAGGTCAGACTGAAGCCAAGTCGATTCTAAATGAGGAGGAGGGACGATTGCCCGGATGGCCTGAGAATAGGGTTAATGCGCCAAAGAATATGCTCAAAACACACTCCCACTGAAACGGACAAGCAAACACACATACAGACACCCTTTCAACACAGAAGCACAAAGGCCAAAGCTAATTTTGCTGCCTCTGATGACCAAATCCGTTGTGTATTCATTAGCGGTTTGAGGGAACAGTACGACTGAATCACTAAAGCACACAACAGATTTTTGATTGCGTAAAAATAAAAGCCGGAGGTGCTGTTTAAGATTCCATTTTGTAATTACAATGAATCAATCAGCCCTGATTTATGCCATGTCATCTTATCCTATGCGTCATACATTTTGCTTGTCAAGAGAATTTCCAAAACTAGATGAAGAAACGTTTTGCGTAGCGCTTCACATTATTATATTAGATGTACAAGAGAAATGCTAAAAATACCACGTGGACCAATTCCTTTAGGCAAGCCAAACATATCAGGCAATTTGTTCAAGACTGCTGTGTTAGTTCTTCAAGTGGCCAAGCTTCGTTTGAAGCAACAGCTTGTCTGGGAGCGCTTTTGATCTCATCATCAAGTCGGACCCAGACAACCTAAATGCATACAACGTCTGTGGGTAGCAACCAATAGACTTAGTTGTTTATTCCTGTGCTGCGCCAAACAAGAACCCATTCTATGAGAACAAAGCCCCACTTTGGCCAGTCACACTTCTCACTCTGGGAAATAAAGTCAAGAATAGCATCTACAAAGAGAACTACAAAGAGAACTTCCAAGAACTTCAAATAGGAACTGTGATTGGGGGAGGCTAAGATAGATGGGACTGATAGGGAGACAATGTTGCAGTGAATACGAAGCAGAATAAAAAGATCAGAAAATTGCTCATGGCAGAATAATAAACTGAGGCTTTATATGAGACATTAAATTTTATGAGCAAGACTGAAAGAAAAAGATTAAGTGACCCTAATTCTGATGCAAGAAGGGAGTACACAAAGGAGGAGAAATATTAAGACAAAGGAGGCAAAGTGCCAACTAAAGACACAGCAAGAGGCAGTAAATATTCTCACATGACTTATTTGTTCTGCTTCAGATTTGTCCACGCTTAGTGTTGTGTAACATGATGCAAAGTAAGCAAGCTAAGCCATCTTAAACACTATGATGAGTTCCCCTCCACAACTAAGGTTATCTGGGCTTCCTAACAACCAAGACTTACAATAGAGCCTTTCAGAGTATTTTCTTTTATTAAAGTTACTGATATGAGAGGTGGCAGCAATAAAGAGTGAGGACTGGTCACATTTCATGTTGGACTCTCCGCTGTAGGTATTATCAGACTTGTTTGGTGTGGATTTTGGGCAATTATCAACAGATATCCCCAATGTAGCATTTGAAAGACTATTAAATATTGCATATACAACACAGTGGTACAATTAAATGACCACTTGGACAACCATGCATTTAAAAAAAACCCTTTCTTTACCTTTAGGAGGAAATGGCATCATGTTAGATTCGCCAGCCATAAATTATACACAAAAGATGGTTTGAAACACTAAAGTAATGTATAAGCTATTTAGTGGAGCAAGCTGCAGTCATCTTGTTTTCTTGAAAACTGTGTTAGTGTCTGTCTTTGTGATGCTGATTACTCTCCACTGGGAAAATGTATGTTTTCCCCATTAGTGGAATCCATCTCACTTTAAAAGCAAACTCATTTTACAACTAAACGTTGGAGAAAGTCATTATTCCACAAACACACTCAGGACTGAGGTCTTAAAGTTGATTTTTTTCTGATCCCTACCTTTTTGTGTGCTTGTTAGTGATAGTGGGAAAAGAATTAAGCTTGGTGACTAAAGTTCTTACCTGTGGTACCAAGAGCTACATCCCAGGGGGAGCTGATTGGCTGCTGCAGGCCCATAGCCCCACCTTCCTCGTCTGTGCCTTGTACTCCAGTGCCAGCTAAGGTGGTGACTCTTCCTGCTAAAAGGTCAATCTGACAGAAGAGAGGGAGTTTTACTACTTTTAAACAGAGACACCCAACACTGCACAATAGATGTCATCTTTACAAGCATCAGTCAGAGAAGTAGGTCAAAGCCCAGTGGTGCAGTGCAGAGCTGCCCAGACTCCTCATCTACCTTCCTAATCAGATGGTTCTCGGTGTCAGCCACAAACACCGTGTCTCCCTTTATGAACACTCCTTGAGGTAAGTTGAACAATGCCTCAGACAGGTTCCCATCCTTCCATCCCCTTCCAGACCCTACAATAACAAGTATTTAGTGACAACCTTATCCTGAACAACAGAAATAATTGTCTACGAATGTAAGCAATGATGAAGATTAGTAACATATATTAGTTAGGTTCTAAACACTGATACATGCAGAAAATTTTATTAAGCTTTATGTTTTATATCATGCTTTACAATGTATACTGTGTGGCCGTTCTTGAAAACTGATGGCGCCGTTTTATTTTTCAGTTTGGTCTCAGGCATTAGAATTTGCACATTGCATGAATTGTTCTACAAGTAGTAATGAGTACTGAGTTATTTGACTACCCATGTCTATCTTTAGTGAAGAGTACCACTTCTTACCTCCTACACAGTGTAGGACCTTCCCAGTCCTGGAGGCCACCAGAATTCGATGGTGTCCTGTATCTGCAATTGCTAGTTTCTTGCTCTTGTGATCCATAGCTACCTTCCCAGGGAAGGAAAGGATGGAAGGTGGTAATGAGTCCTTGAAGAGCTTCATTCCCACAGTGTGGTCTCGGAGCAGGTCTTTCTCTTTGTAGTGCTTGAGAGCAGCCGCAGAGAATAGAAAGAGGTTTTCTCGATGGCCTTCGCCCACCACAGAGAAGAGCAGGTTTCCTCTGGGGCCTAAAATCACCAAGGTGGGCCAGCAAGCCACCTCCAGTTCCTGCCATAGGCGTGCATCACTGTCATTTACCACTGGGTGAGTGATACCGTACCTCAGAACAGCGCTGCAAATGTTCTGTAGAACCTTCTCATTGGGGAACTTAGCTGAGTGGACACCTATCACAACCAGGCCATCTAAGATAGAAACATGAAAGAAAGAGAGAGTGTGAGTGAACAGCCAGGCAGCTGGGAAGATAAAGGTGAAAAAGAAACATTCAAGATTAGTTCTCTTCCCATTCTCTAGTATTTATTTCGAATCACGTAACAAACTGGCCAGTCCATGCCGTTGACTTGTGGCGTAAATAATTAATTGATTCCCTGGGGGTTAGTAGGCCCTAGAATAGCACATGGCACAGATGGGGACTCAATCTCCATCCCAGCTACAGGTCACACATCTGTCAACTCTGCATGCCCTCAGGCAACATGGTTTTCAACTTAGTCCCCAGTCTTGGAGTTGCTTGACTACCAGAATCCTTTATGATATGGAACAGTCAGTCAAAAACAGTACCAACGGTGTCATCACCAAAGTGTTATTCTAACAAACCCACAACTACTGCAAATTCAGACCAAAAAAAAAGAAGAAAATTCCCCTTTTCAAAGCCTGTAGGTCTTGGCAGTTAAATTAAAGTGTCCTCAGGTAAATCTGGGTCTCCAAAGTATTCAAAAAAGTATTTCGGTGGAGAAGGTGATGAGACTATAAATGTTTAATTGATCAAAATTGGATCTCAAATGAAAAGAGAATAAGATGTACTGAAACATTTTCTTTGAAGTTTTCGAAGCAAAGCACTTTTGTTCTTCATAGAGGAGAGGAATTCAAGGCTATATAAAGTACAGTCCTGCTCAGCAAACAATGCATGATGTGTGACTGACATGTTGGTGGATGTTTTATTCAAGCCTTGGATGAATACACCCTGTTTGTCTGAGTTGTCAAATTGCCTTCTTGGTTGATGGTTTCTGAAATGGCTTTTTGTCTTCATGAATTTAAAGCTTCCTTTTTATTCAGGATCCGGATATTTCAGACGCGAGCGACAGACAAAACATCAAGTTGTTCCTTACTAAAAAAAAAGTTAGGAGAGGAGACAAAAAGCAATCAGGAACCAGTCCTTAAAAGGAATATTAATCAAATATGAAACAATCCAGATTTTGTTTTGCTCAAGATTTTCTCTTTTTAATTACTGTTCATGTAGTGAGATATCATTAAGGGCATTTCTTTAATATTTTGATGAATAAAGCCGGTGGGGCGCCTTCATATCAAATGGAAGAGCAAATCCCATCAACAGTGAACACTACGTTTAATAAAAATGTCCATGCAGCCCTCAGGCAGCCTATTATTACCAAGGTGCTGCTTCACATCAGCTTTTGGAGTTTGTTTCCCTTTCAGCCACATTTCTGTTCCTGCTGCTGTGCACACAGCTGCCTTTTGACTAATTCAAGTGAAATGTCAGGAGAAGTTCTCTGCCTCGTCGCTTGATGTGACATTCCTCCGTTTCATGTCCTAAGGGTGTGAAACACAGCCACTGATGAATGAAATGGATAGATGGCTGTTCCAATGTTCTGGCATCAGCCGTCCATCAAAATATTACAATTCAAAGCATCAGCAGAAAAGAACTGCAGACCACGCTTACAGAGAAATAGAAGTAATTTTACAATTTACAATGTGTGCATGTTTATCACTTCTCTAGGATCAGACTTACACAGCCCCAGGAGGAACCACAAGTCAACCACTGCTGCAGTGAGATGCAGAAACTCTCCAAAGTGCAACGCAACATTTAGCCTCTTTTACTAATAAAGCAGTTTCCTGCTGTGTATGACTTCAGTGTTAAGTATAAACTATGGTAAGGCTATTGGCAAGGTTAAACTAAAGCATGAGTGCATTACAGATAGGAATAACATTAACCAAAAAAAACCAACAATGACCTAATGAAGTCACTCTGCTGGATTAAAACAGTTTCCTAACAAATTTGCAATAATAAAATGTTGTGTGGGAGTGGAAAAGACTTTGTCCTGCTCTACAGAAACAGAATGTACGGAGATCTATGCCAGAATAGGCCTCTGTAACTTTTGAGATAGGACCGTGAGTGGGCTGCGGGCTGACAGGGTTGGCCTGTTTCCTTAGATGATCCTACTGAGGGGGTGATAACAGGACACTGACAGGTAGAGCTGATAGGACTTTTCTCAGGGTTGCTATAATAAGCAATTAATCAACAATATGACTAGGGCTGGCCTGCTCATATGCTCTTGCTCTATGGTCATCATATTTTAGAGTCTTTAGAATTCAAGGTCTTTCACAGATTCCTTTACATTAAAATACCTGAGTCAACAATGACCAAGCTCTTCATAAGCCATACTGAGTGAGTAAGAGAATGAAAAGTGAAGTGAACATTCTGTTATATGTGAACACACCACAGCATACAGTGTGAACACAATTCTTCCTCTGCATTTAACCCATTCACCAAGTGAAGCAGCGGGCAGCCAGGAACCCAGTGCCCACGGAGCACTGTGTGGGGATGCTAGCCTTGGGAATCAAACCCATGACTTCCTGATCACAGGGCGAATGCCCTAACCACTAGGCAGCCCCTGAGTAGGCCTGACATTACCATTGCACATTAGTACTAAACTGAACCTGATGCCCTCTCTGTAAACACATTAATGGCCGAACTCAGAATTAATAACGCACAACGTAAGGCCACGATGTTTAAAAAAGTAAATCAATAAAGAAGTTGGCTGGTACACCATATTGGGTTTCTTAATTTGGATCTGCTCTTTTAAATATGTCCCATATAATAACCAAAAAGAAAGATCATTCTGAAAGCTTAACTACCACAGCAAATGACCATCACAGTTCAACATTTCACATTTTCCTCATATACTTTAAGTGCATAAGAGTGTACTTAGCTTTGACAGCCATTAATGTCATACAGTACTACTGTGTTCTCCATCAAAAAGCACAGGGTCTATGGATTTCTGCAGCTTAGTATAACAATAATTATCTTCTGATGACACATCAGAAATTCTTTCATTACAGGGCTTCCAAGCTGTCTCTATCACCAGGAAATACTGAGGTACATCCCAATGTCATCATGTAGCTCTTGGGCAGAAACACAACAGAATTTGTAGTTACAAGTAATTCGCAGTTCTTTTCCAAGCTCATTCGATGTGAAATAACTGTATAATGGATGTGGCGGTTTCAAAAATTCAAAAGGATGTGGCGGTTGATTTACGGCCTGGAACCACAGTGCAATAGAGGGAGATCTAGCTAGCGGTTGAAATCAGCCATTACTAAAAAAAAAAAAAAAAAAAAAATGCAAGAAACTAAAGGGGGAGAAATTTTTTTTTTTTTTTAAATGACTAACAATTTCACTAAAACCCACAACTTCCTGTTTTGAAAAAATATATGTAGTATCTGTAGTTTTATGAACAAAATCGGTCATCATTTATTTCCAACCCCTTTGTAGGGGGGTAGGTTTGGCCACATCAACCTCTTTAAATAACGCAGGTGGGGGGTGTGGTGTGTGCACACAGAAGTCTGTGTCTCTGCATGGTTCCGGGGGGGCTGGGTGTCCATGTCAGCATGTCTCACATGGACACCCAGGGGAGGGGAGGAGTGTCCGTGCCGGCGTTTATGTCTCGTCATGATTCCAGGGGTGTCTGTGTCAGGGTCTATGTCTTTGCATGATTCCTGGCATGCAGTACGAAGTCACAAATTAGGTACGCATTTGCGCTGTGAAGACTGAAAACTGGGTGCATTTTGCATACCACTTCTGTCTGTTCGGGTACCACTTATGTCAATTCCTGCATATGATAATCATATGCTAAGCGTTTTTAGAGAAACAGTGATAGTGGACTGACACTGATCATTATATCTATGCCACAGTGTGCGTGACCTTTTTTTTTTTTTGCTTCAGACTTCGCACTAAAAATATTGAAACAGTTACTTGATTGGTGCCTGTGGTTTAATAAAAGCGCATGCAAGTCTATTGCAAACTTAATATTACTCATAATTCAAAAAGTTGATGTGACTGGAAAAAAAATAAAAGCAGATCTGAAATCAGCATGAACAACTGGTTTAGAAAAGTGTGTTGTGGTTTCTGATTACAAAAAAAAATGTGTACTTGTGTAATTAAAAATTGAAAAAAATAGTATCCATGATATAGGCCCTATAAAAGCTTTTAAAACTCAATAACCAGAAGACAAGAGGGCAAGTATTTGAGTTACCTTTAACAGTGTGCAGTTGCTCCAGTTTATGTAGGTCAGGCAGAAGGTGCATGCAGTTGATGCAACAATAGGTGAAGAAGTCCAGCACCACTACTTTCCCTGCCAGCTCCTTCTGCAGAGACAGAGGACCCTCAGTGTTCAGCCATTCCAGTCCTGCAGTACAACACCAGAGTCAGACAGCTACACCAAAAGCACAGAGACACCGTGTTCAGAAATGGCAATAAGCAAACAACCACTTAGCGCGTCACTCTTTCAAAGTAACACTCCGTTTTTCTTTAATTAATGACAGATGACACTGCAGATAATGTAAGAATTAAAGAACACATAAGCAAAAGGGTTCTAACTTCTACTCTCAGACAAGTTGTAAAGAGGAACACAAGCTATTTCCCGTTTAAACCAATCATTTAATTTCTTGCCAATTGTGGTGAAACTTCATATTAACTCCAGATTAAATCTAGTAAATACTAGTGTTATGATACTGAATCACTTCTATACAACTGAGTATATTCATGGTGGTTTCCCTTTTCTGTTATAAACACAAAAGCAACAGACTGCTGAGCATGCCATTATAATGACCTGTAGACATTAAAATGATCATTATTAATTGTGAGATTATGGTCACAGCCCAAATGAGTATCAAAACATTTCTAGGATGTTCAATACCAAATGTCAATTGCATTGTGAATGCTTCTGGATTAGAGTGTCCGCTAAATACTATACATGTAAATGTTAACGTGAACAAGTAGAAGCCCAAAGAGTAGCACTGAACAGTTTTAAGCATACTTTTTTCACAAGTTACTTTTTGTTTTGAGTAGTACCAACAAACAGGGGATCCATAAAGTATATCAAACTAAAATAACATTGAATGAATTGAATGGCTGTCATTAATTCTTCGTTTTGCAAGCCTTAATTTTTACAAGCTTATTTACTATAGAGACTTACTGATGATATTCTTTTTATAAAGTCAAAGCAAGTGTCATTCATTAGGGTCTGCATTTTTGGGGGTGGCCAGAGGCCTGGTATTTAGGGAGTTGCCCCAGCGATCAGAAGATTGTTGGTTCAAATCCACAGGCCTGCCAGTGGCACCACTGAGGTACCCTTAACATACTGGGGATCAATATAAGTATCTATCAATCTACAGTAATAACAAAAACAATGTTTGTAATGCATTTTACTTTGGTACCCTAGCTTATTTACTATAGAGACGAAGTTAGATAAAATTATTAAAACATATTCAGGAGGGACTGCACGTTTTTGGAGGAAGCTGGTGTCCTGGTGGTTAGTGAGTTGCCTCTGCGATTAGAAGGGCGTGGGTCCAAATCCCAGGACTGCCAGTGGCATCACTGAGGCATATTTGAGCAACACACTGGGGTCAACAAAGGATCTATAAATCTACAATGATTAAAAAAAGGTCTGTCATGCATTTGTACCCTGGGGTTTTTACTAACTTATTTACTATTTACAAAAGTCGTTCAGGAGAGTGCATTTTTGTGGCCTTGTGGTTAGGGAGTTGCCTTGCGTTCGGAAGATTGGTTCGAATCACAGGATTGCCAGCGCCCCCACTGAGCTATCCTATGAACAACACACTGGGAATCAATAAAGTATATTTACATCATTTAGCAGACCAGCAGGGGCTACTCCCTCCCTAGACTTGCTACAGAGGACAGCCTCCTTGGAGAAATCTGGGGTTAGGTGTATTTCTCAGGAACCTAGTGGTGGTATGCTAAAGGTAGGATTCGAACCCATGACCTCTTAGTCCAGAGGCAAGTATCCTACCTACTAGGCCAACACAGATGATTATTGATAATCTTTTCTCAAAACAATGACAGTCTTCACTTCCCCCCTCAGAATTCTGAGACGTCCACGCCCAGACCCCCACCCTACTCTCTCATTCATTCCCACCTTCCTCAAAATCCGGAACCTTCAGATCGTCGCTTTCTTCTAGCTTTCTCAGATACTGCAAGACGAGCTCCTCTTTCTCCCCAGGGCTGGCCGCCTCCTCCAGGTCACAGTCCAGCTGGCTCTGGAGTGGAAACAGAGAGGAGAGACTGCAGGGAGACGCCATAGCTCCAATAACAACACACACACGATAAACCTCAAGCTTCCGTATCAGCACATTCAACATTTCTAGGAAATACATACTCTTAAAACACTTCCTATCAAAGCTCAAACGCTTTTATAAGCAATATAGCTCAATACTTAAAAATAAATATATTAAACATATTTTTTAGACTTTATAACAAACGCAACGTTGATTGGAAAATGCATATAGCGAATGTGGTAGTGTGTATTTCAGCCCATTGGCGGTAAGTGTGTAAAGTAACAGGGCAGTCGGAGTTGGAGATATTTTTGTAAATGAACAGTTGGTGAAGGCATAATTTTGCATAAACGCCGTCTAAACGAGGACGTATCACGACTTAACAGCTTTACTAAACGGTTTTTGGTGTAAATTATGTTGTTAAAACATGAAGTAGACCTGGTTATGCTGATGGATAGTGCGTGAAATGTCACAGAGCAGCTCTGAAAGTGACATCTGGGATTATAAATCTCTTAAAAAAACGAAAAGGAGAGACAAACAACCACAGTCATGTGACAATGCAGCAAAGAGAAGGAGAGTGAACCAGCAAGAGTCCTCGAAGGAGAAGGCAAACCAAAACATCAATGAGAAGCGAGTCGGCAAAAGGAATCCTAACGTGAAATTCAACACAATCACCAAACCATCAACCAGAAATCAGCTGCCCTCTGGTGCAAATGAGTCCCTGATCAACTCATGTGATCCAGTTTCGTCAGAGTCAAATGAAATCCTTGATTCTTCAAAGGACTGTACAACTGGGGGGCACTGCCCTGTCTGTCAAATGCCATTCTCTATTTTGGTGGTACAGTCTCAACGATGGCATGTAGCTGAGTGCTTGGACACCCCAGGAGAAACTAATAAAGGTATGCCTTTGCACACAGTCGAGGTTTTCTCTGTCCAAACCACGAACACGAAGAGAACTTTAAATTCAGATGTTGAGATCTAAAAGTCATTGAGTGCTCTGATGTAAAAATGGTTCATTGTAGAGAAACTTGCTGACTATTTACAGTCCCAGCTACTTTGGGACTATTTTGCCATACATCCTGAGTGTGGATTTTTGTGTTAGGGATTCCCTGCTCAAAGCAGCTTGTCTTGTTTTTTTAATAAAAACAAGACAAGAGAATGCATTACTTAAATTTTCAGATCCTTCCGTTGCAGTCATTCAAAGTATTACTTGTTGTTATGACACTAACTAAACTTGTTTTGCCTAAACTACATGTCTGGTTCTTACCACTGAATACATTTGTCTGTGTAAGTTTCTTTAAAAAGAGCATTTCACATCAAACCATAAAATTCTGAATGACTATTTACATCTTTATGATTTATTTAAGAAAACTGGATTTTTCCTCATTTCTGGAACTCTAATTCTAATATTTCTCTGTGATCTAGACCAGGTCTCAATTATGTTTATGTATTTCTGTTTTGAAAATCACAGAATGCCCAGATGGTCTCCAGTGTTCTTCATCCATTCCACAACACTACAAGAGATATAGCCACTCTCTGTTAGCTCACAGTCGGGCTCTTATTAACACAGATAGTTCAGCGCTAGGCCCCACAGCCAAATCACATGTGGAGCAGCTACTGGTTGACAGTGTTGCCACCATCACAAGTACAGAGATCTCTGTGGACAGTGCAGTAAACTTGTCCTCTGTGTCCAGCCAGAGTGCCTCTCCTAGTCATGGAGCCAGAGAACCTCAAACGCCCGTTCATCCTAATGCCTTTCTGCTCTTAAGGTCACCAGCCCCTGAGGACATTAAGAAAAAGAAAGGCTGGTCCCCCTCTGCCAAAGGATCTAAATCTCAGAATACATCTCAGGAAGCTAAAAGTAGGAGTTCTACGCCAATCAAAGCTGGAAACATTTGCAATGTTGTTCAGACAGATGAAATCAAAGAGGAGCCCTCTGATTTAAATGAGGATGATTATATCTCCTACTCTCCCCTTTCCACGCTTCCTGCTGAAATGGATGTGGCCCAAACTAAGAAAAAACTATTTCATAGTACTGCGCTAGAAGGGTTGGAAGAGGAAGATGATGATTCACTAATGCTGTTTGATGATACTGTGAGTGATGATGACCTGTTGTCTGATGTTTTGGACCAATATGAGATAGAGAAATCCAGAAGCCAGGAATCGCTAGATATTTTAGAATCTCAGTTCACCTGTGACCAGTTAGAGTCCGTAGATCCACATGAATATTCAACGAGTTCCAGCTCTGCAGGTGCAGCTGATGGACTGAGTCAGTTCAGTTCCCATGTTACACTCTCAAAGGACAAGTCTTTTTTGAAAGATTGTGAAGGTAGTAAGGACAAACCCCAGTTACAGTCTCCTGGAAGTTTAGTATTGGAACAGCTTCGGGAGCGCATGTCTAACCCTGCGGATTTGAACATTCTTGGTTCATCTTCAGAAGATCAAAGCACTTTTTCTGTGAAACAAGAAATGTCTTCCACTCAAGCAGCCATGCCTGTAACCCACAAGTCCCTTTACATTACTCCTCGGGAAGCCCAGGCCAAGGCCTCTGGGTTAAAGCAAACTGATATTGGAGTGTTTTTTGGATTGAAGCCGTTGAGTAAGAAGGCTGAAGCAGAAATTAACCCGACTCCCAGGAAGAACTCTACTCCTGGGAAGAGTTTAGAACCTGCAGGGAAAAATACTAAGCGACACGGTAGGCAACGTAGGAAGAGCACAGTGTCTGAAGAGTCCACAGCAACTGAGGCAGCAGAAGAAGGAGCTACTCAGCCCACACAAACAGAAGGAGGCAGAGGAGTGAGGGCAGGGGGGAGGAAGAGGTGGAACAGAGGAAGAGCGACAGATGGAAGACCAGAGGAGCCCAAGCGATGCCCGTTCTACAAGAAAATCCCTGGTTAGTTGGCTTGTTACTGCTTAGTTGTTTTGAGATGCATGTTTTTGGTCCTATTTTCATTTCAACACTTTAATTTTGCTGCTTAATGAGAATAGGGCGAGTATTTTTGCACATAAAGTAGTTTGTCTTCAGGTACACACTAGCTAACACAGAGTAGTTGATTCTACATATATAGTACAACTAAGACTCGTATTAAGACATTCATATATTATCATCTCATTCATAAATAAGTATTGTAGGTGAACAGATAAGATGCCAAGATAAACGTTGGTGTAGTATGATAGTATTACAGACAACACATATGCAATTATTAAGCATGAATGCAATGCCATAAGGACAAGCTATCTGGAGTTTGGCTGTTGAACCTTTATGTAGTGCCTCTCTGAAGGGAGGTGTTGTAGAGTTTAAAAATACAACCCCTTTCCCCAGTTTAAAGATGAAGTGCCTTTTTATGTGACATTCCTGATCAAATTTTCAAATGCAACGTATAAAGAGTACCAGGTTGTGCAGTATATATTCTTTAATTTGGTGGGAATAGTAAGACAGTCAAGATGATACAGTGGGTTGGAAATTTTCTTGATATGCAAAATCAGTATGATATGTTTTTGCCATAAGGCATTCGTGACCTAGTGGTTAAGGCATTCGCCCTGTGAGCAGAAAGTCCAGGTTCGATTCCCAAGACTACTAAGCACCTCTGAGGTACCCTGAGCAAGGGGACCCTGACCGGCCCCACACACTGCTCCCCGGGTGCTGTGTTCGTAGCTGCCCTCTGCTTCATTTGGTGAATGGGTTAAATGCAGAGGAAGTATTTCGTGCTGTTCACACTGTGTGCTGTGGTGTGTTCACGTATGACCAGATTGTCACTTTCACTTATGGAATCCTGCAATGCCATTGTTGTGCTAAAACTGTTGACTTTTGTTTTGTTCAGGAACTGGCTTTGCTGTGGATGCTTTTCAGTATGGGACCATCGAGGGCATTAAAGCCTATTTTCTCACACACTTTCATTCTGATCACTATGGTGGACTGACCAAAAAATCAACTCTGCCCATCTACTGCAATAAAGTAAGCCTCTTTGGACTGGCTATGCAACATTTCCCATTTACGTTTTCGAAAGCTTTTGGCAAGGTCACTCAAGACATCATCTCTATGTAAATGTGGCTTGATCTGTACAAAGATTAGTCAGTAACTGCTTTCTGAAGTACTTTAAAATCCTGGTTTTGCGCATGTTATCTTTTTTCTTTGTTGTCCACTTCGGTTCATGAATGATTTCTTAATGAGCTGATAAACTTTATTAGGTATGCTGGAGCAGAGAAAACACTGCCATAAAATGTCGTGTAAGGATTTGGGGTTAACTTTGGGGTTTTTTCTCATGGTAGATCACAGCAAACCTGGTGAAGAGTAAGCTGAAAGTGGATGAGCAGTATGTCAACGTTCTTCCAATGAACACAGAGTGTACTGTCAATGGTGTGAAGGTCATCCTGTTGGATGCTAATCAGTGAGTATCTAGATTTTGTACTTATAAGTATGTACATGAGCTGCAAAATATTACATTGCATATTGCTCAATATCTATTAAAAATACCCTCAATGTTTTTAACAAATACATTTTCATGTCTGTTCACAATTGAGTATCTCCATTAGCCATAAATGCCATTTTTATTCATTACTGCCTGATTATTGATTATTATGTGGCTCACCAGACAACATAAAGAGCTATTGAGTGACAGCCGATAGGAAGAAACAGTTAACTTGTGCATTTAAAGTTAAAGAACAGTCAAGAATTTGACTCTGCATCACCACACAACTACATAATAGAATGTTGTAAAGGAAATTTGTTTTTATCTGATTTATTTATTTATTTATTGTTGTTCCTTCAACTCTCTAATGTTTACCAGGAACAAAACTAGCAGTTTATGAAATAAGTAGATGAGTAGTTAAAAACCTGTGATGTGCAGAAAGGTTTGACTGGTAGTGTTTCTATTTATCCAGTTGCTAATGGATGTCTGTATTGCACTATTCTAATGGTGAGACCTCATCAGTAAAGGATTGTTCTCTTTCCAGCTGTCCAGGGTCGGCCATGTTGCTGTTCCTGCTGCCAGATGGCCAGACTGTGCTCCACACAGGTGACTTCCGAGCTGATCCATCCATGGAACGATACCCAGAGCTGCAGGGCTTCAGGATTCAGACATTGTACCTGGACACCACGTGAGTTCTCCATCTGAAATTCAGCCCGAAGAACAGAACGGAGCTGTTCAACTCTATTTAGTCTATACTACACAATTTGAATAGTGCAGAACTGTGCATTGGGGTATTTTGACCATATTCCTTATAGAGATCAGACCTCCTAATTGGATGTAAATGTTTTTGTTCCGTTGGATGATGTCGCTTGATTTGGTAGGAAATTATTCCACGGAAGCTAAAGCTTTTACTGTTTTCATGTATTTTTGTCTCCCCTTCTGGAATAGGTACTGCAGCCCAGAATATGCATTTCCCACTCAGCAGGAGGTGATAACCTTTGCTGCTAACACAGCCTTCGAGCTGGTCACGCTCAACCCTCGCACACTTGTGGTGTGTGGCGCTTATGCTGTTGGGAAAGAGAGGGTTTTCTTGGGTAAGTGACATCTTGCTTCCTGTTATTCTTAGACATTTTTCGTCCGTGTTCACACATGGCTTCAGCAGTTTCCAGTTGAGAAAGAAAATCCTCTTTAGTGAAGAATGGCACGCAGAGACAGAGGCAGGATTAGAGAAAAATGTCAGAGATAAGTCTCTCTCTCTCCAGATGGGCCCCTGGTGAAATGTTCTTTTATGTCCAGCTTTCTGTCTGTCTATTTATAGATCCATCTTTGGTTATTTTGGGCCTCTTTAAGTGTAAGCACTGTCTGGTCTCAAGGGTAGCCACATCTTAACTGCCTGTCCAAATGGAAGTAGCACCTGGTTGAGTCTAAGGGTGTTTTCACACCTATAATTCGATTGCTTTAGTCCTCACCAGTCAGAAAAATGTTACAATGTAGTAAACAGACGTGGGTACGGTTTGCTTTCACATATGCAGAGTTCTAAACGAACCAAAATAGACCGTGAAGACCATCGGCACCGGAAACAGACTATTTTCAGAAAATCGCGCCACTTTCAATAATCGTGGAGGAACAGCTTTGCATTGCGCTCATGGCGCTGATCCTCGCGCATTACATTGTACGTGCAGATAATTTTTTCCAGACAATTCATTTCGAACATGATTCGCGGCTACGACTCCAAACCAAAGTCCTGATTTATTCATCTCGCTGACAGCGCATTGCGCGCCACTTCAGGGAGAAGAAACGTGTCCTCCTCCTCCTGAATGATCAACTCGTTATTCGCCAGCAATCCCGTATCTCATCTGACACCCATAATGCATTAAACTATATAGTTTTGTCCAATTTGGTTTGGTTGCTTTCACACCAGACAAACCGTATCAAAGTAGAGTGGATAAAGTGGTCGATTTGATTTGGTGCGCACCAAAGAACCGAGATTGCATTCACATCAGCGCAAACGAACCGAACCAAGGGACCAAACGTGTTTGGTGCGCACCAAATGCTGTAGGTGTAAGGGCACCCTAACTTTTTGCTGTTCCTTATTTAGAATTAAATTCATGATTAGGAGTGCAGTCAGTTGCCTGATCTTTTTATTCTTTGCCATCCATCTCTAGCTATATCTCAGGTGCTGGGTTCTAAGGTATTTATGACCAGGGATCGGTTTAACACCATGTGCTGTCTGGAGTCGGACCTGATCCGGAAGTGCATCACCACAGACCAGAAGGCGGCTCGGGTTCATGTTCTCCCCATGATGCAACTCAATTTCAAGGTGAGTTCCGTGGTACATCTCATCTTTGTTTGCTTTCCATGTGGTAAATTGTGTTTGCCAGATGAGATGTTATAACTGGGATTAGATCACGTGCTGATATTTAACACTTAAATGCTATTGTTAGCTGACATGCTTTACATTCTTTCACCACATTAGCCATTTAATGTTCATCATACAGTCACAATAGCATCCCATTACTTGCAATTATCTAATAAACCAACAGAATAGAGGACAAATTGTACCACAGGGCTGCTTCAAATGTCTCATCAAAGACTTGCATGTAGAACGCTTTTGTACGTTCTCTGCCTGAAAGCCTCCATTCTCCTCACACCTGCCCCCTGCCCATTTGACCCACTGGACATTTTAATTCGCTAATCAATTAGATCAGATATATTGGAAGTAGGGCAAGCACTAACATGCAAGCAGCAGGCCTCTGATACCAGGGTTGAGAACCATTGGGTTAGAGAGCAAATAAGTGGGTGTAGGTCAGAAGGTGTTCTTCCTTCTGCATATATTACTGTGCCCGAAAATAACAGTGGTGGACATGTGGCTATTCTTATTGTAATTATATTTATTTTAGCCGCTGATTTAAATGTCTAAAGCTCACTGACTATGCTAATGTGTGCTAAATTTGAACACGATTAAAATACTAATTACAGCCACAGAGTGCAAGCACAGCAGCTCTGGCACATAATCATTCTAGCCAACATTTTTATCTTCTCTACAGACTGTTACGAGTCAGAAAATCCATGGTGTACTGCTGTTATACCCTTGACAGAATAGCTAAAGCAGAATTATGGATTGGTAAACATTTTTCTTTGCAGCGGGGGGAGGGTTCTGCAGTGTTTGTAATGTGAGAAAGGCACTCTCAGTATATGTGTGTATATACAATTTATATAAATTCAAGACTGAAGAAAATTAGACATGGTATATGGGGCTGTTAAGTGCTGTTATTTTGACATATGGTCTACAGTTTTATTACACATGCATCTATTATTAATGAACTCGTTTGATGAGTGGTACTTTAATTAGAAATGCACTGATGCCCTGGACATAAAGTGAAACGTTATGTGCAACATTTTGTAATTAAGTTGCATTGTTTGCACTGCCCTTCTGTTTTGGCCTAGTGGTGCAAGAGATGTTTAACAGATCGCCTCTGTTTTTTGCATTTTGTAAACTTAATGTGAGAGTTATATCTGCACAGTGTTTTTCGTTCCTCCACCTCATGTTCTGTTTGCCCTTGCCTTGGAATGGTTCTCGGAGACCAGTTTTCTGAATTTATTACACCCACAACCATATCCTACAGATTTCCTTTCCACACCATTAACCACAGCCCCTTTTGACATGAAGCTGCCCAAGCTCTAATTTAAGCTGTCTAATGTAAGGACTCAGCCCCACTGTACCTTAAAATAATAATTCAGAACTATAGAGACTTCAACAATTGGGTTCTCAACTACATGGGTGTGCATTTTTGGTACTGCAGTAATGGACTGCTGATTATAAATGAAGTGAAAGTGACCATTCTGTCATGAACACACCACAGCACGAAAGTCTTCCTCTGCATTTAACCCATTCACCAAGTGAAGCAGCAGGCAGCCAGGAACACAGCAGTGTGTGGTGACTGTATCTTGCTCAAGGGTACCTCAGTTGTGGCACTAGCAGTCTTGGGAATCAAACCCACGACTTCCTGATCGCAGGGCAAACACTCTAACCACTAGGCTACCAGCTGCTTAGCTTTATCGTTATACCCAGGACAGTCAAAAGGCAGAAACCACCCAGTTATTTAGTGTTATCCAGTGCTACTCTAGTGTTTCCTAACTTTTTTTTAAATAAGTTTATCTTCTTTGTATGTCTGTTTTCAGAATTTAAAAGCATACTTGAATAAGCTTTCAGAGAAGTATGATCAACTGGTGGCTTTTAAGCCGACGGGCTGGACCTTCACTCAGTCTGGGGCTGTGGAGAACACACAGCCTCAGGTCAAAGACAACATCAGTATTTATGGTATGTAATCGTTTTTTCAGTGTTTTAAGGGTGATTCTACCAATTTGTCTCTTTGGGCATGATTTAAATGACCAGTCATTCTGAGTGGTTTGATGTTAATTGTGGGGTGTTTTTTGATGATGCTTGGAATCAGGGGTCAGTGTCCACAATTCAAATATAGAAATTTCCAGAATAACTTGAGAACCCACATGTGTACTATAAAGTATTTTGAAATGATCAGTTTCCATGGATATTGGGTTTTAGGTCTGCTCATAAATAATAATGCAGCCTAGAGCTTTTACGTATCATAGTGTAACTGGTAGCTTTTAGACAGCAGCAGTCCATGTTGAAGCACTGAAGTCTCTAATACTTGTAAAGAATGAGACTTTAATGGTACGGTGGAAACTGAATCATGAATTTCTTTAATACTTCTAATAGCAGTGGGGTGGAAAGTCTTAGGCAATCATCTTGTCAATCTTTAACACCAGTTTAGGAGATTAACTGAGAGTCCAGTTTTAAATGGGTTGTAATTTGATTATATTGATTTGCGTTCTCCCCTCTCCTCCTAGTAAAAATGCTGAATGTTTTTTAGGCATCAAACAGCATGGTCCATATTAACAGAATCAGCAGATGTTTTGACCCAGAGAGACCGTACTTTTTGCAATTCGGAGATTTTAATTTCCGTGTCTCAGCATTCTGTAACCCAGGCAGGTGCTGCTGCAAGCGAAAGTCGCATCTCATTTCACAGGCTTTTCTCGGGTCATATCCAGAGGCCCAGACTAAGCGAATACAGTGAGCAGTTATTCAATACAAACAAACAACTTTATACAGCAAAGTGGGGAAATGTTTGGCACTAGGTGGTTTACTTAATTATAATTGCCTAAAGTTGATTGCCTAAAGAATTTCCATATGGCTTCACTTGTAATCCTAAAAGGATTGTGGGAGTTGTAGTTTTGTGCTTGGGTTTCTTATTACAGGCATTCCATACAGCGAGCACAGCAGCTATCTGGAGTTGAAACGTTTTGTGCAGTGGGTGCAGCCATTGAAAATCATTCCAACGGTGAACGTGGGTAACTGGAGCAGCAGGAAGGCCATGGAGCAGTGCTTCAGAGATTGGCAGACCGATGTTAAAGCCCTGAACACAGTTCCATTGAACAGCTGCACTAGCACCTACACTAGACAGTGATAATGGACTACCTCATGACAGTCCAGCCGTTTGGCTAAGTAGTCAGATGGTGGATTTAGGACGAATGCAGAGGTAGTTGGACTATCTGCTTATGTTGCAGAGACTGTCCTCTTTCATTTGGAAAGATGCAATGATGGATAGAAATGGAACCACATTTTTATGTCTACTATGCTGGATTTTAATTGTCCCTTGCAATGAATTGCAATGGTTCACAATGGTTCATATTTGCCTATTTCATTTGCATATGAATACAATCTGAAAAGCAATCAGTGTTTGAAAGTACTATTGTGCTGTGTCAGTCTAAACTGTAGTAGTGTTTCCTTAAATGTCTCAATACCTCTCACACTTTTACACTAATATTCGTATTTGAATGTTCCAAAAATGTAAAATAATAAATCAATCCTCCTTTTTAAATAAATGTGTATGTTTGCAGTTTGATTTTAAAGCTGTAAAAGAGCCATGCTTTTCTGCTTTATTTCCCATTCTTCTAAAACTGCCTTAGCATTGAGATTTGCTGTTGATGGAAAGCCAGTCGAGGGAAAATGTATTGCAGACGTTTTGACGACATAAGGAGTCCAATCTTATCCAGACAAGCAGACTGCAGCCACACTGGCTCTTTGCAGATAAGATGGGTCAACCTGGTCTAAACCACCAGCTCGGATAGTCATCTAGTGTTTAAACTCCTGTTTGTTCCCAAGCCATCCATGTTTCTAAGTGATCTAATAATGTTTTTGATGGATGTAAATTCTACTGCATTATACAAATGCTTGACAGTGATTCTTTTAATTTCTTTCAAATTGTGTGCTTATGTATCCCAATAAGTCATAACTTTAAAACAGCAGGGTTATGGGTGCCCAGAGCCCATAAATACACATGTGGAGTGAAGGACAGCCCATCATGTCCAATCCCACAAAAGATCTTCTGAAGCACAAATGGCTGAAAAGGTTAATGCTGGCTATGAATGAAATGGATCACAGTGAATCACAGCTTGCTGTGTGTTTTGAGTCTCCGCAAACTGGTCAGAATGCACACTTCTTAAAGCACCTGCTTTAAGATGTCACAACCCCAATTACAAAAAATGTCACATATGGAAAACACAAATAAATACATTTTTTTTAACTTTTTCATTGCAGTGTGAACCCAAGATATTTCATGTTTTGTCTGGTGATGACCATTTCATTTGTTAATATACATCCATTTCTGCATTTCCTGCATGCAACACATTCCAAAAAAAGGCTGGGATTGGGAAATTAAAGTGATGTCACACAGGTGATGTCGATAGGTAATTGTAATCATGACCACAAGAGTTGTTGAGGAACAAGGATGGGTAAAGAACCTCCAATTTGTCAACAAATGTGTGAGAAAATAAGCTTGGGTGCAAACCTAAGACGAGCACTAATGATCTACAATTCCTCAGACACAATTGCACCAACAGCCATCGTTAAGGGGATCACAAAAGCTTCAGCAATACAAATGTGCCTTAATTTGTCATGCTTATAAAGCACCTTGAATTCAGTTGAATTGAATTATCTTGGAAAAGCACTACAACAAAGTGTTACATAAATGCCACCTAAAACTTTTTGCTGTGTGAAAATGAAGCTTAATGTTGACTTCAAACCCAAAACCTTCCAAACAAAGGGGCAAGTCCCTAACCACCAGGCCACCAGCTGCAGCCTTTGCAGGAAATTCCCCGTCACTGCAAACATTGCTAAAGAATGGCTTGAGGAACATGACGGAGTGTTTAAGGTATTGACTCGACCTCCAAATCAATACTTTAGCAGAAGGATCTGGTAATGTCTTGTTGACAGATACCACAGCACACCTTCAGAGGTCTTGTGAAATCCGTGCCTCAGTGAGTCAGAGCTTTTTTGTGGCATATGGTGGACCTACACAATATTAAACAGGTGGTTTTAATGTTAAAGCTGACCTTTGTTTTGTGTCTATGTATCATAAACACAGAAAGACAGCACCTTCAGATATTACATACTGTGAGCCAGTGGCAGGCACTGGCCCAGATCCCTTTTTAGCATCTTCCTAGTCCCCCGCACATCCTCCATGTCGGTGAGGGCATAGCACAGTACGCAGACCAGCCCCCTTCTAAGTAACAGCCAATTGTAATCAAGGGGTGTGGTAATTAGCATATCTTCTAAACATTCAGAGCTCAAAGATCCCACATTTAGAGTCACCACTTGTAAAAGTGTAACATTTAGTTTTTTAAAAAACATTTAGCTCTAAATGTGTGAAAACTGTGTGAAAATTGCACTAAATTATAAACAAAATGCACTTCAAAGTTTATTGAGCTGTTTTTTTTTTACAAAGGGCACCATTTAGAGTCGCCGCTTGTAAAAGTGCAACATTTAGATTTAGAGCGCAACATTTAGTTTTTTTAAAAAACATTTAGCTCTAAATGTGTGAAAACTGTGTGAAAATTGCACTAAATTATAACCAAAATGCACTTCAAAGTTTGTTAAGCTGTTTTTTTTAGTCATTTAGAGCCGCTGTTTGTAAAAGTGCTATATTTAAATGCCACATTTAGAGCGCAACATTTAGATTTAAGATTTTTATTTAGATTTAACATTTAAAATTTAAATTTTACTTTTACACAGCAAGGAAATGTACCAAAATGTAACAGTTTTTTAAAAAAAAAAAAACTATTTAGCTCTAAATGTGTGAAAATGGCGTGAAATTGCGCTAAATTATGAAAAAAAATGACACATCTAAATTTGTTAAGCTGTTGGAACTACAGACTTGAGACGTGGCTTGGACTTGGTCAAAATGACTTGTGAACATCTCTGGCTCCCGGCACACCTAAACCAAACAAATGAGCTCATTAGGCTGAATAGGATGTTAGTGCTGGAAAACACTTAATGCGTATGAAGGCTTCCCCCATAATAATAGTAATAGAAATAATAGAATGCTGTGTAATTATTGTGAGCACATTTATTTTCACTGTGGACTGACATACAGTTTATACAGACATTATCACAGTTCATCATAAGTGAGTACTAACCCTGTGACTTTATTTTTTTTTTCTAATGTTACAAGCTTATATTTATTCATATTTCTAGTACAATATCAAATTTATAATCAAATATTACAAACATCCTATAGGGTATTTTAGTTAATATATATATTTCAGTGTACACTGTAAGGTTATATCATTTATATACAGTAATAAAGAGGTTTCATTTTCATAAAGTGCTTATTAATGGGCAATGTATGGATTTTTCGCAGCGATATTTGAGCAGCAGGACTTGAGTGCCGGACTGGCATTTTCACATGGCATGTAATTTAGACATCAGCCACAAGAGGGATCCACGCGTTGACATCCACCATAGAACAACATTGCTTTCATCTACAGCACTGTTTCCTTTAATACACGAGTGTCCAGTCCTATCTGCAAAGGTTTCAGCTTTTCATTCCCAGCATACAGGAGCACACCTGACTCCAGCTGAATCAGTTCTTCAAACAGACTGATAATGTGAGCTCCTGGTTTGCAGAAAACCTGGAGCCATGTTGGTACTTTGCAGATAAGTTTGGAGACCCCTACACTGAAGCACCAGACCCCACATTACACAGCATGTACATATATTTCCAGAGACTAATGAACAGTGTGGAAAGGTGGTCCAGAGTTGGCTTCTGTAGAGCAGAGGTCACTTTATACACTGCATCCACTTAAAGGTCTGGATCCTGGCTGTCTCAGGATAGTCAGTTTTACCTGCAATGGAAGTCCATTAAAAATGTTTCCATTTACACCATAGAATCGCTCTACAAATATTTCTTCAATCTGACACACACGCTTACCTGATCTTTACTAAGCCTTCTTAAATAAGTGTGCACTTCGTCCAAACTGTCTGTGAGCAGGTCGTTGATGGCCACGATTTGATCCCCTTTATGGAATAGGCCAGAGGTTTGGATATGCTTCAAGTCAGACACACTGCCAGGAAGAGAAGGATGATAGGGCAAGAAAGAGAGGTTAACTTGTTTATCCTGGTTATGCTGAGTTGGAATGACATCTAAAGACATTGGCTGCTATCAGTATTATCAGAACTCCACGCTCATGTGCTATCAGCAAGATCTTTACCATGGTTTTCCTGCTTCTTCTGAGAAGATCACATTGTTTTTCAGCTCCTCTTGACTCACACAGATATCCTTCTTCTCATGGTTGATTGTTTCACTAAGGAACACACACGTCTTTTATTAATATCTGCACAAGTGGCCGCCCCAAGTAACACAATCAGTTTGAAAGTCTCTAAATAATCCTTCTACTCTGCTAATGTCTATGAACCCTATTTCCATGTGTATTCACCCAGTAGGCATTTGGCTCACCTCTGCTGTGGAATTTGCCTGTTCAGACCAGTGGAACCAGTGTAAGTGTTGTTGTTCAGGAATGTTTTCTCAGAGTCTTTATCTGCCTTGGTTAATCTACAAACAGAAATAGCTGTTCCCGTCACCATGAGATAGGCCAGTGTGCTTCTCTGTTCAGAGAATTGATCAACACAAATTCTCTAACTTACTGGAAACGACTTAAAGGAAAAATCACGGTTGTGCAACAACCTCTCAGTTTGTACTCCTGACGCTGCTAGACTGAACCAGTATTGGTTTGCGCACTCTAAAATCTTTGAAAAGTCCTCGTGAACCGAAGCAGATGATTTACATGAATAAGGCATTTCTGAAGATAAATCTTTCCAGATTGCTTTGATAAAGTTCTTAGAACTGTCCTCCGCATTAGTTTCCACTACATACGGAATTCAAACATTTGTGCAAGAATGTTGCCTTAAATAAACCCAAGCCATGATTACGTACAGTATACATTTAGCTCAGGTTTGTCTCAAGATTGGGTTGGATTTCGTTAAGGAAAAGAGTAGGAAACCTGCAGTTCATAGATTCAATTGGATTTTTTTCCATCAACTGGAAACAGTGAAGTCATCTGCATTTTGGAATAGATCCCAGTTTTTTCGCTCCACTATTGACTAAACATTGTAAATTGATTTTACCTCTTGGATGAATGTGTACTGGCTCTCATTAATTTGGCTTTTGTTGCACTTGTTTGGCAGAACTGTAAGGAAATGCACCAAACACAGCATGTACTTGGAGGTAACTTTCCAGAACGTAGTGACGGTGTGTCTTGAGTATGAGGATGCAAGTTCATTGCCAAGTTTCCACCATAACCACAGCTGTCACACTGGTCTGATAGGTTCTAAAAGATAATAGCCAGTGTCTATTTTCAGTATATCCAGTTTACTCTGACGACATACCCCATACAGAAAAAACAGAATGCTTTTAACTCAGTCGTACACAGCCAGGTTCATCAACAGCAGCAAATCAATTGACCAACATATTCTTGTGGCATTTAGGTGGGCGTTGTTTTTCAGTGTTTTTAACACCTTTCTGTCCGTGTGTACTTGGTCATGTCACTAATGAGCTCCACAATGAGCCTCTCCCTTAAAAGACAACACAACAATGGTCTTAAGGCTTCATCAGCCTGTGTGATGATGTCCTGCTGCCCTACTTTAGCATATCTTTCAAGTGGGCTTTGAACATTTCTTCATCAGAGAAACTGCTAAATCAACCCCGTATACCAATCCCACTAAGGTCTTATGGGTCTCCGTGTCTTATTTAACTAATACTACACTGATTAATTCAGGCTTTCATTCATAATGAGCTCTCCTTATGCAATGAACTTAACTGAATGAATGAAACTTTGCCTGTTTCACTTGTTTATTCTCCACTTCTACGACTCTAATGTCGCTGATAAATGTGTGCTGTGTGTAGATAATTGAATAGAGCTGAACAGATGCAGTTAAAATTAGTAAAAATTAGCTGAAGAAATAAAAAAATCCACAAGCAGGACAAATGACTTCACACACTTTCCGGAGCTCCAAGATTCCCAGCGCTAGTTTGTGCTCTAATATCGAATTGGCTGATGATTAAGGTTTCCTATTAAGTTCTTTTATCTACCAGTAAATCAACACTGTGAAATAATGTTAGTAGCAATATAAGTGGTGCAGTTAAGACCTGTTTGTGTTTGCCCTGTCTGCGCTGCTGGCAGTAATCAGCTGAATATTTTCTGGATCTCTTGCTAAAGATGCATCAAAAGGTCATGAAAAAATATCTCTATGGTTAAAGGTGAGATAAATATAACTAAAGTGGTTTTTAATCTGAGGAAACAGAAACCTTTATTAAACACCTTAATAGATCAGGTTCCACTCATATTGTCAGTGTGAGACAATTAACCATAAAAACACCTTTAACCATCTTTACCAATAACTATGAAACTGACTTTGTGTCTAATATGCAAACACTGTCAGCTACTTACTGTGTCAAGCCATGTTCTCCGTCAACCTCGCTCGCCACCCTTCTCCTGTTCACGATCAACAAATGAAACCTTAGATATTAAATTCTCTGAATTTGAACCTTTTTAGCAACATTAGAATCACTTAGGTTGTAATAATGCAACTAAACAAATGATCTTACACAATGTCCATATGCATGTATTCCGAATCTGAGTCTGTATCTTCTTCATCATTGTGCTCTGTCTTCACTTCATTGTCATCATCCTTATCCTCCCTTTTCTTTGGAAAGAATTGTATAATAGATGTAAATATGTCTATGTCTGTGTTTGTGTGTGTGTTTGTGCATGTGTATGTTATAAGTGAAACAGAACCTACCAGTAATGTTTGGTTCATAATGCTCCTTGGGTAATCATAGTGAGAGTGCAGGTTGATTAATGTTTCTGGGGCAGACCGCCTCATGGCAGGGGGAGTTACTTTACTCTGCAATTTTTGAGAAAAGCAACATTATTAAAAAGCTGTAAAAATGCAACAGGACCAGAAAGCAATGTGACCAGAAAGCTTGGTGACAAATGACAAATGGCTGTCAGGCAACATGACTGTGAAAGTCCTGATGTCTGACATTTAAAGCCTGATGACTCACCTGTGGCCTCCTGTGTTTAACCAAGTCGTCATCAATGTAGGATGTTTTTACCTCTGCAGGCTCCGAGATTGACCTGATTTTTCTCGCCGAAGAGTCTTCCTGTACAAGGTAAACAATTGCAATGTACACGGTATGTATATATGAATGTTCATATAGTAGAGCAACATACATATTTTTGTCTCATAGACAATTAGACATGTATGCATTTTGGATGATAAGAGCCCACTTTCCCAAAAAAATCTTTGTGTTAAGATTATCTTAACTGATAGAGTGTATGGCGTTTCTGCTACGATGCTTAGCCCAGATGATTTGAGAGAAGTTATCTGTGTGAACACAGACTTTACCTCTGGGCCGATGAGGGACTTTGGGCATGTCTTCAGAGCCCCAAGTATGGAATTTAACCAGCCATCAATTTCAGTACTGAGGAAAAAAGAGAGTTTTCAGTAAAGGCAGGCACAGATTTAATAAGTGATCCAAAATCACTGCCGATCACATAGGAAGGACCCCACCTTTTAGCCAAGACCTACATTGCATGGGTGCTGCAGACAGATCCTTCGCTTCTAAACCTGAATCATTTTGCATTGATATCCATGCAGTGTTTGAATAAGAAGGCTTGAGATGTGGATGTCAGTGCAGCTTAAAGGGATAATATCAGGCTTTCCGTCTACTTCTCTATGGGAATAGTTAAAGTTAACTAGTACCAGCTTAACTGCTCCTCAGGACAGACACTGCAAACTGATCTGTTCCTCAGTAAAACTGCGTATTTTGTTTTTCCCCATTAATCCCTGCTTCATGGATTTGCCATATGAAATGCAGATGATTTGTTGCACTGTATTCATAACTAACCTGTTTTCTCCAATGAGGAAATAGTCTCTCTCTGCCACACTCATTAACAAAACCGAAGATGAAGAGCATCTAAAGTTCCGTTGAATCCACTCCCAAGTTGGATGCGATTCTGGATGGAGGACAAGCAGCGAGACCCTAAATGGAAAAACAGTGTCCCTGGATTATCCAGCAGTCCAGATATTGTAACCATTTCATGTCAGGTCATGCATGAATGGCACAAGTTTGTTATTGTGTGGCTATAATGTGGTGATTATGTACTTACAGGGCCAGGTCGATTTCCCCCACAGGTTTGTCTCGCTTACTCTCATCCTTGTAGTACTTGAGCTCAGGGCAGTGCCCTTCGGTCTTGCTGAGCACGAAAAACCTCCGCTTCCATGTTTTCTGCAACAGTTCACAATGTCATCATTTACTGTGCTTTACTCTTTTTCATACAAAAAGCTGTTACAAGAATCTTTCCTCAAAAACTACAGTCTGTTCATATTTAATATATTTATTTGTGGCATACCATGGATTTGGATTTGGCAGTTAGAGGCGGTGACTTGTAGAGGTAGCCTGTCCGCACCTCCTCTGTGGTAGGTACTTCATAAAAAACTGACTTCCGACCTAATAGAGAGAGGGGAGGGGGGATAATGCTGAGATGTTTTCCCAAAAACTGATTGTGGCGGTCTGACATTCTTTCAAGCAACTGCACCAATCTGTTTTGCTTGTGATAGTTTTTAACATCTTGCCGTTCGCTTGTACCCACCTGAAAGGTTCCAAGGCTTACTTGACATTGTAGTATTCTGAAACGCACAGTTTTGTTGTTTCATTAGTGGTGTGTGGCAAGGCAGTGTAAGGCTTAACTAGGAAAAACATCTTCAAAAAAACACCAGAATAATCCAACGACCACAATTAAGCTGCACCAAAACCAGAAGTTGAACCACATTATGAGACTTTGCAAGAAAAAAAATGTTAAAATAATACATATTTAACATTCTAAAGTAAATACATATTACATAGTTAGATTTATTAATAATAAATCTCACCGTCCAGTAACTACATGGAAAACAAATGCATGCGAGTTACTGGAGTGAGGAATGGAAACCTGCTGGTAAACAAGCATGTAAACCCTTTAACAAGCATAACTCATCTGCAGGTAAATATTTATATTTCTCATTTCTAGAAATTAAGAACATCACGGTCAGCTTGCATTGTTTCCTGCATAGTAATGGAATATAATAGGGAAAAGAAGAGCTTAGATAATTTAGCCCTTAAGCATGACTCATCATCATTAAACACATGCAGGACTCACTTATATCTTATAAAAAGCACTTTTATAAAAATGTATAGTATAGTAAGCATTGCTTTACCTCAAGCAGTAAGTCACAGCAGATCCTCTGTACTAGTCACAGTGCATTCACCAGGATGTTGAAAATGAGCAGACAGTGGCTTTTGTCATAGTTTGTGACATCATTAGGAGGCAGGGTTCTGAGTGTTTTGAAAAGAGCTCTGACAAGAAGTCCATCCCAGTCCAAAGTTTTTTCTTTGCAAAATCCCCTCTACATATTTGAATGAGCTGAAAATTAGAGCAGCAGAACTGCAAGTTTCTGAGATACAATTAGTTATTCAGAACTTTGAGGTTTACTTTAATGAAATGCATAAATTGTGTGGTAATTGTTGTTATAATTATTGTTATTATAGTACCACTAGATATAGAAGGGATAGGAGGAAATGGAGACTGGGAGGAAATGGAGATAATAATAATAATAATAATAATAATAATAATAATAATAAGAAGAAGAAGAAGAAGAAGAAGAAGAAAAAGAAGAAG
>JBBPDC010000109.1:29382700-29402178 GCA_037974485.1 Hemigrammopetersius urotaenia
AATAATAATAATAATAATAATAATAATAAGAAGAAGAAGAAGAAGAAGAAGAAGAAGAAGAAGAAGAAGAAGAAGAAAAAGAAGAAGAAGAAGAAGAGGAAGAAGAAGATGAAGAAGAAGAACAATAATAACAATAACAACAACAATAATAATAATAATAATAATAATAATAATGTTGTTGTTGTTGTTCTTCTTCTTATTATTATTATTATTATATTAACAGATGTATGTGAAATCTCTATGAAAATGCTCTGTCTTCAGTGTTGTTTTCTTTTTAAACTTTGTGTACATGAACAGGGTTCTGTTTTGCTCTGTATTGTGTTTCACATATTTGTTTCACATAAAGTAGACTGAAGTTTGGTCATTAAGGCCCTTCTTCCTCTAGACAGGAAAAGACAATAAGAAGGAGTGGCAGTTCCAGCAGTGCCATTCTACATGCTGGATCCTACCCAAGCAGAGCAAATCAGGGGGAATACTGGAAGTGATTTAAAAGCACCTTGCACAATTATCTGCCAAACATGTTGATTATGGCGATTATATAATCTGTCAGTCTTCAAAATCATTGGTGATATGAGGTCCAATAATGTTTTGAAAATCACTCTCATTAGAAAACATTAGCATTCAAAACACCACTCGCACTTTATTATAAAGAATGTCATTTATACAAAAGCTTTTATGAACACAAAAATATAAAAAGAAAACATGACCATATATTACACAAGTATTTGATCATTTGAGACCTTGTTTGTGTTGTCTTGGTGCCTGGCGTTCCTGGTAGATGGCACTCCCATATCATGCTAGGTTATGGCATTTCAATCACCTTTATCAGCCCTGATCATCTGGTGTAAACAGGTTTGGCAGCTTAAATGCAGGGCTCTTTGCACAGTACTACTAACACACAAAGGGCTACGTGAGGTCCTTGTTTTGAATGTGGCATGTTTAACATAAACTATATCTCCAATTATATTAACTCCATGGGAACCATTAAAAAGGGCGGGGGGCAACAGTGATACAAATGCAAAATCATCGTTTAGATCATTGTTCAAAGACCTCCATAACAATATATTACAGGTTACAAAAATGATAAAACCTCTATAATTGATAATGTACAATGTTATTTCCAAAATTAAATAAACAAAGTAAATGAATTCAATATAATGTACATACACTGTAAAATTACAGTGACATGAGTGTCATCTATGTTAGATACATTCATTAACACACACTTCTTGATACCTTTTGTAAACTGTGTGCAAGGTTTGTGTGTGTGTGAGTGTGTGTATGTGTGTGTGCGTGTCCTGCTTAAAGTTTTCCCTAATGAATAAAAGGAAATGGTTTAAAGGAAAGAAAGGAAGAAAATGTTCTTAACTTTAAATGAACATTAACATTTAATTATTTGATTGTTTTACTGTTATTTAATTTTAGCATTTAGTGTTAGACCATATTTAGGTCCAATCATCACGAAAGGACAAATATTGTGTTTTAACAAACTATACACACACGCACACACACACACACACACATACATATGTACCCATGTTGTTTCTTGTGTTCACAAAGTGGACTTCTTTGGAAACTCATAGATGGGCTCTTGCTTGATCTCAGAGGCATCTAATCTCCACTCAGTTCCCTGAAACCAGAGCAACAGGAGCATGACATCTGCACGCTTTCTTTTATTCTTTGTATTTTTTTAAATTTTTAACAGAAAAAGAAAAAAAACACACCTGGTCTGCATTGACTGAAGGCGGAGGTGCACCGATGTCTCTGATATGTCCAGAGTCCTGAATAGCGTGAGGTTAGGTAGAGAAAATGAGCTGATGCACATCATACATTGACTCCATATACAATACAATAGCATATAATATACATGAAGTCCAAACCACATGTCCAGGAGAGAAACTGTACCTCTGGGTCGAGCAGTTTGTGTGGACGATTGTTCAGGGCATTAAATAAAGCATGGAACCACTTTTCTACTTCACAGCTAGAGAAACGGAGGGAGGAAAAAAGGACAAAGTACCAGAGTATCAGACATATTTAAATGATGTATACACGGTCAGAAATATTTTCATGAACTGTTTTAGCTTAGTTTAAAGTCTATTTTAAAGAGAGTCACGAATAATCTGTGTATATCACTCTGCAAAATTCCAATTAAAGCGGCTTAAACTAAACACATTAGTATCAAAACTGTAGTTCCACTTAAAGAGGACTTTCCATAATAATTCACTGATAATTCAAGATGTAAAAGTGTTTGGACATAAAAGTGTTGTTTCCCTCAGAGAAAGCAACACTATAAACACTGCATAAGTCAAAAGAGCTCAAATAAGAATCTCCCATTTCAGGAGAACACATGTGTCTAATTGAACTTAATGAATGCACTCAGTATTTTTACTTTTGCACAATTATTAAAGATGGTTTCTCTTCCAAACCAATTAATGAATGTCAGTTTTGGGCTCATCAGCAATGCTGCATAAAATAGTTACAAACGTTGTTTTCATTCATTCATGTCCAAGCAGGGTGGGGTAAAGTCAGTATAGCCCCTAAAGACAATGTTTTCTTTCCTAATTTACCACCATTTCAGCTTTCAGCATTGTCAAAATGACACAAAAGCCGCCTGCAGACATGTGTAGGTTTACATGTAAATGTAATGGCTCCACTGCATTCAACCCCTTGCATCTTATGGAGCTACAGAGCTTTTAAGGCACATGAAAAGTGTGTTTAAGCAGTTTATTACAATACACAGTATCAAACCTGTTTTCTCCAATTAAAAAAAGGTCCCTGTCAGCCACTTTCAGGAAAAGAACACAGGATGCCGAGCATCTGAAGTTTTCATGGACCCATTTCCACATTGAGTGATTCTCAGGACACAGCAACATCAGGGACACTCTGAAAGAGAGCCGTAATCAGAAGGACAAGGTCTAATCTCAATTCTCTATGCTTGGATAAGTGTGATGGGAAAAATGGATGTACTTAGACAGAAGTATGGCACCCAGCAGTTCACTCTTTTTCTTTTCTTCACTTTTGAAATACTGGAGCTGGCATGAAAAGTTATTGTTCCTCAGAATAAAGAACCGCCTCTTCCACGATTTCTGCAAAGTAAGCAGATAATGTCAAAAGGAGAAGATAAAAAGGCTAGACAAAATTCTAATAATAATCTAATCTAATAATCTTTTCAAAGCGCCTGTGCTTTTACCTGGGATTTGAACAGTTTTGCTGGGGGGGACTTGTACAGATAGCCAGAACACAGCTCCTCCACCTCTGCCCCATGTGTGTAAACACCACGTTCACCTACAGTGTTTGTACCGGGAGAACTTGAATGCAGTCTTACAATAGAGTCCAATAGAGACTTCTTTTTCACTTTTTTAACACATAACACTATTCAAACTTACGTGATGCCATTTGGGAACAGGTGCACTATGGTGTACTGTGTGCTGTGTTTATGCAGAAGGCTGGGAAACAGAATCAATAGCGGGGTTGGTTAGAGTGACACTGGAGCCGTAACACAGTGACAGCTTCCAGATGAATGGCTGAGTATTGTTAGTCATTGAATCGGAACAGGAATTTTTGGGCGTGCACCGCATAACAACTAACATTTACGATCATAAAATCCAAACATTGAAAATGACTTTCAATGTTTTGAACAGGACAGTTAACAGGAATTGAACAGGAGACTGAAGCTCATGGGTTGTAATTTGATATGATGATGACACCTGTGCCAAAGTACTATAAGTACTATACCTTCAGATCTTTGTCTACACTGCAGCTTATCATTACTGATACGGTGCAAATGGTCCCAAAATACCTCTGAAATCCTGCTCCTACACACAAATACAAACAAAAAAATACAAATTTGCACACAAAAAATACTAAAGGTGCTACTATACCTGATGCAAATTGCCGTCAATGTTGCCGACGAGTTCACTGGGGAAACAAGGAAACAGATGTGAGAATAGAGCAAGATGTGAGAGCTTGAGCAGTGATGTCAGAGGGTGGATTAGGTTTGCCTGCTCTTCTTAAAGATTGTCTTTGATCAGACTATTCTTATAGAGTTCAGCCAAAACAATCACACTTCAGGTTTGACGACTTTCACTTTAAACAAAAACAGTGACTAAGTGCATTGAACAAAGTGCTTTTTCTGCTTTTACTGTCTGTATTTAAGGGGACATAACAGCCCTGAAGCATTGAAGCCAGTTAAAACTGAGAACAACAAGTAACGTAATGTAAAGAATGAAAATTGTGCTTTGTTTTAGGGGTGCTGGTGGGGTCAACCTCCTGTCAAGCGATATGCCCGAGAGCTTATTTTAGACTACAACCAAGCTTTCCACCTGGCTGAGCCACATTATTTTACCGAGTCGCACTTCCTCGTCTCTGTGCTTGGTAAGATGCCAGCTGAGTTATTACCTGGCGCAAACTTCAAGCAGATCTTTGGTGGGAAACACCAGTCGTGTAACTAAAACACAGCGATAAGCTTAAAGCCATACTTCCACGAATCAAAGTCCCATCAAGACAGGTTTCCCAAGTGTTGTAAACGAACAAGACATGGTTGGTATCTAAGAAATTGTTTCCTTAATATGATACTTGAGCTATGCACAAGTTTTCTTTGAGAAAAGCTCTCATGCAGAAAGCTACATTGAAAGTCAAAAGAACTCAAAATAATGAATGAAATCATTTTTTACCACAGTACTTCAATTCAATTCAATTCAATTTTATTTATATAGCGCAGGTTGTCACAAAGCAGCTTTACATAGTCCAGGTCCGAGCCCCAAGTGAGTAAGCCTCCTCTGGTCGACACAGAGAAAGGAACAAGAATAGAGAATAAATACAGGAGAGAGCCTCAGTGAATGAGATTATAGACAAATAGAGGGCCTATGGCAAAGAGAGTTGGTTTGATTAAGTGTCCAGAGAGGTAAGATTGTTGGAAGAGGAAGGGAACATTCATTCCCATGATTCAGTGCAATCAAGCCATAGTAATTCAAATAACAAATGAAAATGATAGGACTCCATAAACAACAAATTACAAAACAATTCAGATGTCCCATTTCAGGAGATCCCATCCGTCTAGATAAACTTATTGAACACATTAGTATGTTTACTTCAGACTGTTTCTTCTCTCAAACGTTCGGTTTTCGGCTTCATTATTGTTTGGAAGATTGTAGACAAAGGCATCTTTTTTTATTCATTCATGTTAGAGAAGTAGGGTAGGAAAAAGTCAGTACAGTCCGTTGTATTTTTTTGATTTACCACTATTTCAGCAGATGTCAGCACCAGTAGACATGTATAGATTACTACGAGGCTAACAAGTGATAAAAGTTAATTCCCCACAAATTATCGTTGTGCAAACTGCGAATCGAAATCACAGACTTATCTCAAACCACATTGTGAAGTAAATGTTTGTTAATAGTGCTAATCATACCTTGTAACCCTGTAAATCCTTTGTCCTTAACTAAAGAAGTCAGCTGCTTTGCCATAAAGCTACACTAAAAATGCATTTAATTATCAAAATGCTCTTATCCAGATTGATTTAGAATATTATGATGTTACAGTCACAAAACTGATGTTATGTGAGAGGCCATACACCGCCTGAGCAAATGGACCCCAGTTTCCGAGTGGAAAACCGCCACTACACTACACCAACAGCTCAGTAATGATTTACTTACAGCTATCAGATAAGTTATGAAGCATCATAAACCACATAGCAAGTATATTTAATATTACATAACAACTTAATGTGGCTGATGTGATGATTAAGGCATGTAGTTTGAATGATCCGAACATTGCTTGTTAGTTGCATTGATCTCTGCCATTTTGATTAAACTATTATTAATAAGATGTCAGGACAAACACCATTTTTAGCAATTTTCAACTTTTTTTTTAATAGAAATGTCTAGTGTCAATCTGCTGGCCTACATCAGATGGCAGTCATCTGTCTGTTTGTTCCTCTGCCAGCCCTGGCCAGAATGCTGGTCAGACTGGCCTTCAACTCTCTCTCTGTCTTTGTGGAGCAGTGGAGAGACAGGCAGCAGCTGTAAATGATTTGGCGTTTGCCTCCGCACTTGTGTTTGTGCGCACACACCATTCCGACCACTTGTGTATGCCATTCACAAGAGCCCTTAGGGTCAGGGCAACTGCCTATTTTAAGGAGGACTATGTACAAAAAATGGCTGTGATTTCTATATGGTCCACCCACTATAGATGTAAATGCCCTTGACATAAAGTTGACATTAGTTACTTTAATGTCACATTACCTCGACGAAAACTGTCACTGTCCGTAGTTTTACAGACATCACTTGCAAAGTCAAGGATTTATGATCCCTCACTTAAACTGGCACACATTTGTTCTCGCATGTTCCTTCACATTTTCAAGCTCCTTTTATCTGAGTGGCAGATATAAATAGAGATTGGTTTGGTTGGTGGCCTCTTGTGCGAGGACAGTACAATCAGGCAGCGGCAGCCCAGAACAATTCCTTTTCTCTTAAAAGCTATGCCTTCCAGATTTACGGACCTAGATTTACAGACCTCCATAACTGAAGTTGAATGACTCCTAGGGCACAAAGACAGCCGTAATGGATTTCATGCATCCCACCCACCAGCCTTGTCATCCCAGCAATGGAATATAAAGGTCGGAGGCTGCCTGTGATGAGGAGTCCTTAGGCAGGGGAGTGGAAGAGCAGAAGGATTAGAGCACCTTTACTGTGAAAACCAGATTGCAGAGGAGATACAGCAGACATGAAGACCCAAGCTATGGTAAGAAGCCCATTCAGCTGTGATGTGCGCAGAGTGTTATCTTGGGAAATTAGGGGTAAAACCATCTATCACTTTCAACATGTTCTATTTAAAATAGGACACACCTGTAAAGCAGCAGGAGCACCTGAAAAAGCAGAGGGACATTCTTGCTTACCAAATGAAAAAACTCTCAGCGAGGCAAATGGACTTCAGTGTAAGTCATCGTATCATTACTTGTACTGTTGTACTTTTGTAGTGATGAACAACTCATTCTAATCCTTGATTTGTATGGTTCTGATACACAATCCCTCTCAGAAAAGAACACAAGAGCTGAAGGAAAAGGTAAAGAAGAAGTATGATGACATGAAGCGAGTTCTGGATGAGGATCTGCGGATCACTCTTTGTCAGTTAGACATGGAGGAGGAGGCCACAGAGAGAGCCATCGAGGAGAATATAGAGAGGTGCTACCACCTGACCCAGGATCTGGACCAGCAGCTGGCTGAGATATCCACACAGCTAGAAGAAGACAAACAGCACAATTATGACTGGGTACAGCCAACGGCAGCAAGGAAATTCTGTGTCTCGTAGATTTTCTTTAGTGGCTCATTGTCTTTCTTTCATTCTTTTTTTCCATGCAGATCTCAGAGACAGAGGGAAGGTATGTACACACTTGAGTCTGTTGTGTTGTTCTACAGTGCTTGCTTGGCTAGTAGAGTCAAACTCACATCATTCTGGCTCCATGCTAGAGATTATATATTTGTGAGCTGTGTATCCTCCTGTCCCATCTTCCCTCATTTCTACATTTCCTGCAGCAAACCATTAGTGCTAGCTTACTTGTTCTGCTTTTTCGTGGATTTTCCTGCCTTGTTTAGCAACCTGTAAAATTGTTCATGTACTTGTTCATGTACTTGTTGATCTACATAATTCCTGATTATAGTTAATACAAACTGTACATTATGTTCAAATTACTGTACATCCATTTGTAAATATTATCCAGTTTCTACGTGTACATATAACCTTATGTGCACTTATAACTGTAATTGCTGCTTATTGCACTTCTGGTTAGACCTAAACTGCATTTCGTTGCCTTGCACTTGTACATGTGTAATGACAATAAAGTTGAATCTAATCTTATCTAATCTAATCATGAAAGGCTTGAGTAGATGTCATGTAACCAGTGTTACCAGTGCAGCTACTTGTATGGTATTTCTTGACAAAAGATTTAAAAGCGAACTTTCAAGTTTTTTCATTTGCATGTAGTGTTTTAGCATAACTGTGAATAAAGAGGTGTGCAGTCGGAAGGAGAAACTGAAATTAATGTAATAATTTGAATACATTACATTACATTTCCTTTGTGTCTGACAGGATAATGGAGACTCTGAAGATTACAGATCCAGAACTGATCCAGAGAGATGAGTTTAAGAATGAGCAGCTGCTCAGTTTAACCATCAATTTGCTGCTCTTTATCCGCTCACAGGTCCCCGTCACCAAGAAACTCTTCCAGAGCTGTGAGCCTCCTTCCCTGTCATTCATGCTTTATAAACGCTTTCAGCTAGAATTTCTACATCATGCATACCTTAAGGGCAATAATTTACACTTAGTTCAACAAGGTGTCACAAAGAGCTCTGTAGAGCGATCCCTCTATTGCTTTCTAAGTATATAAAAGGAACCATTTATAAGAGGTTCTTTAAATAACAGCAGTTTCTCCATAATAGAGAACCATTTAACAATGCCAAGATTTTTTTCAATATTCATATGGTCATGGTACTGGATATTTTCCTTTCCTAAACCTCATTTTTCTTAAAGAAGCAGAATAAGGAACCTTTTTAAGGTAGATGTAGAGTACTAATGGACTGCATCGTTGCCTTGTCTCTTCTTCTCTCAGATGCCCAGGAAGTGGTCCTGAACCCTTACTCCGCTCACCCAAAGCTCATCATTTCTCCTGCTGGAGATTCAGCGACATACACAGAAACCTGGCAGGAGGTGCCAGAAAACCCTGCCCGCTTTGACACCACCCTGAACGTCATAAGCCAAGAGGGCTTTGGCGAAGGACGCAACTACTGGGAGGTACAGGTCAGTGGCAAAACATACTGGGAGCTTGGCCTCACCTATCCAGGCATCCCCCGGAAGGGCCGTGAGCAGGACTGCTGGCTGGGCCGTAGCCCCGAGTCCTGGTGTGTGGAATACTTCAATGGTGACTTTACAGCCTGGCACAATGGGGCTCCACATGAACTAACCCATGTAGCTGGTAGAGCCTTCCAGCGCATAGGGGTCTTCTCCAGCTCTTACGGGGGTCTAGTGTGTTTCCTCGGGGCGGACACCATGACCCCACTCTACAGTTTTTGTACTGGCACATTTACAGATGTACTTCACCAGGCCGTGTGTCCTGGCGATGACAACCAGGGCACCAACTGGAAACCGCTGCTGATCTGTGATGCCTCCAGATCTGCTCCCACTTTATAACGGAAAATGCTGGGAGGGAAGGGGGAACTGCAGGAACTTCGAAACTGAATAAACCTATTAAAATAAGCCTTGAATTCTTTGGAGGTATATGTGCGTCATGTGCAAAATGTTGATAAAAAAAAAGACAAACCACACAAAGATGTATTTATTTTTTAATACAACAAAATAAGGTTTACATGTGAAGTCATTTAAACACAATTTAGCCCCCAAATTCCAAAAGGGGCCAAAGGTATGGCAGTATTCAAAATATGTGCACATTTTTTTATCAGGGCCTTCATACTCCAAAAATATCATATTTTCATTGTTTCAAATATTTCAAAATATAATAAATGTAATATATTCCTGAGGTCAATTTTATTGAACACTGTAAAGCATTTAAAATGATTTACTTTTAGAAAGAAGTTTTTTTTCCCTTAAATTCCATTCCAATACAAGTGGAGCAAATACTCCCTTCGGTACAGTTTGGGCACACCACTAAGAGGAAATCTCTACTGGAGAGCTGGGGAGATTGGCTTATCTGAGCCATAAGCAAAAAAGGTGATCACTATTCTGTCCCATAAGAATCTGATGGAATCACTGATAGTACTGTCTGCACTATACCATCTGAAATGTCCTGCACACTGAATGTGACATCCAGTGGAAAAGTGAATCAAAGAATGAAGAAGATACATTAAAAACTGAAAGAAAATGGAGCAAACCCCTAATGCAACTGGATCCTACTGCCACACATCTGCAATACTGCAGCAGCACTGAAACAGCAGTTCCAGCTGTGCGAAAGTTGTGCGATGAATGGATGAACTTGTCACCAGTAGTACAGTAGCTGCCTCTGTAGACTATGAACTAGATTCCAGACAGGACATGAAGTGAATTTCAAATGACAACTTTCAAGTCAGTAATGTACCAATTAGATGCTACTTTTGCTCCGTTTAAGTCAAGTAAACTGGTGTTTCACTCGCAAACACCTGGCCGATGAAAGCAAGATAGACCGACAAAAAAAGAGTTTCCCGTTATCTAAAATCTTTACCCCCAACTATGCCACTCCAAACCCATTCATGCCCTTACTGATTTGAACCCTGGACTGGTAAGACCACCTCAACCGAACTAAAAGCAAACACATGGCCATTTGTGCTTTTGGTGTGTACCTGGCAAAACCAGTGTCTTTTCAATCTGCCATGACATGAAATGTGAAAGAAGCTAATATTTGTTGGCCAAAATTAAGGAACCACAAAAGTACTGAAACCAATGGGAATTCAAACCAGAACAAGACACGGATAAAAACTCATAGACTGGTCAAAGTCGGAAAGACAAGCAATAAAAACTAGTAGCGTTTTACTGCCCACTTCATCATCTTCGACTTTGTGAATGATAATGCATTTTCAGGCCCTCCTTTCTTTTGCTGCAACTACTAGAGGAGGTATTTTTTTCATATGAATAGCTGTATAGACATCATATACCTCAGTCCTACAGAGGGCAGAGCATTAGGTTCTGGTGGTCTGTGGTAGCTGTATGCTAGAGCTGAATCTGTTTCAGTGGTGAAGTTACTCAAAAGCAGTAAGGATAGGATTAAACTACATTTTACTCATCCAGGTCTGGCTATTACCTGATTCTTTTTTTACTTTCTTGTCGTAGCAGTAAAAAAGTATTACGCTACAAATGACACTGTGATTCTGTACAGTATAAATTAAAACAGGTTATTTACTGTAATCAAATTACATGTCCCTCTAAATTTCTCTACAGCAGATGCCTCTTAACCACAGATATAATTGCAGTCCGAATTTATAAAATTTATGAAACATCTGTCAAAAAGGGCAACAGCTGAAACGTTCTTAAAATGAATTTGAAAGTAAAGTAAAATAGCTAAATTTTTTCTTAATTTAATATAATCTACGTGCTCATATTTGTCACCTAAAATGGCAGCAAACCTTCCAAGTTGGTAAAATAACATGGATATTTCACACTGCCAGCAGACAAAGAACAGTGACATCAGTCTTCCATGGAATACCACCATCTGAACATTTGAACGCGGAGTGCCAATATAGAAGCACTTCTCTGAGGAATTCTACTAAGTGCCCAGCGTAACGTAGGAAATAAATTGCTTTCACACAAACAACACGGCTTCCAGCTGGGTCTGGATCATCCCTGAATATTAAGACCGCTCGGTCATATCAGTCAGTCAGTCCATCAGTCAATCCGTCTGTCTATTTACTGCCTGAAATAGAAAAATTTCTGCTGTCGATAAAAGTATCTAAACTGTGTATAGGCAGTAAGAGGCATTTTGTTCTGATAAGTTCTGGTCAGAAGCTAGACGTGGTAAAATATCTGTGCAAATCTGTATACAGTGTAAAAGGTCTTGAAGGCGGGAAGGATGCTCTGAGGCGAATCGAAAAGTCGTCAGTTGAAGTAGAGCTCTTTGGTCAGCATGGAGACCACACAAGGGATCTGCTTCTTCTCACTGAAGCGTGGATCTTCAGACCAGGACTCAAAACTGGTTGCCACCATGTAGTTAACACGTGTAAGAATCTGCATGATTTCCAGCTGCTTGCCGAACTCATTGAGGACATTACAAAGGGCCTGGACAAACCAAGAACCCCGGCCGGGATTCCTCCATGAGTAATATCCTGAAAGAAAAATGCACTGTGAGCACTTGATCATTTTAAGCGTAGGCTTACTAGTGTGTGGAACTAGTGTGTTTTCTTGTGAACGACAAGCACTCAAGTACATCGCTCTGGATAAGAGCATCTGCCAAAAGCTGTGAATTTAAATGATGCACATGTAGTGTATGGTACTGATTCTGCCTTCTCATCTGCAATACCTTTTCAGTGACCTATTTGTATATAGAGTGCATGTAAGTGAGAATGGTGCCTGAAAACTGCAGTGAGCACCACACAAGTGGACAGAAACACTCTGGTACAGTTCATTTGAAGTATGAATGCAACACGGACCAAAGACAGGATAAACTGTCATGTCCTCTTGGCAGTCCAGCATTAACACATGCAAATTTTCGACATGTTGATCATATGTTTAGCGTCTTTAATCAGCTCTGGATGGATGATTATTATACAGAGTTTTAAACGAGGCTGGTCAAAAGTGTTACAAATCATTCAATGAACACACATCTGACTTCACACATCACTTATATTTTGTCTAAATGCACTATGTTTCTTGTACAAAGTAGATTGCTATTGTTTGGTTTAAGAAAATAGTACATTTAAAATTTTTAAATACATTTTCAGCTTTGTAAGATCATGTTCTTGACATATCTAGAAAAATCGCAAAAGCAGGATTATTGAGTATTAATTAATTAAACACTGCAATTCATTAACCCATGTTTTTCTTCCTTAAATTATAGATAAATCCCCAAGAAATAGAAAACAGAGACCCTGTACTTCTGGGTTCTGCCCAATGTCTCTGCCCCATTTCCCCTAATAAAGTTCTAACAGCTTATCTACTGTGGAATACTAGTGCATTACCTGGAACAGTGGAGTAGGCAAACAAGAAGTCTGCCTCCACTGGGATCTTGTGTCTAGGATTCGCATCTGTCTCTATAGTGTCATTGGGTGGTCCGGAGTCAGTCTGTATTCCATCATCAAACTCTGAACCTCGACAAGCCTGTGAGAATAAAACATTAATATCCTCCACACGTGGACAAGAAAGAGTTTACTCAGTACATTATTACAATGAGTAAACATTAACATCCTCCACAAGCGGACAAGCATGAATTATGTATGTTAGTAAATATACTGTGCATATAAATCAGGGCTGGTCCTCCTCCTCTCTATCTCCGACTCTTGTAGCTGTTCAGCTCCACTTACCTGGATGAAGAAGAGCTTGGGCTTGCCCACAAGGCTTTTGCACATGTCTCCTCTGAAGAGTGATGTCATGCTCTTGATTGGCATAGCCCCATCTGTGCCATAGATCATGCCCTCTTCTCCATGGCTTAGGAGGATGCAGGCAAAGCAGGAGCTGTCACTATGATCCTCCTCTGAGACTGACACAAACACATGCAGAACACAAAAACAGAAAGCAAAACACTGACTCTTGAGGTTCTCCATCAATATCCTGATTTTATACTCAAAAATCCCTCAGCAAAGCAAACCAATGTGATTGGGGCCTTTTTTTAAATCTCTTTCCTGTTACTCTGGTTCTGAGCACTCTATCAATACAAACAACATGATGCATTCACGGAGTATACAACCTGTGAAACAAGTTTCCAGTTTATTTGTTTCACTCACCTGCTTTCAACAACCGCTCCATTTTTGCACAGGTCTGGTCATTGTAGATGAAAACTTCGAAACCCAGGTTCTTAAAGCACTTGAACAGCTCACCTGCATCACGGTCCGTGCCATTGCGTACATTCATCCCTTAAACACAAAAAACCCCCCAAAAAAACAAAAACATGACCATTCACATAACACTGACATTGCAGATATTCTTTACATATTAAATTGCTCTTCACACATTCACATCTCATTAACAAAAATTATTCTTTAAAAAAATATCCATTAAAGCTTCTTGGTTCTTCCTTGACATCATTCCAAATGACCCTTTGGAGGCACCTTTTTTTAGATATTGGCATATTTTTAACAAATATCCTTAGAAAATTATGAGTTCTGTGTTGGTCATTAAAAGATGAAGTATGTTTGCTCAGTTTAAAATGGCTGTTCATTAATGAGACATTCATTAAAATTGAATGACAAACATATCAGCATTTATAAAGGGACTTCATTCCCCCATCAACAGCAGTTTTTCTAAAAGCAGAAATTCAAGAAAGCTTACCTGTCTTTTCATCAAAGTTCTTGTTGTTGATGATGATGCACTTGCCCACTCGCTGGTGGCTCATCTTATACTGGAATGCTGGTGAAACAATCCTGTAATGGCATTCAGTGGAATGGTCCTTCTCCCGACTCTTGCCATCCTTATTCTTTTTACTAAGCATCACAAAACAATAAGACTTTAAGTTAAGATGAATCTGTTACCATTTAAAAAAGAGCACACAGGGTTAGAATAAAAACTGCACATAAAAAAGCTGACCTTTGAGTGATATAATCTCACTACAAATCATCATCATGATAGGATTGCCTTATGTCAATAAAAACAAAACTTCCCTTCCCTTGCATTAATCACAGCATTTCTTGGCCGTGAAACAACACACAAGTGCCAAGACAAAAAACATAATTACTACTTATCAGTGGTAAAATAAAGAACAGCCAGTCAGTGGCACGTAGCCCAATAAATACATATTATGAAACGCTTAGATGACGGAGCAAAACTAGATCCCAGAAGTGCACGCCCTTAACATAATGAAGGAATAAATCAACAAGAATAAATGGGTCTAAAGGACTAAACAAAGATTAACAAACAAAGAAAATATGAACATACGAGTGTGAACATGAAAGCAAGGTCATGGCTGTTTATCGGGTGGCATCCAATGATCTTTCCGCACACTAAAGATTACTGTCTAACTAATCAAACATTATGGTAGTGTAATAACCTTAAATACATTCCCAAAAAGAGTATTTTTCACATGCCTGAGGGAAAATTCTCACAGACTTCTCATATCTCCATTGCTGTTTTCCCAAAGGATCCATCTAGATTGGTAGGCCACAGGGGCCATTGGATGCACAATATGTGCAAGTATTCCAGAAGAACCTAGTCAACACGTTACCCACATGACAACAATGGGCTCCTACCCTTTCTCTCTTACATACACACAACACAGAGATACACAAACACACACACACGTGGCCCCATACACTGGGACGAATCAGTGCTCCATTGAAATCCCATGTGATCTGGAGCAGCAGGGTGCCAAAGTCACCCACCCCCTCCTAAAGCTCCTGGCATGACTAGCTCGTCCTCCGCTGGGATAAGCTCTATCCTACCTGGGTTCTTCATTTAGCGCTACGCCACTCTGCATTGAAACGTGTTGCTCCTCTCTTTAGATCTGCTTACTTTGTCCAAACTTCACCTCTTTGGGTAGATTTTTTTCCTTCACGTGTGGTGAGGTGTGCACTAGGATCCTGACATGCTCTATACTCTATAAAGAGTGGAGTGATGGCTGTGCTGGCCAGGGGCGGTGCACCCTACCTGAGTCAGCAGCCACGCCACCCCCCAGAGCTTTCTAAAGGCCTATTCAACTCTGCCACTGAGGTCAGGCAGGACACCACTGACCCTCTGCTGACAGCCACACAATCCTACTCGGACCTACAGGCTAGATCATCTATGTATAGCCATTTGAGTCAATACTAAAACACTGGCATGACATACTGTTTTGGATACCGAAGTATACTTGACCTATTTACAGTAAGGAAGTACAGTAAGTCTTGATTGAGCATATTCTTGATCAAGCGCATTGTTCAAACTGTTTATATATCTCAAAACCAAAACCTTAATTATGATGGGCGTGAGAAATCTACACCTTACTCAAGTGGCACAATCCACAGATGCAATAGATAAACATATGCACTACTAGGGCTGCACAATATATCGCAAATTTACCGTCATCGCGATATCAACCTGTGCAATATACATATCGCGAAAAAATTATACATACCGCATTTATTGGCTAAACTGCAATAAATGGTGTTTTTCCAAAACTCCTCACCCAGTGCCACAGAGAAGAGGGCAAAAAAAATCACTGGGCAGTTTCTTCATCTTCTGTGCTGCTGTTATAGATTGTTCCTTTTGCATTTTTTTCTGGCCAAAAACTTACTATAATTTAGATTATGTTTATTTAAGATTTAAAATTATTAAAAAATATTTTCTGTTTTTTTTCAACAGGGTTCAATTGTTCAAAAGTTTTATGGAAGGCATTAAATGCTCTGTTTAAGTAAATTCTTTAAAAAAAACATGTTGGAATGGAAGTATTGCATTTCATTTTTTTCTGCATAGACTAGTCAGTGTCTGGAGTCTATAGTAGCAGCAAATCTAAAGCAGAAAAACATTAACACTATAAAGGCTAAGTTTTTATTTACTTATCGCATGTGATATCGTTATCGCAACACTCAACAACATTATCGCATGTTTTACTCATATCGTGCAGCCCTTTGCACTACCAGTCAAAAGTTTGGACACACCTTCTCATTCAATGCTTTTTCTTTGTTTTTATTATTTTCTACATTGTAGATTAATATTGAGAACAAACTAAATGATGAAGGAACACATGGAAATATTGTGTACCAACCCTACCATCACAAATGATGGTCTCCAACACATTAAGAAGGCAAGAAATTGCTAATAAACTCTTGAAGAAGGTCACCTGTTCCAGGTCGATACCTCATGAATCTGACTGAAAAAATGCCAAGAGTGTGCAAAGCTGTGATCAGAGCAATAGATGATGTTTTCAATACTAATCTACAATGTAGGCAATAATAAAAACAAAGGAAATCGTTGATAGACATTAATCCATTACATGTAAGACTGGGAATTTAAGGGGTTAACAGAAATACAATCATGTACAATCTACACATCTTTTCTTTTCTTGCTTCCCTTCTTATCACACGCTCCATATTACACAGACAATCATAAATGAACACCTCACAATATAAATAGGTTATTAAAAGGGAATAATATGTTGACTGACCCTCCAAAAAGAAGAAATCTTCCTTTACGATCAGGCTTTGCATCGGTTGTATCCCCTTCCCCTCCCTCCTCAGTGTCAGACACTTCAGTTTCGGCTGAACCTTTAGGCAAAATGTCTTCATTCATCTTGGGGCTACAGCAGAAAAATAAAAGCAAAACAAAATGGCGTGTTCACATTCTCTGTTACCACATTACGCTTATGAATCTAACAAAACAATGAAACCATATTTGAGTAATAGTTTTAGACAATAAAACTTGCAATTACAAATGTCATTGTTCATTGACTCCAACGTGAGGACACCATCTGAACTTAAAAACACTAGCCACTGCACTTTCAGAATGTTGTTTTCAGATTATTGCTAAAAATTCACTGCTAAAATACTGGATATGAGTTCCTGCAAGATCAGAGTGTTTAACAAATATGCAAATTTATTCATCACCCATTATGTATCAGTTGGCAATTGTACTACTTTTGGTAGCTAATTACAATGACCGTGGTGCCACCTGGTGGAGAAAACAAAACTACAAATGTAAATTCCTGTAATCTGAATCCTGCACCGACTCACTTTCTACATATTTGTGCTTCCTCCATCCTGAAGCTACTGAAGAAAAGAACTACATTTTACTCAAAGGTCTGATAATGGTTGAATGATAGGTTTCATGATCTGTCTCATATTATTTAATGAATCTGAGAAGATAAGGGCCAGGAATCGTCTTCACTTCATTAGTAACAGATCATTTTTCGCTTTATCACCAAAATTAAACACTCCTTTGTTGATCTATTTGCACTCTGTGTATTTTGTCCTTCCTACACTTGTGTAGGCTTGAGGTATTTCATTTACTTTTCTGCATCATGATCCTGGAGGAATGTTTTGATTCACTGTGTGCTGTGTATAAGGCTGAAATAACAATTGACCTACTTGTCATGACTTGACTTTCTAAAGTATTTCTTTCAGTCATAGGGTACATCCAGGAAGTTACTATCATTTTACTACAGGATACTACAGATTACCACATGTCAGAGTAATTATTATGTTAATATACATTCACAATATACATATACATAAAAATCTGTCTTATACTTTTACTGGTGATCTGTTTTGTGATTGTTTTTGGGGTTGTCTTTACTGTAAATGAACTTAGTCACTACTTGGTGAGCTGATGTACGTCGCTCTGGATAAGAGCGTCAGCCAAAAGCAGTAAACGAACCAGCAGAGAAATCACATAAATAAAGAAACTCAGTCCTTTATTTTTGTTTATGTGGGTCATAAACAGAACTAGGGAGCTAGCTCAGGTCCTGAAGTCTGTGGGACATTTGACTACTTCCTTCTTTTATTTCACCCTTGAATTTTTTACCGTCCAGCCTCATACCCACAGGACTTTAAGACACAAAACGGCTCAGTGTAAGACAACACATGTCGAACCAGACATATTGTTAAACAGTCTTAAAATGTACCTTCCTGAGTCTTCACAGTGAGCTGTTAGCAACGTTAGCTCCTTCGTCGACTAGCGAACAGTAAGAGTACAGTTTGACTCACTGTTTACAGTTAAAACGATATCAGTACAGAAAAATAAACAGGAATAACTTACTTATCTGTCACACAATCCTCCGTGAACTCCTGTAATTGTGAACAACAAATACTCACACAGCGGTCCTTAGAGAGGAGAAAGAAAGTGAAAGAAGTGAAGTTGAAGAACAGTACAGCCACTCCTTCATCACTCTATCATACATAGTCAGGAAGAGTGTAAAGGCTCAACAGAAAATGACACAGAGAAATGACGCGACACTTACCAAGATATATACAGTATATAGATACATCGTGAGAGAGAGAGAGAGAGAGAGAGAGAGAGAGAGAGAGAGAGAGAGAGAGAGAGAGAGAGAGAGAGAGAGAGAGAGAGACAAAAGTATTGGTTGGATTAGTTCGGTGTCGAAGAACTACACTTGACTAGACAGAGCCCTGACAGAGCCCTGACCCCATTCTATACCTTTGTTTAGGATTACAGGAACGAAGATTGCGAGCCAGGTCTCCTCTTCTAACATGACCTCATGAATGCTGTATAGAATGAATGGGCACAGAAACGACAAAATTTTTTGGAAAGCCTTTCGAGATAGCATATATACTATCTATATTGTAGAGTAGTATAGTATACATGTAGCCTATATACTATACATGTAGTATCCTGTATTAACTTCATTAATTTATGAAATAAATTTTTTTTTAAAAAATGTAAACATTTTTTAAATTCCAGGCGGATTTCTGCAGAGCGTCATGGCAGTAAGGTCACTGTGGTCACAGCACTTTTTAATAGATACAGTGAGTTGCTCCCAGTCCCACAAGCAGATGGACAGACATAACAGAGGCTCGGTTTCATTCATTTATTTTCAGTTCAGTCAGGTATTAATAAATACATTTATATAGCACTTATAACCCATGCATTAATGACAAAAAGTTTTTGGCATCTCATTACAGTGTGAAGCATACGCTGTAAAATAATAATAATAAGAGAATGATGAATAAACAGAAGACGTTTTTGAGTCTTTCTCGGCTTTTGAAGTTTAACGGATTTTTGTCATGTTAACATACTTGACGAAGTTCAGCCGACTCATCATTGAATACTAAGGCAGGCCGGAGCCGTCTTTTCTATACAGATTTAAAAACTTTCTACATTTATTTTCAATCATTTTTATTTAGATTTTTACTTCCCTATATATA
>JBBPDC010000109.1:29402278-29442041 GCA_037974485.1 Hemigrammopetersius urotaenia
TGGGGAGCCAGGACTGAGAAGAGTCTTGACGCATGTTTCCCTCTTCTCTTGAGCGGCGGAGGCTCAAGACGAGCTGTTTTATTTTATAAGGCCTTATATTTGAAAAAAAAAAAATTACAAAAATCCTAAACGGGAGGAATACTGAGGGTACTATAAACCCACATTTTTGGTAATTGATTTTTTTCATAAATGTTGTCTGAAAGTACTATATTTTATTGACTCTCTGCCAGTATTGGAGGTCTCTACCACCAGTGGGCAGAGACATGTGTGGTCATTTTCATAGAACCAGAATTGTATGTGGGTTAAGAGCATAAAATAACTGGAAAATAATTAAGGTAGAATTGTTAAGAGGATGAAGTGCCAGTGTTCTGCCTGAGAAAAAGATTGAGAGAGATTTGCAGAAAAAAAAGCCCATTTCAGAATTAGATGTTTTTAGCTCTAGTGTCTCTGCCTATACTGAATTCCTGTCTCATTTGAATTGTAAGAAGTAAATGATGAATATGTTGCTAGTATATTCACTGGAATAAATGGCAGTTCAGATGGGAATTGTGTCTGTGGCAAGGTCCTGAATATTGAAAATAAGTTTAGTAAGTGGATAAAACTAATGTATAAATGCTTGATATGTCCTAAATGACCTAAAAGTTCCTGTGGAGGGCCTGTGGAGGTCAAAGGTTGGGTGCAATGTCCGTGTTAGAAAGTTAAACCTTTAATTGTACTGATAAACATGCTGAACATGTCCACACAGTGAAATTATCACTATCTGCCCTTACATGTACTTTTGGAAGCAAAACATGTTTTCATGTTACGCTTGTTCATTCTAGTCTCAAATGTATTGCGCAAGGTTTGAGTAAATTGGGTAAATACATTATGTGGCCAAAAGTATGTGGACACCTTCACATCTCAGTACAAAAACCTGGAGATTAATGAATACATTATAAGGTTTTTGTGTAATCTCATTATGTAATATGCTGCACTGCACATCCTTTTCAATAAAAAGCAATTGTTTTAATTTCATTCATTTTTATTACCTTGTTCTCTTTGTGTGGGATATACAATTTAAACACTTGAATATTACATATCAGAGTTAATGTTTTTCTCTATTATGAAGCCCATAAAGTAAAGAATATTATGTAGTTAAAACACTTGTATTTCTTTTCTCCACTCAGTTTGGGACTCAGATAATAGGGAAGATGTATGTATTATATTATTTTCCTTATAATTTCACATATGTAATTGGTAGAGACCTCTCAATTATTTAGACAATCAGTAAAAGATTGTATCTGAAGAAAAAAATGTTTATCACATGGATTAAAAAATGCATTAATGGTATTTAAATAACCTGTTTATTTAAAAATGACTTTAAAACCCTCAATACTATTCTTGTTGTTCTCAAAATCAAATTTTTTCCTTGTCTAGGGCCTTATAGGTCTTATTAATAGACATGAAGTACAAGCTGTTAGTGGTTCTGGGAATAACACAGGATTTTAATTTCCAAAAATAGCATCCCAGATAACGCATTTTTGAACATGGAAAAAAATTAAGGGCCAAAACAAATGTTGAAACAAGATTAGTCTTTCAAAGATGCCAAGTTTAATCGAGTAATCCTTTTTTCTATAAAGTCAAATATGAATAAAAAGCTATCTAAGTCTCTGATATGTTTGATGAATATAATACTGGTGGGTCTCTTAGATCTGCAGGAGCTGCTGAACATGTGAAATGGTGTTTAGTCATTTATGCAACTTGTTGTGGCAACACACTGCATCAGTATCAGATCTGAACCAAGTGTAGCTTTAAAAAGCTGCTTAAAATTGCACTATTTTCATCTTCTGCCTCTATTGCACTTCCAATTTTCTTTCAGTAATTTTCTATGTATTCTTTTATTTCTTCCATTATTTTATTCTAATGTGTTTTATTTTGCATTCTATTTCTGTAAAGCACATCGAATGGCCTTTTGTGTATGATAATGTGCTACATAAATGAACTTGAATTCAGATGAGGGAAAGCTTAATGATGTGAGTGCAGGATCATTCATTCATGTTCTGGCTGACGACCTTTTTAGCCATTATAACCTTTTTAGTTCCCTCTATCCACAACACTGTCTAGAGCGCTGAATGGGAAGCCAGACCAGTGCATGAAACATTAGCAGGCTGTTTGCACTTGTGGTGTCTGAGAAATGTAGCCACTGAATGGTCACTGCTTTAGCCTCTGGAATGTACGGGTAGTCATATTTTCTAAGATGTGTCTGAATTATAGCAGTAGATGTCAGTCAGTCCCAGTTGTAGCGTCATTCTGTTGTTGTGGGTTGTATTTTCATATGCGTATTTCGTATTTCATCTTAATCGTATTATTGATCTGTTTATCCAGGCACGAATCAAGACAGCCAAGAGAAGAGTGGTGATGGCATCCTTGTATCTTGGCACAGGACCACTAGAGCAGGATCTTGTATGTTTCCACGTTGTACCTGTTGTTCAAGTAAAAGTGGAATTGTTGATAGGAGTTGCTTAATAAGGAACTGCTGTTATAATTATATTTGCAGCCAGTTGCTCTCCACTTTAAACGATGGTAATTTTCTCCTGTGCTTACTTTGCAGGTTAATTGCATGGAAGAAGCACTTAAGCGCTCTCAGGAAGAGGCTTCTGCTGATTTACAAGTGTCCATACTACTAGACTACACCAGAGGATCACGAGGTTAGTGGGCTCCTCCTGTCGCTCCCAGTGATTTTCTTATCTTTTCTCACTTGCTGCTGCCAAATGTTACCCTCACTTTTTACCTATTTAAAACACAATGGCCCATAGCTGAGATGACCGCATGCTACAACATGAAGATTGTGATGAAATTCTTGAGGAGTGATAAGGAATTAAGTACTCAAGGGGAAACCCACAGTTTTCATCTTCCTTTCTGTGGAATGACTGCGGTGCACAGCTAATAGTGTGGTATGTCTGAATAAGCAATGAAATACTACTAAAACACACCCATACAATCACTCATCACCTGCTTTTCGGTTCAGCTGAAAAAACTGACAAACGACAATGAAATGTCTATTAATCTGTGATTCAAGTTTTTTGTTGTTGTTTCATGTTGATTTGCTTGCATGTAGACACGTAGTATTTTGATGGCTGCAGGTATACACTAGAAGTCTAAAGTTTGGACACATCTTCTCATTCAGTGTTTTTCTTTGTTTTGATTATTTTCTACATTGTAGTTTAATATTGAAAACAAACAAAATAAGGAAGGAACACATGGAATTATGAAGTAAACAAAAAGAGTTAAACAAACCAAAACTGTTGTTTTGTTTTTTTTTTACTTAGTCAAGTGGTTCTTACCATAATGTGCAGTAGAACCGTAGTGGAATAGGATCACTAACTGTGGACCAACCCGACCCTCACAACTGATGATCCCAAACACATTAAGAAGGAGAGAAACTCCACTAATGAACTCTTGACGAAGAACACCTGATAATTAAATACCATTCCAGGTTGATTCCTCATGAATCTGATTGAAAAAATGCAGAGTGTGCAAAGCTGTCATCAGAGCTATAGGTAATGTTTTCAATATTAATCTACAATGTAGCCTATAATAATACCAAAGGAAATTGTTGAATGAGAAGGTGTGTCCAAACTTTTGAATGGTAGTGTACATGTTTTTTTTTAATGGTTCTGGGCTGTGTGTGTGTTTGTGTCTTCTCCAGGAAAGAACAATTCTCGGACGATGCTTTTGCCACTGCTGCAGCGTTTCCCAGAGCAAATGAGAGTGTGTCTATATCACACTCCAGACCTGCGTGGTCTGCTACGCCTTTTAGTGCCAGAGCGCTTCAACGAGACCATTGGCGTGCAGCATATCAAAGCTTACCTGTTTGACGACAGTCTAATCATCAGTGGGTATGGATAACACGCAATAATGCAAATACTTACAGTTCTGGTATTATGTGAGGCTCATGCAAATGCCAGTGTGTTGAAATTGAGTATGTTTGCTTCATTTGACCTTTGAATGTTGCTCATTTTTACCTTGAATGTACTTTGCAAAACAGTCCATCAGATATTAATTGGGAGACTTACACACCTATACCTGCGAACACAGAAACCACTCACTGGTGTAAGAGTAATAATGAATGGGTCAAGGGTCTGGTAGCATGGGGTAACCATCTGTACACTCTTCTCTTCCAGTGCAAATCTTAGTGATTCGTACTTCACGAACCGGCAGGATCGATATGTGCTGTTGGAGGATTGCAGAGAAGTGGCTGATTTCTTTGCAGAGCTGGTGCGAGCTGTGAGTGACGTGTCCCTGCAGCTGGAGCCTGATGACAGGGTTCACATGAAGGAGGGAATGGTGCACCCATATAAAGGCAAGTGGAAGCATCCACGGAATGTAATCAGTATAACTGCATTTCTAGGAAAGGTTAAAGGAGTTTTTTAGTGAAAAATTAAACTGAAAAATATTCATTTTAAAATGTAACTATTCAGCCAGTGGTGCTCATTTCTTTTTACTTTTTTACCATCCCTGCTTTTAACTTGGCTCAGAAGTTGGAGTTAGGTCATTTTTGACTTCCATAGGTTCTACAACAGGGGTGTTGAGCTCCGGGGCTGGAGCGCTAGTGTTCAGCACAGTTTGATGGTTCTCCTCCTCAAACACATTCACTAAACCTCACAATCACCTGGCAAGGTGAACCAGGTATTTCTCATCAGGGAAATCACCAAAACGTGCTGGACCATGGCCCTCCAGGACTGAAGTCCCAAACCCCTGTTCTACAAAGTCCAAGGGGAAGCACTGCATTCCAGGGAAGCAAGTATTGTTATCAGGAAGCTAGTCATACTTGAAAGTCCATGATGTAGCTAAGTTCTTCTAATGTCTCTATATTTGATCTAAAAGCTAGTATCATCTGAAGGGCTTTATTACTGCTGACTACACACACACACCATCAACTACTTTGGGTTGAGAACACCACCCCAACTTTCCAAGCAGGAATTCCTAAGAAATTACTTTCATTTTTCTTTATTCGAGGACAGAAACTCCAAATGACAAGCTCTAGTCCAGTTCAGTGGAAAAGGACTTCAAGATGGCAGTGACTGCTTTTTAAGTACTTTGTAAAAGGTAACATTATATCGTTCATGATCTTGAAGCACATAAGCATCTCTATTTAAGGTCACTAAACAACTGGATGCAGCTAATTGATGCTTTGAGCAAGTCTGATCAACTAGACATTGCATTTGGCTGGTGCTGCTTAGTGCAGTATGAGGTTCCATTAGTCATTAACTATCTTAGCCTCGTGGCTCCAGTGTGAAAAGACGCAGGCTTAAAGCCTAGCAATGATCAACTACGTATGGTGTAAGAGGAAAATGTAATTTGCAAAATTAGATTTCTTTTGCCAAAGTTGTGTAAAGTAGCTTGTTAAGCCAGTGATTCCTGGGTCATTCTTCTGTTTATTTTCTGTTTGAGGAAGCCCGCACAGGACTGACAGTTCACACAGTCGGCAAGAGCTTTTGGATTGTTTTCTCTGAGGGGTAATACCTCATGACCCACTTTTTTCTTCTCCTATGGTAATGTTCGAGTGTCAAAGCTTCATCCTTGTGGCACTTGCCCTTTTTTAAACTTTCACTATTGCTTCATGTTCCCTGCCTGTGCCAGTCGGTCTTTGGCAGGCTCCAGAGATGGTGGAGGCAGAGGCAGCAGTGCCCTGGTTGATCTATGGCTGGTGTGTCTTACATTCAGACTGCTCCCTGGGCTCAGAGAGGAGCACAGACGAGTGAATGAGTGATTACGCTCACTCCGTAAAACCATATCCGTAACCCAAGCACTGCCAGTGAGAAGCCAGCGCCGGACCATGACATAACCACTCCAGAACGGGACCACAGTTTGTCACAGATCCCAGAAATAGAGTGATGATGTCACCTTGCTGGTGGTAAATGATCAGCAAAGGGAGGAACTAAGAGAAGGTGCAATGGATAGAAAGGATGCAAAGGAGTGAGCAAGGCTGTGCTGGAGTCTGCTGACAAAGTGATTATGCCAAGAAGAAACGGACTCATGTGCAGGAAGTGATACCAATAAATCTAGGATAAGCATAATAATAAGTGTGACCAGTAAGTGTCTGTGGACTAGTGAATTATTCTGGATAAGAGCTGCATGTGTGTGTTTCTCTGCAAATAAGTAAATGTACTTTGTTGCAATGTTAAATTTTATTCTCTATAGATTGTGTTGTTCACCAACGGGGTGCCCCCAAGGACCACATGAGTAGCCTACAGATCTAAAAATAGCACAACTCACCAGTGAGCAACATTTAATTTGATCCTGTCATTCTTCTTTAATCACATTTGAATTTATATTTGAAAATGACAATCTTAAAAGCATTTAAAACATGTTTATTTTATGTGAAGTTTAGTGAAGTTTAGGTAAACTCTGTTCCAGTGTATCAAACCGGTAGCCCTTCGTGTGGCTCAGTACCCGTGAAGTAGCTCTCAGATTAGATTATTAGTTAGTTATCAGGTTATTGTTACTGGCCCAGAAATTTCATATTGGTACATGATCATTTTCATTCTCTCAAAAGCCCTCACACCTTCTCATTAAACAAATTACACAGAGGAGTGATAAAGGGAGAGCGTGCAAGCTCTCCTTCCACTAAACTGGAACTGGATGACCCATTGAGAAGCCCATCTGCTGAGTCTGCACTTCACCGCCTGTGTAGCACCAGTAATCGGATCCTCCTGCCTGTCGGTAAGAGTGGCTGAACTCCACGGCCCTCTTAACTGGATGTGTTTGGTCCTCAGAGGCCTCAGAGGCTTGGGGTTGCTGGTGTTCTGCCTGTGGGGAAAGCCCCTGTCTTTGCCATCAAAGCATGACTTGTTTGCTCCACACATATTTGTGGCTTCCGTTCCTTTCTATGGTCGGCAAACAGTCTTCGGATTAGCCACTCGATTCTTAACATGTCCTCATTGCGCAGTGCACAACCCAACTGGCCCCAGATCAGGAGGGTTTGTCCATACGTTGTAAACACACAGCGCTTTTGTCCTGAAACTAATTCATTATTTACAGATTGCATCTCTTTCTATGACTCACCATGGCACATTATGTCTAGTAGAGGCGCCAGGCTTTGACAGAGCGCCTTTCCAGACGGTCAGCAGTTATTGACCCGCGTCTCTGAGGTTTGGATCATGCATTTGCGAGATCCTTATATGTACATAGTCCTCTCTGAGAGACACAGAGCACATATTAACTGGAAAAAAAAAATACTTGTGGCAATCCTGTTAAATACATATAGAGTAACCTCCCGCTTTTACGCAGTTCAGCAGTCGCGACTTCCGTCTATCGCCGATTTTTTTGAGAACTGAACTAATTGTGGAAGCTGCAGATATCCTTTGCATTTTTTTGCTTTTGTGATGTCTGGGCCTTGTCTGCCACGCCCCCTCATCCTCATACTGGGCTGTTTATGTTTGGGGGCGGTGGTTAGCAAGGCAGTCGGACACCTGAACTGAATGAGCCTCCGCTGCTCGGTGCTGCACCCAAACATAAACAACCAGCACGAGGACGAGGGGGCGTGACGGACGAGGCCCGGGTGTCATGGTCAGCTGTACTCAGAGATGGAAGGTTTGAAAGTAGCCAATCCGAGAACATTGTTTATTTTTCATTGCTGCTGATTGGCTGCTGCCCTGTGACGCATCTCTGGATGCTTCAGTCCAGAATTTCCCCCATGGAGCGCCACGAGTGTTCTCGTGTTTTTCGTTAAAGCCCTGTATTTTTATTACTGTAAATTAAATGAATGTTAGTGTATGTACCTGTGCATACCAAAGAAAATGTGCGTGCATGAATTACAGTACAGTCTATACAGGAGTAACATGGGTATTTTACATTCTAGCACTGCAGGAGTTCAGTGTACACGGTACGAATACAGGTTTACCTTTACAAGGGTAGTGTATTAAGCTGAGTTTAAACTGAAAAAGTGTTTTGGGAGCATACTTGGGGAATATTTAGAGTTTACACTGTAACAATGGGCATTTTTAGGCATGTTTTTTCACTATATGCGGGGGCTCTTGGTTTACTGTACCTACGTCAGTAGTAAATTAGCCTGATTTTTTTTTTTTCTTCCTAAAGACTGCTGCCTCTAAGTTACGCAAAGAGTGATGCATATGTCGGTGGCATTGAAGTGATAGTTTGGTGAAAACTCTTACATTTCCCTCATACCTCAAAAAGGTGTGTCCAAAGTTTAGCACTTAAAATTTCCATTAGAGCTACAAAGCTAATGGGGGTAAGTTATAACGCTAAACTGCAGGACACAACCTTCAAATATTTGCCTCACACCACATTAGGTAGTTGAGTAATCTCAAATGGATTTGCCCGTCATAGTTCTTACACTGTATGACGTAATTCAGGCATTAAGTTTGCAGATATGGTGGACATTTGTCCAGTTTTCTAAAGATCATTTTAGATTTTACTCAAATTAGTCCTGTATCTCCAGTGTAAAATTCATGAAGTCTTGACAGAGTTACCATGTTTGTAAAAACTTTTTTTTGAGACAACTTTGGGCATCAACAAACTCAGTCTGACATCTGATTCCCAGGTAATCGAGTGGAATTCTCAACCTCAGCACGGCGGCGGATTATGGAGGTGATGAACACAGCCAGAACCCGGCAGCGGATGCTGGACTTGCAGGATTCAGACTCTGAACTGGAATGTGGGGAACAGCGAAATGATACTTGGGTGTTCCCTCTTGTTCAGATGAAGCCTTTGGGCATTCGAGTGGATGAAGAAGTAACACAGCAGCTGCTGAGTGAGGCAAGTGGAGACTCCACAGTGTATTTGACCTCAGGTTACTTTAACCTGACACGAACGTACATGAAACTGCTGCTGGGAGCTGCAGCAGACTATCGCATCCTCATGGCCTCACCAGAGGTCAACGGGTTCTTTGGGGCCAAAGGGGTGGCAGGCGCCATTCCTGAAGCCTATGTTCACCTTGCACATCAGTTCTACAGAAAGGTGAGCAAGGTTCTTGATTATCTTTATTTGCTGATATCTGTTTATTGGGGCAGCTGGTGGCCCGGTGGTTAGGGAGTTGCCCCTCTGATTATAAGGTCATGGGCTACCACTGAGGTAGCCTTGAGCAAGATACCTTCCCCACACACTGCTCCCCAGGTACTGCATCGCTGGCTGCCCACTGCTTCACTGGTGGACAATTATGTGCTGCATGCTGTGCAGTTGTGTGTTCATGTATGACAAATGGATACTTTACACTTACTTAGTAATTCCATAGTGTCCACGTACTGTACATTTTATAGATGGGCATATTAATGGAAACTTGAATAAATCAATATATATACAGACAGAAGTACTGCATGTTACAGCAGTTACCACCCTACCATGCTCTGTGGCTTCAACCACAAAGATTGCTGACCTGCCTACATTTCAGTAGGAACAGTGACTAAACTGACAACTGCATTTAATTGTAGAAAAGATCTAAAAACATCATAGGCTATGAACAGCAATAGGTGATTTTGAACTGACATTTCACTCTCCACCAGCTTATTTTTGCTGAAACTTGCAGAATCTTTGGCAAGGGTTATAGAGGCCCAGCACTTTCAGATTTTCCATTTGTCACCTGTCTGTAGTTCTTATAATAAAATGCAGTACTTCTCTGGCATGTGTTTTTAAGTCATCTTTTTCTTCTTATTGTCATATAAAGGTGTGTGAGCTAGGTCTACAGGGTCGTGTCCACCTTCATGAGTATCATCGCCCTGACTGGACCTTCCATGCCAAGGGTGAGTGGTTTTGACCCTTTGCCTTGTGTTTATGCTATCACCCAAAATACTGTGTTATTAAAAGCAAGTTCTCAATAAACCCTAAAAGGGACACTTCAGGACACCTGGAAAACTCATTTTAATGAAACGAGTGGTTTTCCCAGCATCTCTCGTCTGATCCCCCTGATCCCTTCCCGCTCTGCTTTAGGCCGCTGAGGCTGCCAGACACTTGTGATGTTTTCTCTGTAAACCAGAGGAATGCAGGGTCCAGGGATTCTTTGGCATTTGCTGACTTTTGAGGCATTTTAGCTTTTCTGTTCTTGAATGTAAATTAAGACAAATACAAGACGCCAAAAACAACATTAACTTGGTCTTTGTTCGAGTTTGTATATATAGCCGTGAACGCTGTTACTGCTCACAGAGTCGACATATGTAGTGATGGATTTAATAAGAAATTCCAAGGACTCAGTCTTTTTAGCATTATTCATATTGTGCAAACCAAATAGCCATAAAAACACATTTGTACACTCCTGACCTGAAGATGAGCTCTCAGGAGGGAGCGAGCAAGGGAGGGAGGGCAGAGACTAGAATAGAGTAAGGAGCGAGAGAAAGAGAGCTGAAGTTCAGTAAATATGGGCAGCATCAGTGGAATTCAATTTCACGCTCTCGTTGAGAAGTCCCGCTTATTAGATCAAGCCCTGTCAATGTCGTCATTTCTAGTAAACAGAGGAGCAGAAGTGGGAATAGACGGGGTGCAGAGGTCCCCTTGGTCAAGCAGGAAAAAGAATCAATGACCATTAGCTGGCATTCTGACGCTGGCCGTCAGCCTACAAGGGACCTATTCACCCCAGGCAAGAGACAATGAGCTGGCCTAAGTGAGGGTGACTGGCTGATTGAGTGAGATGGACACAGAGAAGCAAGAGGAGAAAGAGAAAATACAGTCATGATGTAACTTTAACTAAAATGTTTTGAAATTGAGTGCCATGTCCACAGACTTTGGGATGTATAACTGACAATTAGGAAGATGTTTTGAGTGTCTTACTGTCAGCTGTACTATCTAATGTGCCATCTGATCATCAACATCCAGTGAAAGGGTGTTACCTCAGGGCAGAATAGCTCTGTGTTTTTGGGTGTTTGAAGTATTACATCATATTTTTCTTTAGGCTCCTTTTTCTCTATTGAAATTTTGATGACAAAGAGCTCAGAAGTCCATCCTGTCTGCACTAAAAGCTGGGTGTATGCCTTTAAACTGAAGGCATGGAAGGATCTGTTTGTTCTGAAATGCCAAGATATCATATTTCATGTTCAGGGTTTCCTGTAAAGGCTGAATGGAGGCCACGTGTCATTGAGCTCACAAACCCTGTGCCAGCAATGAAATATGGCCAAATTGAAATAATGTTGTTTAAGCCGGGTACTGTTCATGCAGACCTTTGTGCTTACAGATGTTTTGGGTTCTGCAGGAGAACCAGTAACCTGGTGTAAATGTGCAGCGTAAATGACCAAATATATTTTTGAAATGCTGGCCTTTACTAATTGGGCCAATTGGAATAGTGTGCGTGTGTGTCTGAACAACTGAAACTATTTTTAGGAAGTATGACTTTCATGATTTTGTTTTTCCTGTTTTTATTTTCATTTTTAATACCCCAATAAGCCTTCAACTTCTAATTCCTTTCCCACAGGACTGTGGTACTACCTGGAAGGAAAAGACTGCCCCTGTCTCACTCTTATTGGCTCTCCTAATTTCGGTTACCGCTCTGTGCACAGGGATTTAGAAGCTCAGATTGCCATAGTAACAGAGAACGAGGAGCTCCAGGCCTACCTGCAGCAGGTTTGCCGCACTCTTACATTGCGAAACCTAAACATTAATTTAACGATTGCAAATCTTTACGTACATGATGTCTTATGTAATCACACAATACCCACACCACAGCCTTTCCCTGTTTTTTTCTTCTACTGTGTTATAAAGTTGCTTGTTTTTGCAGCTTTCATTCTTTAATACATTAGTGTCAAATCTTATCTACAAAGGGCTGGTGTGGCTGCAGGTTTTCATTCCAACAAAGTAGGACCTTGTTCCATTAATTGTTTTGAAGCTGAGACCAACCAATTAAACAACTGGAGTCAGGTGTGTTCCTGACTGTTTAAAAAAGAAAACATGCACACACCGGTCCTTTATGGATAAGATTACCTGCTTAAGTATCTATAGACCAAGGCCGCGTGATCCTTCTGGGAAACCCATTTATGAGTGGTAATAAAGCCTGAGTGACCATAAATGGACACAGAGGCTCATTAACTCTTTGGATGACTTGAAGTTCCTGCCAGTCCTTATCAGATGAAGGTTGTATAAGCTTCTAGCAGAGAGAGTCAAATAATGATCCCTGATTTCCATCAAATATAAAGTCTGAATCTTGATAAATTATCAAGAAGGTGTAAGTTTTAGTTATTATTCAAAAATGGGTTTCTGTTGTGCATTGGCAGAATATGAAAAAAACACCCATTATTTAGAGCCGCTTTTTCTTTACACAATTCCTTTGCTATGTGTAAAAGGTGTTGGGAAACCAACGTTTTACATGTACTGTTTTCTCTCTTCTCCAGGAGCAGGAAATCTTGTACCAGAGGTCCACAGAGGTGTCAAGTTCCACCTTTGAGCAGCCTAACCGCTATGTTAAGTTGTGGGTGAAGCTGGTCACTCCTCTTATTAAAAACTTTTTCTGAGGAGCCACATACCCTTACAATCCATATCAGGTTGGTTAAGCTAATTCAGAATATCTGCACTCAAATATTGGAAAACCTGCACTTGATTCAGTTCAAAAGGGGAAGGTATCTATTTAACTACTGAAAATTATTGCTCAGCAGTCAGTGTTCTGATATAAAGTATGCTGCATAAATTAGATGTCAATGTAAAATGACATAATCTGTCTACAGTACTTCAAAGACATCTGATAGCTTTAAGAAACTAAAACCTTTGGGAGAAGATCACAAAAATGCAATCAGCACTTTGTTCTTAGGGGGTTCTGACCACTTGTTCATTTTTTAGCACATGTAAAGTTTCCATGAATGTGGATACACACAAACCCCAGACTGGCAGACAGTGGGTTCTTAAGAATGCGCAATGTCACTGCAGTGGTTCCTCCAGCCTAAATCCCATCTCATAGTTGAGCATAGGGCTAACATGGTCAGACCACAGAACAAACTTGGCCTTTCAGTGCTGTTAGGCTCTAGTCTGTGCACTGGACTCGAAATGACCCCCTTATTTAGTCACACAAGCTTGAAACAAAATTTAAAAAGATTTTGAACCAACAGTAAGTTACATGAATCATAATAATATAAGATTAATCAACACTGGAGTACCTCAGAGAAGACATAACTACTGCGATTAATTATTGACACAGTAGGAGAGAAACTCTGCCCCCGGGAAGGATTTGCCAAGCCTCAAACAAAGGAAAATGTAACTTTTAGCAGCCTCAGATTCCTGTAGGCTGAAATACCAGTTGGTTGTCTCTTTTATGCTATTAGGCTGCCCCCTTGTGAATGTGTCACCTGTGCCCAAACGTTTCCATAGAATTTATTAGTTTTTTTTATTGTAAGTATATACCACAGTGTATTTGGGGAATTCTTTACCATAAACATAGACAAAACTATGAATTTCATGTTTCAACACATTTCTGTTAAGTGCTAAGCGCTTTGTTTAGTCTAACTGCACATGGGAATGTTAACTACACAGTATGTCGCTGCACTAGTCTAAACACTAAGAAGTAGGCATACAGCAGCTAGCACCCACTTAGTTGGCTTTTCTTTCGTTTTCAGGTTAAAGGTCCAAACGAAGGTGGGCCCTCGCATGCGTGTCTTGTACAAAGGGCACTCGTATACATTCTTGGTCTCCTGACGGTCCACAGGAATAGCTTTAATGAAGACGACTGGCATGGCAGGTGTCAATTCCTTTAGATGGGCTTCAGCAATCACACCTGACTGAGTGTCCCAGCGAGCTCCTGTGAAAATGGGTTTTACATCAGAGATTTACAGAATCCCACCATGTTTCATACCAAAGATTACATGTGGGGTTGCATTGCTGAGTTTAGTACTTTCCCATACTAACTGGACAATGGACTGACTGGAATCGGGTAAGTTGAGCAGGGTAAACACAGACTGGCAAAGTTTGGACATTCCTGTTTTATACATAAATGCCACTGTGTTGTAGTGACCTCTAATGCTTTGTAAGTTATGATTATAAAGGCTTGTTTTTACATGTGGCATGTGCTTTGCCACATGTAATGTGGATAATGGCAAGATTTCATAACATTTTCATAGACATTTTTAGGTTTTATTTGTTTTAACATAAGGATATTTATTTAAAAATAATTTAAGAATGCAATTTGTTGAGATGCAGTTTCTACTTGGCTGAAGAGGTTCTAAGAAGCCTTGACCTGATCAATGACTATTTCTAAATCTTTTCTATGCACTCATTTGATACAGATCTGAAGGCTGGTTATGTAATACCCCTAAGAACAGAAGTTTATTGAAATCTAAAGATTAAAAGAGGTGCATTTAAATCGCTAAAGCACTAAGTACAGCAGCTTTTCCATTACATCATTTCATGCAAAGGTGTTTCCTCCATTTAACTGTAAACTGATGTAAGTAAAAATGAATTATCACACTTGGCCTTAACACACATTCACCTTTTTTATTTAATTGTGGGGCAATTGTTTCTAACCCTGAGTTCAAACTGCGACACGAGACTGTGACACGACACATTTTATGTATTATTGTTAGGTATTGCAATTAACTATAACTATTATAACTATTACTATGGACTAGATTAGCTTCAAAAATGCGACAACACCCCCACCCCATGAAATGAGTTGAGCACCCTCTGACTTAAGGGTCACAAGTGAGGTATTACAGTTATTAAGGTGTGTAAAGAGTACATCAGTTCCACATCAGCTGATTAAAAAAATATATTTTTGAAAGCCAAGCCATCTGCTAGAGGATTCTAACCATCTCATTCAGTTTCCTTGTGTTTTTCATGAATCAGAGTTTAATGTGTTATGCAAAGACCAGCATGTCAGTTATGGATGTGTTGCACACATTTTGAGTAATTTTCAAGCCTTTAGTCTGTGTTTTAATGTTGTACTTGAAGCCTTGTTTTAGGCCTATAGGTCTACGAAAATTAGCCTTGAAAAATATGTGTTTCATGCAGTATGACGGTGTGTTTCAAGTTTCATGTAAATCTGTATTGGTGCTGTAGATACTGTGTATAAAAAAATAAAGATTTAATGATCACTTATTCACATATGATCCTAACAACAAACAATAGAACAATCAAAACATGCTCACCTTCCATAAAAAGGCCGTAGACAAAGGCACCCTCTCTGGGTGGACTGGTAACATTCTCTCGATTCTTTTTAGTCACCTCTACAGCTAGACACATCTTATCTAAAGGCCATTCATTTTTTCTGGCCATGGACTGCATAATGGCAGTGAGGAAGGACTGGGGGTTAAAAAAGCCAGCCAGCCAAACTGTGGGTGGCATGGCAAAGTCAGCTGTCCATGTTTCTAATTGCTACAAAGAAAGAAAGTAGACAATGTAGCAAGTACACTTAACTACACAAGACACCAAAGAGCTAGTGTATATGTTTTTGCAGGCTTTAGGAATAAGTTGTTTGTGTCTTTCTATTACCTTGACCCTAAGGAGGAGATCTGCATACCACCCTCCCAACCCCTGAAGAGAGAAGTAAGCTAGTTTTGTCCATGACTCTGGAACTGTATCCAAGAACAGGGCATTCCCCAAGTCCTCCATGTCTGTAGTGATGGTTAACTCTCCCTGAAACATTCAAACATTCAGTAATGCTCCAGGTTAAACCATTTCACATGCTCTCCCCACACAAAATGCAAGCACTAACCTTTAGACCCAAGTTCAGTTCTTTCAAAGATCTTGAAATCTCTTTGATGAGTAAATTCATCCTCTCACATTCCTGGAACACGACAATGGTGAAGGGAGTCTTGTCTTCCACTTTTGACATAATCTCCATCATGTTAAAACTATCTGGCAGTTTTTCCAAAATCTCATCCAAAATGCAGTTCACCTGAAATATTGCAAAGGCTCAGCACCAGGAACAGTCTTCATTGTCATATCATTTTCAAAAATTTTTGTCTGAGTACCTTTTCCTCTCGGGAAACGCCTCCACCTCCAGCGCAGTCAGACTCTTTGGGCTGGAGCTCCAGTACAGTACGAAAAAGCTTCTCAGAAGTGATGGTTAAGAAGCCAATCTCAGCATTAGGATGCAATCCATACAGGTATGGGCTCTCAGGTGGCAACATTTCATTAATATATTCATGATAGCCCTGAAAAAGTACATGTCTTTGGTTGCAAAATTATGACTGTGCAGTCATTCAGTACAATCACCTCCCACTTAGTATCCTTGTCAAATCAAAGATGATATCTGAAAAATTAACTTTGTCATTAATTTGCTGAACTGACAGTTGACACCACATGGACCGTATTTTAGATAGTACCTTGTATGCTATACTAAAACCAACCTTGTAGTCTAAGTTGGGTGGTACAGGAAAACCAGGAGCAAGCTGAAGCTCCCCCTCTAGCATATCTGGATGAACATACTCCTCCAGATATGTCCTGCACAGCTTTCGATCCCAGTCATCAGTGATGTGGCCGCCATACATGATCTCACCAAACAAGTAGCGTAGATCATCCCATGGAACCTAACCAAAATATTATGCTGTTGAAACTGGATACTAATTGGATCAATTTAGGGTTCTGGCATCTCATTGTCCACATTGTTGCAGCAGGTCAGAAGGAAGTAAACGAGCTGTTTTACCTTTGGGTTGGCCTCCAGGTAGTTGTAAAGCACATTGACAGAGATGGTAAGATCTCCATTGTTGAAAGGGTAAGACCTGTTCCAACCCTGTGCTCCGAACTTGCGTCTCTCAGCCACCACAGCATGGAAATAACACAGAGCAAACAGAATAACTTTGAACTCAGACTCTTTTGAGCACATTTCCAACGTGTCCTGAAAGCACAGAGTTGGCATTAATACATGATAACATTGATAATGCAATACTGATCAGATTTACACTCAAAATGTACTACATGCTACAGCGAGTGCGACACTGCAGTCACCTGATTGAAGAGGTTGAGAGCTTTTTGCAGGTTGGCATGCATGCCAGTGGGTGGCTCATTGGTGATTTTGATGGCATTTTCCAGCAAACCTTGTGGGATAACGTGGGACTCTGGTGTGGAGGCTGGTTCAGCACTCATAAACACGCGGTAATTATCATGGCTACCAATACTGTACTTCTCTACCCGCTTATCCAAACTTCCAAGCCACTTTGCCACCAAATGGATATTCTAGGAAGAAAATGCTGTACATTTAGTTTGGTCTAATAAGCTTAAAATGCTTAATAAGCTTAAAATGCCAAAGTAAGTCAAAGCCATATGGATCTGGTGCTGTATTAAAACGACTTTCAAAACAATTTGCCACTTGATGAGTTTGTAAAAAGAACACTACAGTGCACTCTACTGGTAGATACCTGCAGAATGACCCAGTGTCCCTTTACAGCTGCTTGGTCTAGGGCAGCCTCAGCCACCACCTCCTGACCCTGACCCAGAGACACACTGTGGAACTTTCCGTTATCAAAGGTAAATCCCATCTTCTTACCTGTGTGAAAAAGGGAATGGAAAATGAAACAGTTAAAACAGCCTTCTGTTAAATCTGCTTGAATAAAGGTATTGCAAAAGAGATAGAAAGCGTCACTTTTAACTCTGCTGCTTTTACAAACCTAGTGCCTCCACATCCTTTAAGGGGTCAACTCCAGGAGAGAGGATGAAGAACACAGGAGTGGCAGAACTGCTCTCTTTAAAGGAAACAGCAAATTCCACAGTGCGGCCCTCCACATACTTGGTCCCTAGCTTTTCCTCAACAAAGTTTCTGCAGTGTTCAAAGTGATAGCAAACACAGAAAGCAAACTTAGTATGCATGCTATTTACTGCAATAAAAAAAATTGTTCCCTCTTTAAAAAAATGTATTATTTTACCTGACAGCATAGCACATGCGGTCTGGTCTCATGCATCTAATCATACACAGTTTCTGTAAGCCACTCTTGTTTTTCCATTCCTGAGGAAATTTTTCTTTCTCTGGAGCCTCAGATTCCACAAACTTCTTCCAGCTCTTGGCTGACCCTTCTATATCTCTGTCCAGGTTCTTAAACTCGTCCATTTCAGCCAAAGCCTAAGCAGTTATTAATTTAATCTCAGTTTTAGTTGATAGTGTTTTAATTACCATCACATAATTGTCATCTCATAGGTGTGTACTGTTTCTACAAACCTTTATGCCACCCCATCCTTGGTTGGAAACAAAGTCAACAGGTGATACCAGGCCTGCTTTAAAGGGGAATCTCAGCAGGAAATCCAGCTCTACAGGGCTGATCTCTTTCCTCATGATCAATATCTATGAGTAGAGAGATTAATAGCATATTATAAAACTATTTAAAGATGATTACTATCTCCTGAGATGTTTAACTGTACTCGCACACATTTATATATAGATATATCCACATACTTGGAAGGCGATCTGAGCAATGAACGTAAGCTTATCCTTCTCAAACAAACAGCGGTTGATATACATGAAGATGGAGTAGGTTATTTCATTAATAAGGTTGTTCACTCGCTGTTTCACATCATCTGCTGGCTCAGTTTGGAGAATTGCTGTCTCAAACACTACATTAAAGGCCTGAAATATTGACAAAAATTTGTAATTGTCTAATCAATGTCTCCATTTAATTAATCAACTAGAACAAGAAACATAATTTTACCTTTAGAGAGAACTGATAGATTGGATTAATTTTATTAAGATCATTCAGAATGAAGTACAGCAAAGCAGCACGAACAGAAGCAGGCCTGTAGTTTTCTCTTGCTTCATTGATCTTAACTTCCGTTATTTTTGCTTCGCACACCTAAAAAAATGTATAGCAAGGTCAATAACTGTGAATGGGTATAAAAAAGAAAATAATGTTGTAGTAGAGAATCTTTAAAATTGACCTTCTCCTCAATTTCAGTTGCAGTGCATTTCGTTGTCTCCAGGTTTTCTACAAGTGCTGTGTCCCCGAGGAAGTTCCCTGAAGCAGCTGAGAGACGGGCCAGCAAAGAGTCTTCTAGCTGCTTCAGCACAATCTTAAAGGTGTTTTGCTGCATGGTGAGTTCTGCCTGAGGATCAGTAGATTGTGAGAGGATCTAATTTAATAATTTAATAATTTTATATTTTAATTAGCAAACAGCAGTAATAAAATAACTTTATAAGTTGCTACTATCAGTGCACATACTATTAGTTACTATGTACAACCGTTCTGTATACCAAGCATAAAACCTCCATCACATTTTAAGGCCAAAATATCCACGACAGCACCATTGTTTTGTATATATCAGTAAAAACTGCAGGATCAAATTATGTCTCAGAAACAATAAGAATGAAAGGAGCTTTGTTTACCTTGAGCTCTTCCAGGTCAGGTCTCTCTTTGGCCACTACAGCAGCCAATAACTGGTCCTCCAGCCCGTCACGTGTCACCAGGAAATTGATCAGTGTGCATTGTGCTTGCATTTCAGGTTTATAATGAGGACTGAAATTCTTAGTATGCAGGATAAGTCGAAAATTAGGATGGTATTCTACTTCTTTGTCACCAATATGGATGTACCTGTTGATTGAAATTTCTTATAAACATTAACTTCACTTATTTAAATATAGCTTTGAGTCTCCTAAAAAATACTTACTTCCCCTTTTTAATTGTGTTCCTCCCCAGAAGGGGATCTAGCACAGGTTCCATAGTCTCACCAATGTTTTCAATCAACAATACATCTCCATTGGATACAGCATTCTCTATACTATCAAGGTACCTGGACATTAAAAATGTTAATTAAATGCTTCTGTAAAACACTGCATGCAGCTAAGAATCACATTTCAGGTTTTACAAAATAAAGACAATCTCTTAAGTCTGCCAAGATTAGGACTCAGGTATGTGTGATTTCTCAGAAAGTGTGCCATAAATAGGTGTCTCCCAGGAATGCAAAGTTGAATACAATACTAAAAAAATACTATTCACAAATTCAGCCATAATTTTTCACAATGCAAGTCTGACTGGAAAGCTCAATACAGTTGAGTTAATCCATAATGCTCAAAATTTGTGATGTTTTTCCAACATGCTGAGCACAAGTTAAGTTGCTCGTACCCTTTCTGTCCTAGACGAATGATTTTGAGACTGTCTCCATATCTGTTTTTGATCCATTTAATGCCCTGAAGTTGAGCGTCCACTATCAGGGGCCAGCGCTGAGTGTTGCAAAGAATAGTGGCATTCTCAATAGACATGCGGTCACTGGGGAGGCCCTGGTTGCTCCAGACTGCGATATCTGCATCGTCAGTAAGCAGTGTTAGAGGATCCAAACCTTCTGTGATAGGAATAGGAACCTGGAATAGACACGTTGGAATTGTTGGGATGTGCCATTTGATACATCATAGTGGCGTATCAGAATTCTCAGCTACAATAAATGAAACATTTACCTTCAGTTCCCTGAGATAAGGCAGCCAATATTTTTCCATGAGGTCTATACGATACCTCTTTGTGAAATATCCAACATATGACACAAATGCTGAAATTAGCATGACATCACCGCTAAGCGTCTGCTCCTGAATTTTAAACTTGGTCACAGATTCTGACCAGCGTATCTTCTCGGATGCTAAACCTCCAACAAGCCTAATGAAAGGTGTAAGGATACCGAAGTCTTACTAAGAAGAAAATATATTAAATAAAATATAAAGCCTGCTGTGCAGTCATCAAACAGATCCTACACAGTAATATGAATTTAACAGAAAAAATTGTGCTCTACCTGTTAGCAAGGGAAATAGTCTTATTAGTAGCATCTGCTTCCTTTTGACACTTTAGTTTGTCGCCTGTAGCTTCCTCAAACTTACTTGTCAGTTTAGCCAAATTGGCATTCAATTGCTAGATGTGCCACAGATGTGAATTTTATAAAACATTGTGCAATATGGTAAGCATTGTAAATAATATGAAATGAATATTGCTTACTGCAATTTTGTTCTTAATAACAGACAGTTTGTTCTGAGCTGCAGCCAATTCAGCGTTGGCCTGGGATAAGGCCTTCCTCTTGGGTTCCACATTACAGTAGACTTCGTAGAACCTCACAATGTTGATACACCATGAACAGAGTCCAGCAGCAGCTATGGACTTAGAACGGATGAAATCTGGCTCAAACTGAGGGTCATTCTTGAAGGGCCTTGGCAGGCATATAGAAAAGAATGAGTATAGAAAAGAATGTTATTGCCACTGAATTAAAAAAGAATCACTAAGGTATCTAGTGAAAAAGTATGACTACTGACTGGAAAGCTTTGATGCATGCATCAGGTACATTTTCTTTCTTATAGTTGATTAGACTGTCAAGGAAAGCATCAACTTTTGCCATCATGTTTTTAGCTGCTTTCCAGCTTTTGTCTTTGGGAATTTTTCCACCCGGAGCAAGGAGAATCATCACGGCTGCAGTAACATTAACTACAGCCTCTGGTGGTGAGCCAAATGACTTCAGTTCAGTTAAGTTGTTCTATAAGACAACAAAGCAGTAAAACAAATTAGCAGTTGATGAGAAAGTATTCATGCAAAAATCTTTTTTTGACTATGATATGTGGCCAAAAAGAAGAACAGCTTGCATTTTTTAACATTTGAGCGTATATACATGCCTTGTTTAGAGTGTTCAAAGCCTCTTGTGCAGCAAGAAGAGCAGGTTCAGCCTTGGCCAAGTCCTCCTCACAAGACTTCTGTTTCTCTCCTACAGTCTACAAAGTTATTAATTTAGTAGTACTATGGTCCTATTGACACTAGATTAAATGGACTGGCATTTTCAGGCTGATGTTCCAATAAGACTGACCTGCTATGTTCTTATTATATACTCAGTTGGAAAATTCTAGAACACACTTTTACCTTTGCAATAACTTGTACTTTCAGCTCTTCCTCATTGGCAATGGCTTTCTCCTTGGATACTTTCTCAGTTTCAACCTCAACAACTTCAATTAGCTTATCAGCATCCTCATTCTTCTGTTGGAGTTCTTCTTCTTGAACTGCCAATTTAGCTTTCAAGTCATCAACCTGTTGTAAGTACACAATAATAAAGTGATATTTGTCTGTGCAATAGACAGACAAACAGAAAATTGTTAATTCATTTATGTCAAACCTGAGCTGAGGTATTCTCCAGTTTGGTCAAGCCATTCTCAAGCCTATCAATTTTTGAGAGTAGTTCTGTCCTTTTTATGTTGAGCAGATTCTGGTAAAGCTTAATCTGCTCCAGGAAGGTTTTTGGGGTGGTATAATTATAGCGCCGATCTGACAGAAGGTACCATTTTGACATGTCATTCACTGTTTTGTGAACATAGGCCATGAACTGGCTTAAGGAATCTTTGATTTCAGGCTAGGAAAAATGAAGATTTACCAATTAGGTACAAAATTGCAGATACAATATTACAATGCAGATGTTATCTCTACTTTCCCATGTGTAATCTGTTCATGTCAAGTAAACATGCTCTGGAAAGAAAAACAGTATAAAAGTAAAGTGTTCTGCTGATTTTTACCTTAATGCTTTCTGTTTCGGACAGGAAGCGAGCACTGACAGACACCAGAGCTTCTTCTGGCCATTCATGGAACCAATCAATAGATGTGCAGTTTACCACAGCTGGAAATTTCCGAGCTCTCACTCTCAGAGAAGAGCCCACTGGAGAGAAGCACAAAATCACCTACAAATAGGGGTACAATTAGTTATTAAAAAACAAACACAATACAGGCAAAAATTTATATTTTGGGGCTTTTTCTAACATTCATTCAATTATGTGATTTTACCTTTAACTGTTTCCTGACTCTGTCAATGAAGAACTTCCAGCAGTTTTCCTGTGTGTCTTGTAGGCCAATACCCTTTAATTCATTCCTCATAGCACCAATAATATTTTCAACTTCATCATCCTGGAAAAGACCTGGGATCTCTCCTGAGGCCAGAAAGTCATTAATAAGCACCAGGAACTCCTCCTCAGCTACTTGAGAGTCTGTCATCAGGAACACTGTACCAATGTTCTTTACACCTGCCTTTATGTACTGAGCATTTAGGTCCAACTGGGGATTACACAGTAAGAGATTACTATTACTGAAACACTCTAAAACCAGTTTTATTTTAATCTTTTTAATTTCTTTTTTGAAATATTTTGAATAATGACCCAATGCTTACCTTCAGATCAGGAATCCCATAGCCTTTTCTGAGAGTGATCTGAAACACTTCGAGATTACTGATACTAGCAGCCAAACGAGACAGAGATTGCTTTCCACTGCCCCCTACTCCAACCAACAGCGCATTCCCCCTGGGACTCTCAAGTATACGATTAATCCTACAAATATGGGACATAGCATCTTCGAAGAGAACCTAAACAAACATAATTGAGCAATTGTTGAAATGACATCAAAACAGCATAACAAATAGATTTTTTAAACATTGCTTTAACAGAATTTCTGCCCCAAGCTGATATTTACCAGGTTCATGACAGCATTTAGTTCATTGTAGCTGTCCAGGGCCTCCACTAGCAGTTTGTTCAATGCTGTCCAGTCTGATATAGGGAAATATTTTGAATCTCCAATTCCTTGTGCAAAGTGGCAGTAGATATTTGGTTTCTCAAAAACCATATTTGGATCTATATCCTTTTAAGCAGAGAATCAGTTTAATTAGAAATATGTTAAAAAGGCAATATCCACTCTACTCACTTCTCTTACTAACTGAAACTAGTTTAACAAAACTACCTCAAAGCACTTTTTACAGACATCTCCCTGAATCTTCTCAAAGAGCTCAATGTCCTTCTCATCTGTTAACTTGTCCCCATAGACGCGGGAGCATTCATGAAGCCAGATTCTAATCAGTTCTAGAGGGGCCTTCACACACTCTGGAGTGGAAAACAACAATCCCTGCAACCAGTCCACAGTTTTAGATATGAGTTAATACTGTAAACTCAATACATACCTAACATGACCATTTGCTATCTTATTTTGTGAGGCTTTTGATTTTTGTGAATTTTAATTCCCCAATCAGTGACAAGTAATGGAACAAGCATATAATGAACATTCTATACATTCATTAATATGAGAAACATGGATGGTAAGTCATCCTTTAAAACTGTCTTCCACTTAGTTGCTAAAAATATAAAACAAGCATCTCGATTTGCATGGGAAACAAATTACACTGGTGCTATCAGCTAATTGGTGAACCTATATACCTGAAAGATGTTGGACAGATCCCTGAGATTAAACACATAGTGAAACTTAACAGCCGTTGGAAGGAAGGATGTTGATATCTTCTGATGTAAAACTGTTAAAAATATACAATATTAAAAAAATTAAAAAGAACAATATTTAATTAGTACCACGTTACTTTTTAAGTAAGGCCAAACTCACTAAGGGCTGAATTAACCAGTGTTGAACAGACATTCTTTACTGGAGGAGAAAATCCATTAAGGTGTTGTGAAAATATGGTGTTGTAGATGCTAAAGAGGGCATCTTGGCCAGGAAAACTCACAGCAAACACACAGAAGTGCCTCTGACAAACACAAAGTACATTCAAGATTAGTACACTATAGTGGATAATTAGTGGACAGTTGAGTTGAAATTGTGAGTCACTGAGCCAACCTGCAGTCGGGGATCTATGGTGAAACTACCTGCAGTGGGGTTCATGCAAGCCACATACTGGCAATTGTGTATATCTTTTAGTGTGAGTTTATGTCTATCATACCTAAAGCAAAAATAAACATGAATAATAAAAAAACAGTAACATGAATAATAAAAAATTTTGATTATTGTTGTTTACACTTGTAATGCTTTTATATCTATATATGTATATGTATATATATATATATATATATATATATGGTTTTATTACAAGTTCTAACCTGCCATTTTCTCTTTAATATTTTGTAATTATTGCACAGTCTCACAAATGTTTCAGGGGCTACACGTGATAGAACTGCATATGTGAATATTGAATCTTGTATATAACAAAATACATTAGTGTTACCAGTGACTATGGTCCATGTGCTGGCGGATGAGCGTGTGTGGGGCCACGGTAAAGTACTTGTCCACCTCAGGCATGTTCATATCATCAATGAAGTAGATTAGACTTTTGTTCCCTGGGGGTCCATAGTTACGGCCTGCTTTTTTCTCTAGGGGGGTTTCCAAAATGGCTGTTGAGACAGTAATCTCAGTTATGTAATCAAATCAAGTAATCAATTTTTTTAAATGTTGTAAAAGAATCCAACTAGAAACATGCAAACCCTGAAGCATTGCAGAAGTGGTGTAAAAGTTGAAAGGAACAGACTGAATCACATATTTGTCTGTACTCAGACTGCGTAATTTATCTCCCAAGAGTACAGACTTTCCACTGCCAGTATTTCCCACAAGCATTACTGGCCTTTTTCTCTCCATCAACTCATCCAAAAAGTAACGGATACGAATGGTCTCAGCAGTGTGAACTAAGGAGGCCTGAGTAAGAGTAAAGCAAATATTACTTCCTCCATTGTTTCATCTCTACTACAGGCAAATAAAATGGGTTCTGTAACCCATTTTATGGGTTTAAGGGTTCACCTGCAGCGGGATGTCAGGATCCAGAGTGAATTGGGGCATTTTTTCTGTCCATGGCATGAATTTATTTGAATTGCTATCAATGAAGTAGTCAAACACTGTGCCTTGTGATGGAAACTTTACAGATTTAAACTCACTGACCCACCATTTGCTGAATTCCACACGGTAGTCAATAAGCTGAAAAATAAAAAGCGTTAAGTCATTATTAAACATTTGAGGTTATAAATACAGAAAATGAAAAATTCTCTAGTAAAGAAATTGATCTGATCCTGACCTGATCCTGAAACATGGCACCTCCGAAAGCCCATACACAGGCAAACACAAAGTAGAGCTCATAGAGATCCCTGCTTGAGCCAGGTGGAGTGTTTTCTGTAACTAGCAGGCATTCCATTAAGTACAGAAGTGTCTGAATAAGTGTTATCTCTGGCACTGGGGTTATCTTCTTAAAGCTGAATTTGAGCTTTTCCAGGCAAGTTGGTAGATACTTGTCAAACAACATGGGCAGATTTGCTTTCTCTGACTGTACTTCTCTTTTCTCAATCCAGCTCGTCACAACTCTGAAAGTTTGTTTTGAAGTTCATATAGAGTTGCACCAAATTCAATATTATAAATTATTGCAAGTTGATCAAGGATGATGATTAATATTATATGTTAACAAGGTGTCAGCAAATACACTGCATGATCAAAGATGACTTACGGACTCCATCCCAGATCAGCAGGGTTAATATAAAGGATTCCAGCTCTAGATACTGTGGCTGGAGTGGCAGTTCGAAGATCTTTGATCTCAAATACTAGACGCATGGTGGGGTTCAAAGGAATACGCTCATTACTAGCAAGAGTCAATACCTGCACAACCAACAATTTTCATTATAAAAATGACCAGAAAAAAAAATGACCATCATTCATGTACTACCTAGCTCTACTGTTATGTTTCCCCTAAAGTACTGTGAGGCTGAACCACATGATTTCTTGATCGTATGATACCTTGTTGTCATCCATAACTGTGTTGAGAGATTCAATCCACATGGGGTCAATATCACCATCCAACACAATCCACTTAGGGCCATCATGATTTATGTTAGCCAAGTCCCGCATGACACAAGAGAACAGGCCTAAATCAAAATATTATTGAATGCAATACATCAGCAAACAAAAGTACTTGAAAAACATTTTAGACAAATGGGTAAATAACAGCATACAATATGATGAGCAGCAAAAAATATCAGTGTACCATCTTTCCATTCTCTTGTAGCAGGGTTAATGATTCCAAAGAGCTCATCGCAAGTAACAGCTTTGGGATCTAGATCCACCACGACAGGCTTCCTCTTCATGTTCTGGTATGTTTTGTTCAATGATTTCAAAACCTTCAAAACCATTAAAGAGAACTACTATTTTTAATAAAGCTCACAAGATATTGTAGTAATAACATTATTACAACATGCAATAAAATTATGTACCTGATGTTAGTGTTTGCAAGCATCATAAATTACTTTGAAGTCAAACTAACACTTTTGATGGGTCCAGGTGGTTCCATGTTCAATATACATTTTGTCATATTATTCACATAATTACAGTTAGACAGCAATATGGTTACTGCTGGCTGTGTTAGCTTTAATTTGAGGGTATTTTGACTGTATCATTGGTAATTACAGCCTTTGTTATACCCTTAAATAAAACCGTCATGTTTAGGCACTAGGTTAATCATTTGTTACTTGGCTGGTCAAGACCACAATAGCTATTAAGTGGTTAAGTACTATACATTTGAAAAGAAAGAAAAAAAACTTGCATTCCCAGAAACCTAAAAACTATTATTTACTTGGTTATTGAAACTAACCAATAAACAAACTTTCTCACAGACTGCATAATATGACTTCACAATTGTATGGTAATGCAGCGAAGTAACATCCATGTGTAGCATCATGTGAATTTAAAACAGAAGGACAGAAAGATAAGCATAGTTTTCTTCCAAATCAGAAAATAGGTTTGTTGCCAGAATCTCTATTATATTGCTTGCAAAAAAACTGTAAGCGATTCAGGTTTGAGGAAAATGTACCTTGGCAATAAAGCATCAATATTTACTAGGCACACTAGCTGACACATCAATTTGGCTTGACATTGTATACTATGATGCAGAAACCAAGCATCATAGCCATTTACATACCTGAGACTTGCCAGTCCCTGCATTGCCTATAATAAAGACAGAATGACGGACAGCCAGTAGCTCCTCCATCTGTACTACCTTTAGCACAAAGCTGTCCTCTGCTTGCAATTTCAGATCTAGCACAGACTGCTTCACCAACTGAGGAAAAGGACAGATTGTGAGAATGTTAGTTCATATAATTCCTCACCATAATTCATGAAAGAGCCTTAATAACAAACCACTACCACTATCGCTAAAATATATTTTTACTGTGACAACCTTCTCAAATTCCATGTCCCTCTTCCTGGGCACATCCAAAGCAGGGAAGAGATCCCCAATAAGTCCCAAGAATACTGGCATGTCATCCATCACAATCTTGGGGATATTGAAATCCCTTAAGGCTCTCATTAACACCTGATCTTCTGGTCGGCCTGGGTCTCCTCTCTTTAAGGACCCAGCCACCACAAGTACAGACTTAATGGCACGGAGCCCCCAGTCATAATGATCCTAAAAAATCAGTTACATGACACAAAAAGAGAAACATGCAGGATACAAAGTGTGGAAAAATATATGTGGCATGATATAACTTAGATAAAGAAACACAGCACAAATGTAAATTACCTGTTTAGAAAGCAATTCTTTACACAGGCTGTAAAGTGTGATAAATTTCCTGGCCAGGATTTTGGCCTCAATAAATCCTTCTGCCACCAACATGATTTCACAGATCAGCTCAAAATCAGGAACAACCATAGCACACGGCCTTTGCATCAAATACAAATATAGTATTAAAAGTATTAGAATGTTTATGAAATAATTTTTTTTTTCAACTGTAATGATTTTGGTGTTTTCTGTGCAATGTGTCAAAAACATCAAATAAAAATAAGTAAGGGTAAGGTTTAAGATGCATGCATTTTGTCTTTTATGTGATTAACAAATATGAACATCATTGTTAAATACTGATGCACTGCATTTAAAGTATACTAGAGTTGTTACCGCAATTTTATTGTCATATGTAACCCTGCATGAAAGCTTAGAGCAGGGGCGTCGAACTCCAGTCCTCAAGCGCTGTGGTCCAGAGCGTTTTTTTTTTTTTTGAAAACTAGAAAAATAATTTTGGAGAAAAACGTTGGCTGTTCGTTTCAGGGGAAAAAAAGTTTCCTATACCTGAACAGGGCTTTGAGATTTTCTGGCAACTCAGCACGGCCAGCATATCCAGGGTTCATGGTGATGAAAGCACCAACTGTTGGTATTAGTTTAATGGTCTCCCCAAGGAAATTGATAATCGTTTTCTTGTCTCGAATGCCATCCTGGACACACTTGACCTACAATGTAATAATTAATTTTTTAATGCTAAAATGTATATTTACCTAATTAATTAATATAATCATTTCACAAGATTAGTTTGTACTGTTTTCTACACTTTTACATTTTCTTAAATTTTAAAATTATATTACACAGGCCTAAAATAAAAATATGATCAAGTTAACGATTAAATCCTTTTAATTAACAAAAGAGGTCCATTTTTTTAAAATAACCTTCTACACTCAATATTTCTCATGAACACAATCAGCAAACCACAGCATCATAATTTATAGCAACATATTATTGGGCAAAAATGTAAATTATTTTGTCCATTTGAAAAGAGCATTGAATATTACGTATTACCAGGAATGGGTATCAAGAATGGGGATTTAATTGGTCCCGGTTCCTGACTGGCCAATACTGCAATAAGTTCCTGGATGAGTGGTGCCGCTATCAGTATTCATGCAATGTTAATTAATTTTTCCTTGACTAACTAACATGCATTCTGTTTTCAAATGGTTGATGCTAGATTGGATCAGTGGGACTGATGGCAGCAACACATCAACAGACATTTGTTGACCAGACATTTGTAGCTATTGCTCCTCACTCATTATATATACACAGGAAACTCAGGAAAGAACGTAGCTTGATATTTATCAAAAATATAGTAAGATATAACTGGTGAATCTTTTCATGTGATGCCTTTATTTATTGCATCAAATTATGGAGATTAGAATCAGTAAGATTAGCAGTATCAGTATTGATATTGGTATCAGAAAAAAACTAGTGGTAGTCACTCACTCACACTACATTATAGTAAGAATTTAATTTTAACAGTATGCCATTTTATCAGGTTCTTGTCATTTCAATATAATTGTATTGTCCATGTATTATTCATCCATAAATCTATCCATGCATGTAATTATTTATTTATAAATATAGCTATATTTGTACAATGTCAAAGTACAAAAAAATGAACTTGGGAATTAATGACAAAAATGCACAAACCTGCATTGCTATAACAGATAAAACCTCCACAGATATTCGATTGAATTCATCAAAGCAGCCCCAGGCTCCAGTCTGGGCCAAGCCCTTGTAAATTTCTCCACAAGACTTTAGAAAACAAGTGAGGCATGGTCAGTCACTAGATATACAATATTTATATTGAATCACAGTTCATGGACAAAAGTGTAATTTATATTCTCCCACACCTTGTAGTCCATTTGTTCAGAGCAATTGAACACATAAACCATTATGCCCAGTGCTTTCCCCAGATCTTTAGTTGTCTCTGTCTTTCCCGTTCCAGCAGGACCAGCAGGTGCTCCTCCCATGATGAGATGGAGAGACTGGGTCAGAGTGATGTAGCATCTGTATGAACATTACACATGAATGAAACAACCACGGTTGATAGTAAAAAGTGGGTACAAATACTGTTTCTACTTCACTGTATTACAGGTATACCTATCAGTAAGCGGTGTAATGACCAAACGAGGAGTGTTTCCTAAGTATTCATATGAGTATTTAAACTGGGCATCACAAATATTGGCAAAGCAGTGTTTTTTGTCGTCATCCCAGCGATGCCTCAGCTGAGACTGCCACATAAATGCCTGAACATTGTCAACCTGTGTTTGAAAGAAAATACTGTTACATGCTACTATTTGTATCAATGTTATTTGTAGTTCATTTAACCTGCATGAACACACAATAAAGTAAAATTTAGCATATATGTAGCACTTACTTTGCTAGAAATCAGTTTTCCAACAATATCTCTAGCATGAACATCAATAGTACAAATTGTCATAATCTTCTGTCGGTCTCCTTTAGTGAGTTCTCCAATCAACAGCGTGATCAGGGCATTTAGCTGAGAAACCTAGTAGAGAAGATCTTGACATGTCACTTGTGTTTCTTAATACTTTTTGATGCCTCCAGAAACTGTAGTAGTATATTAATTTCTCAAACGTGACTTCACCTATGCTGTAATTATTTTTATCATACTGACAAAACAATGTTTTTCAAAATGAATCCAGCCATAGCATTGAGACCGATCTATAATAACATGACCACTAACCTATTGAATGACAACAAACCTGTTTTTTGAAGTAATCTTTGAGGGCATTCTCATAACCCTCTTCAAGTCTTGTAAAGGCAATCCCCACCTCAGTGGTCCACAGAATTTGTGTGGTAGCTAACGCAATCTGAATATGCAGTGACACCACGGTAAGAAACTTATTTAGATACATTAGATGTGGTAACAAATTACATTTAAAAATCTGTGGAAGTATAAGTTTCAACCTGTGCAGGGTAGTCAAACAGCCATTGTTCTCTCGGTTTTTCCTCATAGGTTGTTACAGCCTCTCCAAATTCAACTCGCAAAGTTTCCACCATACGCTCAAGCACTCTATTCAACCAAGTTTCCACCTTAGAATACAATCAAAACACACAAATTGTATGCTATAGTTTTTTTCCCTGATTACTATTAGTATTAGGTTTACTTAGTTTTTAAAGCCTCCCCTACATTCAAATAACACACATACCTGCCCTGAACAGTCACAGTCTCTGTCAAATTTCACATACTCATTTTCATTACTATACATTCCCAGCGCCTGTTTTAGGGGTTTCCCATTTTCATCAAGCTGGAAATTCAAGTTGGATAAACTGTCAAACAGCTTTGACAAGTGCTTGCTGACCTATAGAGCAACAGGCGATGTCAAACAATGAATGAAACCTTGAGCAAAAATACTTTTGAAAAATTAAATCTGAACAATTTAAAACAAGCAAAAAAAGCCTCTCAAGGATCACCTCAGACGGATTATTTCCATTGGACAATATATCCAAGAGATCAGCAGAGGATACAAAATAAAATCGAGGAAAAGCAAGCCTCTTGGTCTCCAAATATTCAGCAAGGGCCTTTTCACACATTGCCAACCTAATAAAGAGTACACTTTAAGGTTTTAGCATTATGTGTAATGCTGGATGGATAAATATATGGTGGCTATTCCTTCCATATTTTAAAAATACACGTGTCTATTCTCAAAATGAAAAGCAAGTATCTGTAAATGTAACTAACAATTACTCAAAAAGTTAAAGTACCCAGCTTCCAAATGTTCTAGCTTCTCTAGAAGACCTTTCCTATTTGTACACTGAACCACATTTGTAGTCTTTACTGCTTCTTCCATAATTTCCTTCAAGGTGAGAAAAAAGGCATGAGGAATTGCAACCAAATAGGTCAAATTACTCAAACACACTGAAGATTTATAATATTTAAACACCTTAAACTCAGTGTCAATGTCATCAAAATGTTTAGACTGCTCAGGGAGCTGAGAGCGGATGTCCTCAGAGCCAATGAAAATGCTCTCTAGGTGAGTCCATGTACGTTGGACTTGAAACCAGATGGAGATAACTGAATCGGCAGTGGATAGTTTCTGCTGCCAGCTTGACACCTCCTGCAGGAAGTGAGCAATGTACTTAGAGGTCATTAGCGTCTGCAGCTGCACCTGGTTGTCCTCCAGTGTCTCCACAAGCTCCTCATTAGGCCTTAACAGCATGGTGCCTGTGCGACCATGAGGTTCATATTCGAACACCATGGCAGTCCAGGTGCTGTTCAGCTCATTCAGCATCTACAAAAAGTAATTATCAATACATTAAAATGAATAACTATTCATTATTATCACAGGAGGTTCACAAATCAAATACTCAGACACTCAGCATCACCTTACAAATGCTAATAAGAAGTAAGGACTACAAGTCATTAGTACAAACAGCACTTCTAAGGCTTCAAATTTTATATATTTATTTTATATATAACAATGAACGAATACTTGAATATTCAAATTATTAGCACCATTCCTACCAGCCACTAAAATATATCCCACAATATACGTTTTGAAATAATTACCTTTTCCATGCCAGATTCTTTTCCAGCTTTGTCAACAATGCTACGCACTTCATCCTCAAACTCATGGAGTTTCAGCTTTAGTAAGTCTTCAAATGTGGTCTTCTGTGACATTTCAAATTTCACCTATGAAATATAACAAGAAATTAATAAAACCTGACCATGGATGATACCTCTTCTACGATGAATCACTTATTATAAAATCTTGATTCATGAAACACCTTGGTTGCCACCATCAGCTCTAGCCAATGCCTGTTTCTGATGGCTGGATTCTGAAGATCTCCAACAGCTCGCAGGGATGTCATCATGTTCTTTACCAAGTTATCCAATCCGATATAAGAATTCCACACCCTCATTTCTTTATCTAGGCCCTTGATGTCTTTGGCATATTTCTTTGTGTCCATGTCCATTTCATCTACATTGATATCTTTCCAGAGAGTTGTTTTCCAATCATCCATGTTTCCTTTAACCTACAACATGAACATTTCCAAATATACTGTAGGTTATTGTGATATAAGGGTTTGACATAATTTGACATATTAATCATATCACATTGAGCGTATTTGGTACACACTGTCAAGCCACTTCATTGGGTAAACCTCGAGTCATGAAAACAGGTTCTATGTCCCATAATCCACAAACCTGTTTTGGACCCCTATTAGGAAGATACACTGGCGTGTGTGTGTGCATCTTAGTGTTTGTGTGTGTTATATAGCGTGGATCCCACACAGCCATACTGCTCGAGTTTTTAAGTTGTGGTTCTGGGATGACCACTGATGAACAAGGTAAACAGATGTTAAAACAATTGAGTGTAGATTCAAGGTAGGTTTCCCTGATGAAGTAGCCTGTCAGTCTATGTACATTAGTACATTTAGATTTATACTGTTTTCAGATCATTTCTATTTAATATTTTAATCTCAAAATGAAACATCTGTGAATGTTTTATTTTGATTTCGAAAGTGCTTAGGGGGAGAAAAATCTGTATATGCTCTCTACCAACAGTATCATGTCCCAAAGTTCCTTCAGTAAAATAATGTCTTTTCGACAGGCTTTCAGTTGTTTGTAGTCTGGAACATTCACTTCAAATAAGCTTGCTGACTTATGCAAAGCCTCCATTTCAGCCTCCAATGCAGCAATGGTGTTCTGTGCCTGCATTATAAAACAAAACGCTTAATTTGCTTAATTGTAGATATACTAAATATACTAAGTTTCCAGTTCAAGGCCAACAAATGATAAAAAATTACCTCATCAAGGGCTTCATGAGGATGTTCACAAATAAACAGAAAAAATGGACCTTGTCTGAACTTCTCTCGAAACTCATGCTGCTTAATCTGTATACACATGTAGGAGATAAGCTGTTTCAACACAAAACATTTATTGATAGTAATTATACTCCATTTATGCAAATTATTAATGTCTTGCATTACTCTGGCAAACCTCAAATTGCTGACACTTCCGCCTAATAATGTTCACTTCACGAACTTGCAAAGGAGCAACATTTTGTTTCACTTGAAGAGCAGTCTTCTTTACATTGTTCCAGTGCTCTGGTAGGTCCTGACAGTTTACGGAATACACTCAACAAATGAGTATGTACTAGAAATTAGAACATTAACTATACAGTTGAACAAGATGATTAATTATTTCTTTTGCCTGTAATTGTGCATGAACTTCATCTGGGAGCTCTTCTCCATATTCCTTCAGGAATTCAACAGTTTCTTTCAGAGGGCCAAACATGGTGTCAGTGGCCACCTGTCTGTCTTTCACTCTCAGAAGGTGTCCCATTACCTCCACCAATCCCTTATAGTCTCCTTCACCAACAGTCTTAGTAAGGTCTACTTTCATCTCCTTAATAAAAGCTTCCAGCTCACTCAGGCTGTAAGTAAGAAGGAAAAAACAAGTTTTTACCTGTCAGAAAATACACACACACATCAACTTCAGAATTTCTTCTGTGGTACCCTCTCAATTTGTTCATTTGTTACAATGCTTGAAGCAGCCGCACATTCTATAATGGCTTTAGACTTTATAAGTACACTGGATAGTGACGACCAGTAAATGTTGACCTAAAATTCTGAAACTTTGCAGTTTTTACTTAAGGAACAAGAGTAACAACTTGAGGGGATACCAATACAAATTTCATTTTTTTCAGTAGATTGCCAGGCACCCTAATACACACAAACATACACAGTACCTGTTTATAACCTTGTCAATAAGGTACTGCTTGAACATCTGGATCCATTTATTTATGTTATTGAGAAGGGCATGTTTGAAAGGCCTGATGTCAATCTGAAGCCAGTGTCGCAGCACTTTTGAGTTCTCCATATCCTTCACTTCAGTGTAAAGGTCTTTACAGGTATCAATCTGAATATTCGTAGAGATATTGTATCAAAATCAATATACAGGGCATCAACTTATGCAACAAGTACAGTATTTCTTTGCTAGTAACTATACAGCAGGTCTATCACCATACTTCAGCTCTAAAATCTCCGAGAGTGGGAGGGATTTTGGGGATGTTATCTCCATTGGCATCTATCTCCATCTGTGCTGGAATTCTACCATACAAAAGGAACAGCTCCATACACTCATCTCGGTCATCTTGCCAGATAACAGCATACTTGTAAAGGGCTTCGAGATAAACATCAGCCTCGTTCATAACCTCCACCACTTCATTCAGTATATCCTCACACAAGTCTGTCAGCACACTTATCTCCTCCAGCTCAACCTAGAGTAATAATGTCATTAGCATGTGGATGGAAGTGAGTAAATGATATATGTGATGTATACGAATGTCCATTTATTTTTGAGGCAATATAGTAATAAACTGAAAACAAAAACTAACCTGCTTATAAATTAATCAATCAAACAATGAATATTTATTATCTAGACTAGATGTGCAATGAGACATGCATTTACCTTGTAGCTGAATTTGCTGGTCACTGATACACGTGAGACAAGTGTGGCAGTTTTATAGACATCCTCTATAAGACTTTCAACAAAATCATAGAAGCCACCTGAAATCCCATGAGCAAGAGATGGATGGAAGAAAGTTTCATCACCCTCTAGCTCAAAAGTCACTTCAAATAAGGGATGTTTAACCTGTTTAGTGACAATAAAAATGTAATAACAGTTTTTAAAAAGGTGCTGAAGGTCTGCAGTACAGGAAACCCTAGAAATCCTAGAAACTTTTACCTCTCCTTGCATGTTCTCAACAAGAAAATTAAGTGACTCATGGACAACCTTGAAGAATCCAGCAAGAACTTCCCCATCAATATAGTCAACGTACTCCAACCAAGAGTCAGAGCACTCATCTGCCTGGAAAAACCTTTTATTTTCCTAGACATAAAGAAAGATCCACAATTAATGTATTGTTTGACAACCAATTAACATAATGTAATAAATGTGGATGCATCAGTACAGCTGTCAAGTAGTGAAGCTTCTCTCCAGATTCTTTAATACTGTTGTACTTCTTCTCTAGAGCAGCAAGTCTTCCATCTAAATCAAGAAGTGACTCTTTTTTACCGTCTTTCCTTTCAAATAGACGAGTCATTGCCCATTCCTAAAAAGATAGTCCACAGGAAAATAAAAAGTACTCCACAAAACCGGGAAACATTTGGCGATTTATATAGTGGCTGCTTACATTCATGATGTCATGCATTGTTTTAACATTGAACTTGGCCATTTCAATCCTGCTCTGGAAGTCATGCAGGGTATCTCTCATTTTCTGGATGTAATCCCACGCACCTAAGTAAAATAGTTAGATTTGACCAGTTTTTGCTGTTTTGTATTATAACCAGTCTAGTTATAAATGTAACTAGATTAGCAAACACTGTTCTTATATCAGGTGCAAATGTATCCTGTCATTCTTCCAATGTGAACAGAATAAAGCCATGTAGTACTACATCAATCAGTCATAATATTAAAAGATGGATCGGATTTGGAGGGCAAGTCGGCCCCTTGAACCCTTTGTCACATACCTCCAATCATTCCTGAACAATTCTGCAGTGTGACAAGGCACAATATCTGACCAAAAACCCAATGTTATTAGGAAATGCCGCTGCCTTGAAGGTATGTAATAATGTTAAGGTAGGGGGTCAGTATCAAAGTAACAGCCACATAATAGCCAGGACAAGCAGAACGTTGCCCAGAGTATTGCACTGCCTCTGCCAACTTGTCTTCATTTCACAGTGCATCCTGGTACAATCTCTTCCACAGATAAGCAACCCACACACAAAAGGCAGACCACATGAAAAAAGTCAAATTCAACTTCATTTGCTAATTAATACATTTATAAGTGGTTTAAATGTTGCGGCTAATCAGTGCCCACTCCTGAAAAGCCTGTATTACAATATAATATATGTTTAACTACAGAAAAATCACAGAAAATTTTAATCCCATTATACGCTTTTGATATATTTTTGATTTATTTTGATATTTTTTTCTGATATTTTTATATCGAGATGATAGCACTTCTAAAACTTATATTAGCTACTAACCTTCATTATTCCAACACAGTGAGCTTTCAGCGTATACTAACTGTTCATCTATACTCTTCAGTTCTTCTTCAATTAATGGAAACTCCACAGGCAGTATTGTGGCTTGAATCTAAAAAGTAGCAATCCAGGTGGTGTAAGCTCAAAATAAAAATCAATAAATACACAAGAATTTGTCTCTTTACCTTATTGTACCAGGACGCAATGAGATCTAAATTTCCAACATATTTTTGGAAAGTTTCATGTTTGGCAAAAACATCAGACGCACAAGGAGGGATGGCCTCTTGATCTTGAACTGTGAGGTATTTCACCTCTCTCAGTACAGCCACAAGCTGAAAAACATAAACAGTTCATGAATAATAAACTCACATGGAAATAAAAAATGTTCCTGATTAACTAGACAATGACTAATACTGGATTCATCTGAAATAGCAAAAGCACTTAGCAAACTCAAATTGTTTAAAGCACTGTGTCTTTCAGCTAGCAAAGTTAACATTAGAATAAATGCAAATAGAGAGCAGTAGAAAGTATCAAGAAGTGTTTTGGCTTTAAAAAGAAGTAGTTGATATTTTGGGAGTTGTTAAAGAGAACACAGGTTTGGTTCTAGAATTTGTGAAATTCCAGTTGTTCACCGGACTTAATTTAATGATGTACTGATTGAACCAAATCAGGTTTTTGATGGTAACAAAATGCACATAAAATCACAATTTAATGGTTAATATTCATTATTATTAGTTTTAGTATAAATAGTAATACTAATATGAATAAAACTCACTCTAAACAATTTTTAAATATTATTTTTGCAATTGCCTTTTGTACAGTAGTGTATTGTTAATACATTATTAATACAGTAATGTGTGAATTTCTTTTGTATGAAAAGAAAAAAAAACAGACCTGCTTACTGAAATTAACTTTAAGGACATTAGTCTCTGGGTCCCTTAGGAGCAAGGGTTGATCCAAACTGATTTGGCAGTCAATGTCTACTTTTGCACTCCATTGTGAATAAACATTCACACAGTAATTATTCAAAAGATCCACCATCTCATCATATTTTTGGAAGACAAGTTTAGCTTCATCGGTGTCCATGCATCTAATATGAATACCAAAAGAAAAAGTATATGAAAATAAACTTCACTTTACTGGGAAAACTTTACTTGACATCTTGAGTGCATTATATTTCTAAACAGAGAAATACATACGGATGATGAAAAGCTTTGAAGCTTTTTACAGGAACCTGTATTCTGTCCCGCATTTCCTGAGCCCATTTCAGTTGTCCAGCAACATGGGGCATGTTCTTAGCAATAGGTGGGATGCCATGAGACATTTTTACTGAGGCCATCTGGTTATTATATATCACCTTAGTTTTGTCAAGCTCTACGTTGAACATCTCTACCAATTCTTTGCACTTTGATGAAATCTGGGACTGAATTTGATGTCTTTCCAGTATGAAACCAAACATATGAAAAAGCTGTTGAGAATCAAGAGGTCATTAATTGGTTCATTCCCTGGTAACTGAGAATTTTCAATCAAAATATTATTGAAAATATTGCTAAAGGATGGAAGAATGGGTAGAATATGATCAAAAAACAAGACCTTTACAGCTGACTCTGTAGATGCACAGTAATCAAAGGCCTGACAAAAAAGAGTCCCAAGCCTCTTCTCGAAGTCTGCAATGTGGTCCTCAAACACTCTGAAGTCCATATTAAAGCTCTGCCATTTTTTAATACATTAGAAATATATGTATTATATTTTTAGTGTGGTAATCTAAGCTTTTTTTTATAAACTTGTTTATATTTTAAATAGCCTTTTATATTGACAAAGCATTGTATGAGTAATCAAAAGCATTCATGAAAACTGATGAAAATCACCTTATCATCTGTGTTTGTAGCATCATATTTGCTCTCAGCAAATGTCTTGATGAGCTCAACAAATTCCTCATAAACACAGAGGACTGAATATCCCAATGCACCCCCTCTTACACCTTGAATTTCAACCTTCTCCAGTTTCAAGAGTTCAACAGATACTTGGTAGACCTCCTGGAAAGCAAAGTGTTCATAAGTACTTTAGTTAAATAACACAGTTTGTAAATTCTGAAATGTAATTAGCTGCAGTCCTGCTCATTTGCAGCAGTACATATGTACATGAAGTTAATTATACCACAATTGTTTGCAAACGCTGCAAAAATGCATCTAATCTTGCAAACACAAAATATGGTGGAAATTCCCAGTTCCTTGTGTTCCCATCCTGAAACAGAATCATATTATTGAACATGTCTATTTAATGAATATTCATTGTATTCATTGTAATGAAAACAAAACTTTAGATGAACACATGGAAAATAAAAACTGCATTTTAACACATTTACCTTAAAGTATTTGTCCATGGTCAGTCTACACTGGTCATAGGTTTCCCTCAGTGTGATTAGGGTTGAAATACTTATCCTGATTTTTCCAAGCATTTCATCTATTTCACCTTGCAATCCTTTCATAACTTCTTCAGGGCCTAAAAACATTCTGGTCTAAAAGCATTCATATGTAATAAAACATCTATATAT
>JBBPDC010000109.1:29445484-29467984 GCA_037974485.1 Hemigrammopetersius urotaenia
AAGGTAAAATTCATCATAGCTTGCGTAGTGTGGACCAGGGGTGGGGTGTTAACGCCGATTTTTTTTTATCGCGCGATAAGAATCTCGCGCGTTAATGCTGTTAACGGCCCAGCACTAATATATATATATATATATATATATAAATTACTTTATGATTGCTCACATCTCTCATTTTGGAGCTTTAGTTCAAGAGTGAGAAAAACCTTCTAACAAGCTTCAGTTCCTGTTCTGATAAACGTTGGTTGCACTAAGAAGTTCAATTGGAGTTTTATAAAGTTCCCCAGTAGAGTCAGTAGTTTTGGGGCCTGGTACTTTTGTACTTCTACTCAGGTTGATTTGTCGATTTTTTTTTTTACTTTTAAGTCATTCTTTTTCTCCAAAGTTATAATACCTTTACATGAATAAGGGTTCACTAGATAAATGGTCTGTAGTAAAACTCTACTAGACACTAACCAATTAAGGCTATCAAAGGTTAATTATAATACAATTGTGTAAGCAAATATTTTGGATACCATGAGAGAGCATGGTAAAAGAAAGCAGATAATGTAGCTGTTGCACATGTAACCAGCAAGACCTGCGTGACTTCACTCCCCTATTTTTGTACACATCTGGGAGACAACTGTGACTAAGCTGCCCAAATGAACAACAACAAGTTCAGTATTCAGTTACACAAACCCAGTAGCATCTCTTTCCCCTCTCAACTAACAGACAGCTGGTCAGCCATTCAGATGAGTGACAGCGTCTAAAGAGAGGTGGGACCTTGCATCCAAGTCGTATTATAGACAGAGCTGGCCAGTGTAAGACCAGAGCTAAGTTTAACACAGGTCAGAGAGAGAGACACACAAGTGGGAACAGGGGGCTGTCTGGGGTACTTCGCCTTCCCCTCCACAGACTGTCCAGGACTACTGGTTTCACTGATTTCAGCTTGCTTCTGGATTCTGTTTGTTTCTCTGAAGTGACAGTTTTAACAGAACATGAATATCCAAAACTGTGCCAGGTGTGGGTTTGTGGTGTACCCAGCTGAGAAGATCAATCTCATTGGTCAGGTAAGATGGGGTGCATGTAATGCTTGCAAATGACACATTATCTTATAAGATAAAATTGTTTAAATGGCTTTGTGGTGTGTTGATTGGTAGTCTTAAAACTTCATTTGTATGAGAACTTGCCCATGACATTACCAGAGAGGACCAGTAAACAGACCAGATCAGATAGTCATTCATATCTCTATGAAAGTTTAGAAAACTGTTGTTCTCTAAACTGTCTGGGTGTCTATTTTTTTCTCTCTCTCTGTCTCTCTCTGTCACTCATTAACAGAACTGGCACAAATCATGCTTCCACTGCGATATTTGTAAGATGGTTCTCACGGCCAACAATTATGTTAGCCATCAGAAGAGGCCCTACTGTCAAGTGTGAGTGCAGGATGTTGTTTCCTGATGTTTCTCGTACAATATTGATCAAGAAAAAACATTTACTGCTTCTCTTATTCTCTAAAGACAGGCCTCTACATCAACTCTTTTGAACGACGCAGCTAAGCTTACTGCTGCTGCGCAGCTACATCACTGAATGGTCAAGTTTCTAGTGAGTTTGCTTGTAATTTGTATGTAATTTACAGACATAATCCAAGGAACAACACCTTCACCAGCGTTTATGAAACTCCCATCAACATCAACGCCAAGAAACAGGCACAGGCTGTCAGTGAGGTGAGTCTGCTGTTATTTCATCGATGCTACAGACTGCAGTTTCCTTATTGCTCAGACACTATGCAGTGCATGTTTTGATTATTGATTGGTAATGATTGATTTGATTATATTAAGTGGTTGGCCAGCATAAAAGCAAAATATACTGAGGACTGAGTCTAGAAATAATTGTTGGACAGTGTTGACAGTGTTGTTGCTGTGCTAAAACTTCAGTTGAAACAAGGTAAATATAAATGTACGGTAATGTAAGAACACTTACTTTAGTTACAAGCCGTTTTGGATCATTTTGACTGGTTTATCGTCATCATAAAATGTTTATGATGCATAAAGTAATAAAAAGTGAAAAATATTTTACGAGGTTTCATATGACAGATTCTGTGCAGCATTTAAAAGTGATCTAATTCCAATATTTGCAGCAAAAGTGTATTAGAGTAAACAGTGGCAGTAGTAATGTATATATTTTAGACAAGCGGTGAACAGTGTTTGCTATTGCTAAACTTTCTAACCTCTGAAATACATAAAGACTATGTAGGTAAGTGAATTTATTTCTAGGTCTTTTTTTATGAGAAGATTGTAAAGCTGTTTTAGGAGGACTCTGGTGACTCTACCGGTTTGGAATGGGGACTGAGCCTCTGAGCTATTTCTGTAGTATGACAGCGACACGACACCCCGCTCTAGCCTGCTTAATGCACTTGGTGGTTAAATTTATGCCTCAGGAAAGCAGCCCTCCTCTCTTCCGACCTCCCTGTTCTATCTCACTCTGTCTCTCTCATCTTGTGGCATCCACCTGCTCCTGTCCGTCAGCCTGCTTAAGAGCTCTCTCTGGACTCTGCTGAGCTCTAGTGCAGCCTATCAATACTCTATCATGCAAATCATTCCCCCACTACCTGGAAAGACCTGTACTGCCCTACAAAGCCAAAGTGCAGTAACTATGCCAAAGCAGAAACTGAGAAAAATGGCTTAAAGGTTTTGGCATTAGTGTGTATTATGTAAAGCCAATTTTGAGCAAATATCTAGTTTCTACACTTTGGTTTTGTAGGGCAGTGTATGAACATGGATTATTTCCACATTTGTACATCTATCTTCAGTAGATGTTTCTTACCAATCAAGCCACACTGTTGTTTCAGGCATATGCAAAAATCAGACTTTTGCTTTTTTTTCTATGATATAATTGTTTACCAAATTGAACACTAAGCTCATTATTCAGTTATGTAATGACTTGTTGTTTTGAAATTGTTGTGAACCGCTCAAAACTGTGAAACTAATTTGGAAGTTATGTAACGGAGATGCAGACAAGTCTTGAAGGTACAAGTTTCAGAGCGAGCCTCTGAATGCAAGGCAAAGTCGAGTTTCTGGGTATGAGTTGAGGCCATAATCTCAGTCTACAGTTTTGTCCCATCAGCTGCGGGCATGGTAATGCAGAATCAAGACGACTCTAAATAATGGTCTCTTCATTAAAGAAAAACAGTCTGAAGGACAGAACTGAAGCGCTACATGCAATAAATACAGTGTTTAAAAGGAAGATACAAAACAACTTGAACTCTGGTTGCTCTGTAGTGTAAATAGCTGGTATGCTAGCTTTACAGTGCTACAATGATCAGTAGTTAACCACCTGTACATTTTTAAGTCAGTAACTGACTAAAACTTAATCTAGATTAGTTACCACATGGTTTTTTGTTCAGAATGACTGAGAGAGAATAGAGTTGTGCATGCTATCAGGGAATATCAAACATGCAAAGTGTATCTTTATTAAGGTTGGTGGATCAAATTTAATCAGTTTTAATGAGATCTTTTTTTAATCTCATGCTGAACCTTTGTGACTCTACAGTCCATGTTGAGTCAGGAGTTATCCAAGTAAATTCACGTGAGTCCAAGTTCACATCTCTGTTCTGTAGTTATTAAAGTGACCAACAGGTCTTCAGGGTATAAGGGCCTGGGCCACAGGAAATGTTGTATTTAAGATATTGTCACTGAGCTGTACTAAGTGTACACACTTTTTTGTTCTCAGCTTAAATATCGAGAGGAAGGTGAACGTTTCATGTCTACGTTCCACTATGACATGAGGTCGAAGGAACTAGAGCAAGCTCGAAAGGCCAGCCAAACGACAAACCAGGTGAGAGATCAGTTTCTGTATCCTTTTCAGATCATGAGAAATTCAGAGCCACTGAACTGATGAAGCTAACATGTGCAATTTCCCCTAGGCGTACCAGTCTGAGTTTTCAGAGCAGCAGACATGGTACTCGGGCAGCGTAACCAGCCAAGAGATAGTCCGCGTGGCTCAGGCACAGAAGACCATCAGCGATGTAAGTGATCACTGTGTCTGATTCCAGTGATGGCTTCAGTCCATGGAAAACAAAGGCATGCACGTCTGTTAACTCTGTGTGTTCTTAGGTGGAGTACAAACGAGGTCACGATGAGCGAGTGTCACAGTTCACCTCTGTGACCAACACGCCTGAGTTACTACATGCCAAGACTGGAACCTCACTGGCGAGCGATGTATGAGATCTTTACCTTTCTGCTAAGTGGCACTGACACAGTGCCTTTACTTCCCTTTACACTTTACATATTTTACTGCTACATGACTAGAAACAAATTTGCTGGATTTGCAGTCCATTCTGCTAATAATAAATCTGTGATTTAAAAATGCTGTTACTAACCAGCATCTAGAGTTCATTTTACTAAGACCATTGCATTTGACTGACAGGTGAAGTACACAGAGGAATATGAGCATTCCAAAGGAAAGGGCAGCTTCCCTGCTATGCTCACTCCAGGGTATGAAGTGGCCAAGAAAGCCGGCACTCTTGCTAGCAATGTAAGTAAAACGTCCTGGGGTGAAACCACTGTATAGCCTTGTTCTGTGACTTCCACAGTAATAATTGCAGTCAACGTTTCAAGCAGTTTCTGAGCAAGTTTGATTTGTTTCCAGGTGGAGTATAAAAAGGGACATGAGGAGAGGGTGTCAAAATACACCACTGTGATTGATACCCCTGAAGTGCTCCTGGCTAAAAGTCAAGGGAAGATGGCAAGTGATGTAAGCCCAAGTCTACTGCTCACATGGAATCTGAGTGATGATTTGAACTTTATTAAAAAAAAAATGAATCTGTGGATATGGCATTAATCTTTTACCCACAAATAAACAGTTTGTCTACACTGAGGAATACGAACAGCAGCGAGGGAAAGGGAGCTTCCCCGCCCACGTCACTCCTGGGTACCAAGTGGTTAAGAAAGCGAACGAAATGGCAAGCAAAGTAAGGGGTCACACATAACTGCCTTAGTTTTCATATTGCTATGTACCCATGCAAAACAAAGCTGATTGTCCAATGCTGATCACGCAGGTGAAGTACCAGCAGAAGTACGAGCAAGAGATAAAGGGTAAAGCCAGCAGTGATGCTGGGGCTGCTGAGGTCGCTCTGGCCAAAGAGAGTGCAGAGAAGTTCAGCCAGGTGACACTCCGTTCTGTTCTTCCCTCCTATGGCTTATGTTCATTCAGTGATATCAGTTCAATCTCAACTGACACACCCTCACACCCTCCTGACAAACATGCCCATCAAGATTTTTTTGTCTGTACAACTTGATCTTTTCATCACATTCTTTGGGAGTTTACTTCTAGCTGCACTTGTGGGCAAACATCTATGTAATAATGTGATGATTAAAAAAGAAAATAGCTCATGGAACAATCTTGACAGCGCCCTGCACTATGATAATTCATCTAATTTATTCATTAAACAGTGCAGATTGCTCAGACTCCAGGCATGAGGTTCAAAGCATTTACTTGCGCATGGCATAAACAAATGGAGGGGATTTTAATGGAGATGTCTTGGAATTCAGATGCCTGCAAACATCTGTGCTGTAACACAAAATACAAAACAGCTCAGTGTTTTTCTAGTTTTTGTATTTATATCTATTTGAGTTGTTAGACCTACTTTACCATCGGTTCTACTTACCATTTAGGGTCGTTTTGTGGTTCTACAATTACAGACTGTAGTCCATCTGTTTCTCTGGGTGGTTACACACACTCACACACTCACATGCCACTACTGCCATAGTGCTGAGAATGATTGATCACCCATAATATCTGCGTGGTCCTATGGGTGTCCTGTCTACTTTTGATGAACAGTGTAAACAAGAGCTAACCAGTATTCGTATTGAATACGGCCCACAGTCAGAATTACAAAATGCACTTTATGGTAAATGGAGAGTGAGTGTAGATACTTAAGAGTGTTCATAATAACCCCTTAACTAGGTGTTACTTTATTTAGTGTATGTATTTGTCTGTCCTCTCAGCTTGCCTACACTGAGGAATATGAGCAACAGAGAGGCAAAGGAAGCTTTCCGGCTATGATCACACCTGGATACCAGGTGGCCAAGAAAGCCAATGATATCGCCAGTGATGTGAGTACCACAGTTTCTTATTGTTATATTTATATTAAACAACGTTTCTTCATCCCGGTGAACTTTCACATGTCTGTCACTGTATAAAAGAATATAATTTCAGTAAGAAGTCATTGATTTACCCATTCTGTTACATGAAAAATGGAGCCTCTTGACACAACATACAGTCTTACAGTGTCTGACGGTGCCACAAGTAATGGAGAAGTCTGGGCCCCTTCTATTAAAAACGTTTGTGGTCCATGCTACATGGATTCTCTGCTTCTGGGAGTTACTGTCATAACTCCCAGCTAGGAATCTAGTGTTGTCACTCCGAAAGCTTCTAACAGACAAATTTAGTACCGCCTGGGTGTATTTTTGAGAACGTGTGTGTTTGCTCACACCAGGAGAATGCAGCGTGACATGAGCATTGTTGTTTTTAAGCAACACTAACCTCGTTCCCTCTCTATATTTGTAACCCGTAGCTGAAATATAAGAAGGACCTCCACAAGATGAAGGGTTCATCTGCCTATCACTGCCTGACCTCTGATGAGAACCTGACTCTGAAAAATGCCCGCAAGATCAATAAGATCGTTAGTGAGGTGAGGTTCTGAGCAGCATTCGCAAATTATTCAGCAACAACACGGGTTACAGTGCAAACTGGCTGAGATATTAGAAGGTGTTTAGCCGTTAAAGTGTAACAATCCATGTATGTGGGCCTGCATGTTGGTTCCCCATTTACAGACATTATATACTATTTCATAGGAGATTATTTAGAGCACATGTGTCAAACTCCAGTCCTGGAGGGCCAGCACGTTTTGGTGATTTCCAGTTAATTGTCAGGTTTAGTGTATATAGAGCATTCAGAATTACAGAATAATTAGTTTAAAATAATAATAAAATAAATGAATAGACTTTTTAGGGGGTAAAACAGAACATTCCCCAAAGGCAGAATATACTCATCCTAGTACACGCTTGATGTTCTTCATCTGTGGTGTACCATCAGAGCCATGTGACATCAGGTTGTAGAACCCTTGCAAACATATATGGCAAAATCCCTGTGGATGGCATAAAGGTTAAAAAAGTAATCAGTCATGAGTTTAGTCAGACACAAAGGCTCTCTTCTCCTGCTGAGCTTAGCTTCTCACACAGAGCACGGACAGACAGCACCTATGGCCTGTAAACACCACATCAGTATCCAGAGATGACAACCTAGACATCTGTCTGAATGCCTCTGTTGATACCTGATGATACCACAGACTGTTATCATATCATCATATGAGTCACATTTATCTTTAGGGGTCAATGGGCAAAGAAGTTTTTATGTGTGGAGTGTGAAGGTCACCACTAGAAAAAGAGGTTTTGAATTCCAGAGTGTCGCTGCATCACTCTGTTTGCAATAGACAGTATGAAATTATGGCTGTTTGTGCTACAGCTCATGACCTCTTGTTGTTTATCATCCAGGTTGAATACAAGAAGGACCTTGAAAACACAAAAGGACACAGCATCAACTACTGCGAGACACCACAGTTTAAAAATGTGTCCAAGATCGCCCAGTATACCAGTGATGTAAGTATGCCATCTGAAATGTGACTGCTCAAAGAGTGAGTGCATTTTCTATATTTAAGTGAGGTGTTACTATGCACGACTCACAGTATGGAAATAGAATCCTTTTGTCACACTGATCGAGGTTAAAATAAATCCACACGAACACTAATATATTGCATATCTAAGTATATATACGTGGTGAGTGCTTGATAATGAAAAAAACATGCACATTTGGAATCACTGATTTTACCTTTTATACTGTGTTTGCAGAATAAGTATAAGGAAAAGTATGCCACTCACATGAAGGGTCACTATGAGGGAACTGGACTGGACAAGAAAACTATACACGCCATGAAAGTCAGAAAGCTGGCCAGTAATGTAAGACTACAAATCGTCCTGTGTTGTGTGTTTATTACATTTATAATAAAAAGTCACATGTACTGTAAACAAATATAGCATACTACAACAATGTATTATGAAAATGCAGTATGTTAGACCAGTTATATTACAGGTTAAAAGGTTTAAATGTTTTGTATTCGTTTGAAGTAATCCCTACACCAAATTTAGCCATAATTCTTTCTTATTGCATTGTCAGATTGCATATAAGTCAGAGTATGAGCAGGAAAAGACAGAGCAAGGAGAATACAACTACCCCGCTGACATCACCCCATCCTATCAGACCCAGAAGAAACTGGAGCCTCTCAAAGATGTGAGTGTGTGCATTTTTGATTTGATTATTATAATAATGACATCAATATAATGATAATGATAAAGCTACTATTTCAATTATTTCATAGTTGTCTGATTATTCTCTACAGAAAAATTACAGACAGCACATTGACAAGGTCAAATATAGCCAGGTGACAGACACTCCTGATATTATTCAAGCCCGAATCAATGCTCAGCAACTTAGTGACGTAAGTACTGATCTATTTCCAAAAACTTTTTAAAATGTTTACTTCATGTCTGCTAGTGGACGATGTGTAATATATATCATTTGTGGTGATTTAAACATCTTCCGCAGTTGAACTACAAAGCTAACTATGAGAAAACCAAGACGCAGTACACCGTCGCCCAAGATACGCCTCAGCTCCAGAAGGCCAAAGCCAATGCAGAGCTCATCAGTGACGTGAGTTTATGCCAGAACAAAACGGTAACATTTTAGTTTCAGAGGCTTTGTGAATTTATTGCTTTATTGATTCTCTCCATGCTTATAGATCAAGTATAAGGAGGACTGGAAAAAGAATAAGTCTAAGGCATGTGATATCGGTCTGGACACGCTGACCTTCAAAGCTGCCAAAGCCTCTCGAGATCTGGCCAGTGATGTAAGCAAATGCATTCACTCATTTATAATAATAATAATAATAATACATTTATTTATTTAAAGGCGCGTTTCTGGCACACAAGGACACTGTACAATAAAACAAGTGCGACAAACCGTAAAGAAAATTAAAATAAAACAGAAATAATAATAATAATAATAATAATAATAATAATAATAATAATAATAATAATAATTACAGACAAGAAAAATAAATAAATAAATAAGAATCAGAGCGAGAAAGCACGCTTGAACAGATGGGTTTTGAGGGTGGATTTAAAGTCCAATAGTGAATTGATGTTTCTGAGGTCCGGTGGTAGTGAGTGAATGGTCGTGAATGTTAAAAGAATAATTTTAAATTCAACCCGAAATTTAACTGGGAGCCAGTGGAGCTGCAGCAAGACGGGAGTCATATCATGGACAGAAGGAGTTCTGGTAACAATGCGTTTGTATTCATTTGAAACCACTGATACTGCTGATGCGAATAATCATGTAATAGCATGTCAAAGCGGTATTAAGTGACTGTTTGCTTGCAGATCAAATACAAGGAAACATATACAAAGAACAAGAATAAAGCAGTGGGTGTAAATGTGAGTGACTCCAAGACCCTCCACTGTCTCCAGGTGGCTAAATTGAGCAGTGAGGTAAGCATTCTTTGACCAAGACATAAAAATGTCATATTAAAATCTCATATCTCCGTATTTTCATTTTCCTTTTACACTGTGCAAACATTTCCTGACGGATGGTTCAAAGAAAAGACTTTGTTTTTGAACACTTCTGCTTAGATTGCCTACAAGAAGGATTCAAAGGAGACTCAAACTAAGTATAACCTGCCTAAGGACATGGTGAACCTAAACCATGCAAAGAAAGCCCAGGCGCTGGCCAGTGATCTGGACTATAGGAAGAAGCTTCATGACTACACCATCCTGGCTGATGACATCAAAGTGCAGCAGGCTAAAAAGGCCTACAACCTGCAGAGCGATGTAAGAAGGAGAAGGAGTAAACAAAAGACTGAAGGAACTGTCTCATGATCTTCAATGCACCTTATGAGGACCTTGTGGTGTTTGTTTGTTTACTCCTAACAGAACCAGTACCGCTCTGACCTGAACTGGATGAAAGGAGTGGGATGGGAGGCTGAAGGTTGCCTGGATGTTAAACAGGCCAAGAAGGCTGGAGAGCTCCTGAGTGATGTGAGTTGTGTCTGTTACTGGCTCTGTGTTTTAGGAGATAATTTAAGTGCTTTCCTTTGACAGACAAATCTCACCCTCACAGACAAAGTACCGTCAAAAGGTGGATCAAGTGAAATTCACCCAGGTGGCCGACACTCCCTCCATCAAACATGCCAAGAAGAGCCAGGAACTGCAGAGTGATGTCAGAATCATTTTCTAAAGCTTTTGGACTCTCTGTTTGTCTAATTGATTGTTTCTCTGTTAAGTGTCATATCATTTAATGCCTAACCTGTTTTTGTTTTTTTTTTACCCTTAGCTAACGTACAAGTCAGGTACAGAGCAGACCATCCATCAGTACACTGTCAGCAAAGACGAGCCGCTGTACAAACAGGCCAAAGCCAATGCAGATCTTCTGAGCAATGTATGAGTATATTTCCAAACGTGGAACTTGTTTGTATATCAAATAGTCTGCCTGCTAGTTTCAAGCTAATGTATACTGTATGTGTTTTTTTAGAAAACATATAAGAGTAGCTGGGAGGCTCAGAGAGAGAAGGGCTTTGAGTTACGTATGGACTCGCTGTCTATCCTCACTGCCAAGGCTAAGAGGGATCTCGCCAGTGATGTGAGTGACCAAACCCACAATGTGACCAAAATTATCTTGCAATTTGACCCAACATAATAATAACTATATAAAAAACATTTTTATTAACGCTGTCTTAAGCTTTGTAAAGCACTCTTGACATGTTTGATTGTTTATTGTGTAATCATTGCTATTTTACCTTAGCTTGTAATGTTATAGAGTTGGAATACTTTGACAGGGAGAGACCTGAGACCAATGAACATTATTTTCTGTTATGTTTAATTCTAAATATTATATGTATTATATGAGCAGGGTTCTCTTCCAATAATCTTCCCTTTTTGTCTGTAGGTGAAATACAAGCAGCAATATGAGATGACAAAGGGGAGGATGATTGGGGTCAAGGCTGTGACAGATGATTCTCAGATGGCCCACTCAGCTCTGGCCACTAAGCTCCAGAGTGACCGCAACTATAAGAAAGAATATGAGGATAATAAGACCAAATACAGTGCCTCGCTTGATATGATGAACATCAGCCAGGCTAAAAAGGCCCAAGACCTGGCAACAGAGACTAACTACAGAACTATCCTGCACGAGTACACAACGCTGCCCAGTGACATGAAGGTGGAGTGGGCCAAGAAAGCTTATGGCCAACAAAGTGAAGTAAGAATCAGATATAACAATATTCTGGCATGCTTGATATACAGATATGCTATTTGTGAAAGTGCACAGACTGTTTGTTTCTTTCGTAGAAAAAATACCGGTCAGATCTGAACTGGATGAAGGGTGTGGGCTGGGAGACCACTGGATCTCTTGATGTGAGGCAGGCTAGGAAGGCTAGTGATCTCGCCAGTGAGGTAATGAACAACTGTCTCAACTCACAGACATGTATATATACTAGGATTGACGTATGTGGTACAACAAATGCGCACCAGTTTTCAGTCTTCACTGCGCAAGAGCGTACTCAGGAAAGGAGAACATTAAAAAAAAATAAAAATAATGATGTTTAAAAATATGGTTCCTGCCGGTCCTCGCTTCTGCACCAATCAAAATTCAGTCAGAGCAGGTTTGATCGCAGCGCTTCTGCTACTGTGTGCCCCACCCCGCCCCTGCACCCACCAACACCCCCGCCCCACATCCACTCCCGCTCCACTGCCTCGAGTTCACCGCCCACCCGGTATAAGGCCAAACAAAACTCTCATACTGCTTATACTAATGTATCTGTATTATTACCCTCCTTGACCGCAGCTCTAATTACCATCATTAGGAATGCTTTACTTAAAATAAAACTTTAAAATAGAGCTGCTAAATGTGAAGGGTACACGCCAGGCTTAATATTTCTATGAAATATATTTAATCTGAATGTCAAGGGTATTCAATACAATGAAAAAACTTACCAAAATGCTTATATAAAAGACAGTCAAACTGTATGTAGGACTAACCATGTCTGAGAAAGTTCCTCTGAATATAAATAATTTGATATCGTTCCATGTTCAAACCACACTGCAGGCATGAACTGAGCACATGAATCTCTGACGTGTCTCCTGTGTGTTCCAGAAAAAGTATCGGCAGAATGTTAGTGCACTGAAGTTCACCAGCGTGGAGGACACGCCAGAGATGGTGCAGGCCAAACTCAGCAATAAGCTGGCACTGGATGTAAGCAAATTTCATAACCATCAAGCTGTTCCATAACTTTTTAACAGTCATATGTTACACTCAGTTATGACTAATCACTCTATCAGTGACCCTAATTGGCTGGATCTCATACAGTATCTGTCATTATACAGAGACTGTACAAAGAGAAGGGGGAGAGTGAGAAGCACAAGTACACACTGACCGGAGATCTGCCAGAGCATCTGCAGGCCAAGATGAACGCTGTGAACATCAGTGAGGTGAGTAGCTTGATAGCATTGGTGTCATGCTGTCTCTGTATCATAAAGTAATAGCAACAAACTGTACCTTTAGGAACATTGGTACCTGTGATTAATGTAACATCTTCTTCACAGTCACGGTACAAAGAGTCATGGACGAAGCTCAGAGATGCAGGCTACAAGCTACGTTTGGACGCTATTCCCTTCCAGGCTGCCAAATCCTGCGCAGATATCCTCAGCGATGTAGGAGTAGCTTCCATATTTTTATTATTATTATTATTTCCTGACTTTGTATTGTGATTGGTTAGTGGAACAAATGTAACCGAGCTATACAATTTTTCACCTTCAGCAAAAGTACAAAGAAGAATTTGAGAAAACGAAGGGCAAGATGATCGGCCTGAGAGGACTGCAGGATGACATCAACATTGCACACTCGGTGCATGCCACCCAACTGCAAAGTGATGTGAGTACACCTGTTGTGTCCACAGTATAAGGTTCTACCAATAAGACACAAGCACATTTTCGTTTTGCAGAATTTTGATGCATCTTCTCTTTCTCTCTCTCTCTCTCTAGATCAAATATAAGCAGGACTCAAATAAGGTACACTCTCAGTTCCACCTTCCGATGGACATGTTGGACGTGGTCCATGCTAAGAAAGCTCAGGCGCTGGTCAGTGATCAGGACTACAGAATGACCTTGCACAATTATACTACTCTGCCTGATGACATGAAGGTGCAAGCTGCCAAGAAAGCCTATGAGCTGCAGAGTGAGGTAAACTCTCACTTTTTATTACCTAGTTTTTATTTTTCCATGGTACAATAGTACAGTGCAGTTAATACATTGTACATAGTATAAGAATGTTTAAAAAATGTCCACCTTCATTATGTACACCCTGCAACTATTGGGACTGGAGTTATTCAGATCAGTGTGTGTGTGTGTGTGTGTGTGTGTGTGTGTGTGTGTGTGTGATTAACAGAAATCCTACCGTTCTGATCTGAATTACCTGCGGGGGGCAGCCTGGATTGCCACTGGTGCTTTACAAATTGAGGGCTCCAAACGAGCAACGGAGCTGATCAGTGATGTAAAAATTGACCACTTAATGACAAATATAAGTACAGAAATATATAAGAAAATATAATAAAGAGCAATCTAATCTTATCCTTTTTCTTTTCTTTCATTTAATAGAAAAAGTATCGTCAGCAGGCTTCCGCATTCAAGCATACATCCGTCACAGATTCTCCTGACATTGTTCATGCTAAGCTCAGCAGCAAGATCACCAATGAGGTGTGTGAAGCAATGGCTTTGTGACTTGATTACCTGACGTTCTGTTCTCTGTGGCCCACCTGAAAGAGCCTGAGAGTCACTGTATGCATCTGTTCCCCTCAGCGCCTGTACAAAGAGAAAGGCGAGAACTTCAGGCACAACTACACCATCACAGCCGAGCGGCCAGAAATCACCCAGGCCAAGATTAATGCTGCTAATTTCAGTGATGTAAGTCATTCAAATCTACTTTAGGTTTACCCACTTAATCCTATTTTATTCTAGTAAATTATATTAAAAGGTTTGCTGAAATGTTGTATGAGGTAGAGCTATGGAATCTGAACTCTGTGTGCTTTCTTGTTGCAGACCAAATACAAAGAGTCATGGCACACGCTAAGAGCTCAAGGCTATAAACTGACCATGCAAGACATCCCCTTCCAGGCAGCCAAAGCATCCACAGGCATTGCCAGTGATGTAAGCTAAACCATGCTAATTTTACATCTTCAATCAGCAATGTTCTCCATTCTGTAATTCTACCACAGCAGGCACATGGGAAAGCTTTAAAATTACACTTCTGCCTGACGCACAGAAAATAATGCATTTAGACAACTAAGGAAAATTACTATTCAAATATAAAAATACTGTGCAAAATTCATACGGGCTCTTAGGCCCCTATGATTTCATCATAAGTTTAAAGCCATTTATTTCAGCAGTAAGTATTTTGCTTATAAAAAACCCCATATAGAATGAGAATGAATGCAAAAAACATCAGTACATTAAAAACAGCATTAAACTGTGGTTTTCAAAATTGTAGGTGAGCCAATTATGGTTTGTTTGAGATTTGTTTATTATGTCACATGGATTTGTAAAACTGAGTAGCACACTTGATTTAACCTAATGATGCCCTGAGACGAACTGGATATTGGTGATAAACACAATGCTGATCTTCATTATGGAGGTGTTTGGCAACAATCTTTTTACAGTCACTTTTATCCGAAGTGACTAACAATATGAGGACACAATCAAGCTTCAGGACAGTGTGAGAACAAGAGGCAAATATTAAGTACTTAATGTATGTATTTAGCACTTAAGGTAAACATTCGCTGACAGACGGTAAAAAGAGCAAAAATGTTTTTGAATGTATATGTATATAGATATATTGCACTGTAATTTGACAGTTCATTATTTGCATCAATTTCCCAAAGTACCAGTACAAGCACAACCACATTCTGGACAAGGGCAAGCACATTGGTGCACGAAGTGTGATGGATGACTCTAACCTCCTGCACTGCATGCAAGCAGCACGTCTGCAGAGCGATAAGAATTACCGTGAAGCTGCCATGAACATCAGCGGCCAGTATCACCTTGGTCTGGACCTGGTCAACCTGGTCCATGCTAAGAAAGCCCAGACCCTGGCCAGTGATCAGGACTACAAGACTCGTCTTCACTCCTACACCGTGCTGCCTGATGACATGAAGGTGCAGTGGGCCAAGAAGGCCTATGAGCTGCAGAGTCAGGTAGGAGAGAAAGAGCGCAGTGAAGATTGAGCTCATGAAAAGTATTACAGTAATCTCCCACTTTTTGCAGGGGTTACGTTCCAAGAGCACCCGCGTATATTGAAAAACGCGTTGTTGTGTTTTGGGTTTTTTTAAAAATGCCATTTTTATACTATTTTTATAGTGTAAACCCTAAAGACACCCACAAATCTGCTCCCAGAACACTATAATTTCATTTTAAACCCAGTTTAAAGCATTACCCTTAAAGAAAATGTAAAGGTAAATAAATAATCAGAAAACTTTAACGCTTAAAAAACGTTAGCATTAGTGGTTAGCATTAGCAGCGTGCAAAGACTCGTACACAAAAGAAACACTCTACCCTCTCCACTCTCTCTATGTTTAAACAGGGCACAGCTTACAAATACTAAATAAACTGAGATAACTTGAAAATTGGGCAGGCTTGTTCCTTTTATGGTGGTTGACAACTTTTCAGTATATTACCGCTATCGCTGGGCTGGTGGCGGTAATACAGTTCGATTCCTCAAAAAAAAGGCAAGGATATCTGCGGTTTCCATGTTATTGTGGGGATTTCCGCATAAAACAATGAGTTTGGTTCTTTTAAAAATCCGCTTGTGACTGAATCCGCGACTCCTGATCCGCGTAAAACTGGGGGATTACTGTACACCAAAATGTATGGATGCAAATGTATACACAATTTCTGCATGAAAAAAACTGTGATACATTTTTTTAAAAAGTCATTTTTTTAAAAATTATATTATTATATTAATGCAAACACGAGAATACATCTGTAAATTAAGCAAAGTAGAGATCGGAGAATAAAAGTAGGAAAGAAACATGCAATGTGATTGAAGCGCATTTCAAGTAACTTTTATTTGCTTCACAGAATGTGTACAAGTCAGATTTGAACTTCATGAAGGGAGTTGCCTGGGACTCGGCTGGAGCACCTCAGCTGGAATCTGCAATGAAAGCTGGAGAACTCATCAGTGATGTGAGTGTTTGCAACACCCCAAAGATGTGCTAATATGAAGATTATTCATAAACCTGTCGCAATGTAATGTTCAGCTTTCATGAAGAGCCTCTCCTACTTTGTTCCTGCAGAAGAAGTATCGTCAGCTACCTGACAAGCTGAGGTTTACCCAAGTTGCTGACTCGCCCGATATCCTCCATGCCAAGAACAGCTACATGCAGTGCAGTGAGGCACGTCCAGTTGTAAAAAAGAAGTCAGTATTACTGCATCTTTGAGAATTTCGTTCTGACTTATTACTTCCTACATTTCAGAGGCTGTATAAGTCTGGCAATTCTGAGTCCAAGCATAAATATACCTTACCTCCTGATCACCCTGACTTCATCAGAGCCAAGATCAATGCCCAGCAGATCAGTGATGTATGTCAAGTTTAAGCATGCCTTCTCTGTAACTCTGAAATCTTTTTCCTGTTAGATCAAACATCATATGTTCTATTTTATGTTTCATCTTGCAGAAAGTTTATAAGGCATCAGGTGACCTGGTGAAGACAGCAGGCTATGACCTGAGAATAGATGCCATTCCCTTCCAGACAGCCAAGGCTTCTAGAGATATTGCTAGCGATGTGAGTCTAAACATTCCTAATCTCAGCTTAGTCTCATTTAAAAATTAAAGACATTTTCTGCGCAGAGAGAATTCAGATTGAACCAAGATGTTTATTATTCTCCTTCAGTTCCGCTATAAGGAGGCCTTTGTGAAGCAGAAGGGTCAGCAGGTGGGTCTGCTAAGTGTAGAGGATGATCCCAGAATGAGGCACTCACTGGCTGTTGGCAAACTGCAGAGTGACAATGAGTACAAGAAGCAGTTCCAGGAAACCCGCTCTCAGTTTAAGATCCATGCAGACCAGCCCGAGTTCCTTCAAGCCAGGAAGAGCCAGGCTCAGGCCAGCGACCTCAGCTACCGCCAGCGTCTCCACAACTACACATGTGACCCAGAGCAGCTCAACTTCAAACACGCTAAAGAGGCCTACAAGCTGCAGAGTGACGTAAGTGTATATTGTCATGTTTATACATATTGTTTAACCCCTGAAACAGCATTTGCTATTAATCTTACTTTGAACGTACAATAAATGCTCACTTCTACATGGTTCAGCAGTCGCGGCTTCAGTTTCTCGCTGATTTTTTCAGAGAACCAAGCTAATAATTGTTCACAGAAACACCCATACCTGCGAATATCATCCGCATTTTTTTTGCTTCTGTGACGTCCGGGTCTTGTCCGCAGTTAGCAAGGCAGCCATGCGTGCCTGTACAGCAATGAGCCTCTGCTGCTCAGCAGCGTGCCCAAACATAAACAACCAGCATGAGGACCAGGGGGCGGGGTGGACGAGGCCTGGATGTCACAGCTTTTTCCATATATACATTTTTCATGCATTTTAGTGCTAAATTATTAAAAATATAATTTACTAAATTTAACGTGGCATATAATTAACGTTAATTCAGCTACATTTTCATGTAAAATATAACTAAACATTTTTGGTACTGTCCAGAGAGCACAAAGAAAGTGCGTCTTGGGATGGTGAAATACCGCTGTACTCAGTGGCGGGAGGTTTGAAAGTAGCCAATCCAAGAATGTATTTACTTCATTTCAAGACAGCAGTTCAATGGACACTTTACAGTAAGGCTACAGGTTTACCTTTTTTTAAGGGTAATGTATTAGAGTTTAAAATGAAATTAAAGTGTTTTTGGAGCATGTTTGGGGGCATATTTAGGGTTTACATTAAAGAAGTAGGCATATATTTGATTTACTACATCATATATTCTCATTTTTTCACTATATGCGGGTGCTCTTGAAACGAAACCCCTGCAATAACGGGATTTATTGTATTTGGTAACTTCTATGAAACTAATTCTATTCTCTATAACATTCTAGAAATTACATTTGTAGGAATGAGGAAATAGAGACTATCCTTTGTAAATCCAGCAAATACATCTTGAACATTTGCCATTAAAGGGGACATATTATGCAAAACTCACTTTTTTAAAAAACACTTTTTGTGAAATCACACTAAGGAAATTTGAATAGAACCACCCCTCATCTGTTGAGCCCCCACCCACTAGATTAGTTGAAGATCCTCCATTTTTGTCACGCATAAGACGCCAAGCGCTATGGCTACAGGCAGAGGTAAGTCACACATAAAGAGTTGTGTTGATATTGCTCTGAGTCCGACTCGGGGTCGGACATATAGGGCTGGGTTGCGCCTCTGTTTTCAGTCTTTTTCACGTGTTAAGTGTCCCAATACTTTTGTCCATCTAGTGTATATCTCACTCTTTCTTTCTTTCTCCCTCCCTTCCCTCATTCAGCCTGGTCACCATACAGGCTAGAACCATTGTCACAGATTGGATGGATGGAAGGAAAGAAAGAATGAAAGAAAGAAACACTTTCACTGGTGTTAAGGATTCTAATGTGTAAAATCCAGAATTTAAATGTGCATCGTAAGCATGGGATGGGTGGGGCATGGCCAGCAAAAATGTGTCCAAAAATGGGGTATTGGAGAACACTGAATGTGAACATGGGTCTTGATCATGGATGTTGTCTTGCAGGTGAAGTATAAGTCAGACCTAAACTGGATAAAGGGGGTGGGTTGGACCCCTCCAGGCTCTCACAAGGTAGAAATGGCCCGGAGGGCGGCAGAGCTTGGCCTGGCTGAGGGAGTGGACACAGAGGAAGCCATTGCCAAGTACCAGCAACTGATGGTGAGAATCTGCAAAGAGAATTTGAAATGAAAATATGTAAACATCATGAAATAAAAAAATGAATAAAAAGAAAAAGAATAAATACAGTACCTAAAGTACATATTCTCATTCTACACGCTCTTCCCGACTTTTGTTTTTTCCTCACCTCTGCCCTTCCAGATGCTCCAGCATGAGCAGCGGTTGCTGGAGCAGCAGCACCAGGACTCCTCAGAACAAGTGGAGAGCAGAGAGCATGTCCAGCAGTCTATGGTCAATGCAGATGCCATGGAGGTCCTGCATGTGAAAAAGAAGAAGACCATCCACACTACTTTCAAACAAGCGAAGTCCATGACATCCCAGTCTATAACATCTCACTCTTCTACAAGCCAGTCCACAGGGAGCCAGTTCCATGAAAACAGGTCAATTAAAGATATATCCACTGGAAATAAGTCTATTACAATGTAAGCCAAACTGTGTTTGTGTAGAGCCTGGTGTTCTTTACTTGTATTGTAAGTAGACAGTGAGCAGGGAATGAAGGATGTGTATGTGAACACAGAGGAATGAACTCAGTATGTGATTATGATGGATATATGGCCAGAATGCAGAACAGAAATGCATTGTCAGTTTGTAGGAGCCTTATGGTCACTTGAGGAGGAGTGCAAAGGATGTTTTAAAGAGTGTATTGTGCATGTGAGAAAATGTGGATTTTAGTGTTCCTATAGTGGCGAGACATTTATTTTTACTCATTAATAAATGAAGTCTTCATTTCAGGATAAAAATGTTTATTTTGAGATATGCAGAAAACTTTAACAGTATTAGACTGTATTAATGTAAATCACTGGACAGTTTTTAGACTGGCTTCATTATATTTAAGATATATTTGATATATTGTACGTCTGACAGGTTCAGCTTTGTGAGTATGACAATAGCAAACAGCTCAGCAATGTATGACTGATGACCATGAGATCCAAAAATAAAGGTTTTATGGAAGCTGCACAGTGACTCAGGACTCTAATGACTCATGTCTCTAGTCAAACACTGATATATTTATACAGTCTTCATGCAGCAGTTTTATGAGGTGCGCATGTTTTCATTGATCCAGTCGAGGAAGTGTGTGACGCGGGCGTAAATGCCAGGTTTATTCTTCTTGCCACAAGCGTCACCCCAGCTCACCACTCCATAGACGTAATGCGTGCCATTCTGCTTACAGACCAGGGGACCCCCAGAGTCTCCCTATAAAGAAGAAGAGCCAGTAAACCCACCACAGACACCCAAGATAATATCAATAGAAGTTTAAATCTGTGGTTTTTCACAATAATATGGACAAAATTCAGGCTTTAAGATTGCTGGTAGTTTTTTGACAGTACTGCTTTCAGCTCACTGCAATTCAAATTTTGATTCATTTTTGCAGCTTGAACTGTACTAATTGTTGTCTATTACTCGTTAACTACATTAACCTCTTAGCTTAGGCATTGATCTTGTGTTGGCTGATCATCTACATTTGGGGAAATTGAATAGAATTGCATATTGTGTTCATTTTTAATCAATAATTGCAGTTATAGACACAAATAAAGACACACCTGGCATGAGTCCACTCCTCCTTGCATGCGTCCAGCACAGAACATGCTGTCATCTAACACATCCCCATAGACTCGAGGAGCCATGCAGCGCTTCTGGGAGATCAGAAGAACTTTTGCGTCCAACAGCTGACTGGAACCTTCCTCATCTGCAAGATTGTTTTAACCATCAAATAATGAAAAAAAAAAGTAGGAGGTGTTATAAGAAGTGAAGAGTGTAGCCACACCGTGCTCCGTGACTCCGTAGCCTGATATGGAGCACTCTGTCCCGTCAGGGATTGGGCCAGTGGGCAGACAGGCGGCCCTGACATATCTGGTCTCCCTAGCACACTGTCCATCCACGGCCTTCAGTTTGAGCAGTGCTAACATTTTAACGAGAAGATTTACAACAAGTGTTTGGTTTTATCCATCGGAGCACAAACAAACACTGATCATGGACTGAATGTACATGATTCAAATGTGCCCATCATTTCCATATGAATGAAATGTATTTAACCCAAACAAATTTGTCTTTCAGTTGGTTCACTTTTGTTTACAATAAAATACTTTTTATATGAGGACATATTTGAATCCAATACTCCAATAGTCCAGTAGAGAGTGTGTTAGTAGATGACCTATATCATTGTACAGGGCATCAGGAGTCTCTGTGTAGTTCTCATGAATGATGTAATGCTCCACCTCCACCGTCTGGTCTGCAGCCTCATGTTTCTCCAGGTTCACCCCCCCCAGAACAACCTGCATCTCATTCATTCTTTCACTGTTATTTATATACACACAACACATAAGCACACATGCAAACACACACACACACACACACACACACACACACACACACACACACACACACAAAAATATGTGTATGATATCAGGCATCATAAAATTTGACTGACAGAGACAATTATAACCATCAACGTCTGAACAGCACAATGATTTTTAACTTCATTCATTTGGATTTAATACAGAAGTGTAATATATAAACCACAATAACTATTTCTGCAATCACGTGAAAGAAAAACAACTCACAGTAAAACAGAGACAATGGCAGTGGCTGTTAATGTCTATTTAGTGCTTAGATATGGGTGTTAAGTGGTGAATTGCGGGATGAATTGTTCATTACAGTAATTTACTTCAAATAAATTCAAATGCTGTGCTCCACACAAGGCTTCTAGAAATTAATTGTATGCATCATACTATTAATGTATTATGGTTGTATTCATGTATTATCGTTGTGTGCACTATATATAACTTTATTTATAACTGGCCCTTGCCCCAATTTCACTGAGCCCAGTAGTAACTCTGCCCTCTAGAGGCCACACTTACATGCAGTGAGCAGCAGTGAGGACCCAGCAGGAGTCGATAAGAATTCCCCCACAAATGTGACTGAAGGGGCCAGTAGTGCGTTTGCGGCGGACCTGCAAAGAGACTTGCCAGGGATGAGCTCCAGGCAGAGCTTTCCTCCCACCAAAGATCTTACCCAAAGCCCTGGTAGGCTGAGATACCCCACACACTGAGAACTCCTTCTTCAGGGGGGCTGTGGTGACCATTACAGTGGGTGTATTTTCAGTAGTTGATGGGTAGGTTGTTGAAACTGGGGGGTTTGAATAGAAACAGTGGTTAATGTATGGTAAAGTGTGTATGAAAAGGGAGAGCGAGGGGGATAAAAGGAAAGAGGTAAAAGAGTGGGCATGATGTACCTGGTTCAGGGCAGGACCTGACGTCACAGTCGTCCCAGCGCAGCTTTCCTTTGTATCTGACGAAGCACCAAGGCTGGCTCTCCCCATCTGGGTTCCTGAATAAAAAAGTGAATAAAAAATGTGCTTGTTTATTTACTAAATGATATCAAATATCTCAAAACAAGCAGTAGGTTGCATTTATTTTCAACCAATATTCTGAACTTTTGCT
>JBBPDC010000109.1:29477766-29520122 GCA_037974485.1 Hemigrammopetersius urotaenia
GAAAGGAAAGGTTTGGTGAAAAGTTTTCAGCCCTCTATACACGCTAATTCCTTCCTACAACCCTGGGGGCTAAGCCCTCCTTGTCTTCCGATTTAGTGACGTCCCTGCTGTGTGTATAATTCTGATGAGTTCTGCATCTTCACAAATCTGTAGGTGTATTTCACCCAGGACACCATGGATCTCAGTCCATTACAGTTAAATAACACACACACACACACACACACACACACACACACACACACACACACACACACACACACACACACAAATACAGATATTGAGCACTATTAAGAATTTGGAATTCATCTCTATGCATTATATTTTTTTATGTTTTCTAAGAAAGGAAGCGTGTATTTTCAGTTGCCTGAATATCATTGTGAGTCTAATGCAGTAACTCTGACCCCTAGAGGCCATACATACAGGGACACCAGTGAGGATCCAGCAAGAATTAAAAACGGACTGAATGGCACAGTGCCTAGTCAGAGTCAAAGGGTCTATGCCTCTTATGCACACAGACAGGCAGACAGACAGACAGACAGACACACACACACACACACACACACACACACTTGCAGTAGTTATGAGATACCACTCCATCTCCTTCAGATTCAATGCATGTTACCAGTCTTATCATGGCTATCAAATAGCCAGTCAGTGTTGATAATCCCAACAGAGGACAGGTTCCTAAGTGTAGTGGTAAAATGATTCAAAAAGTGCTAAAGAAAAATTAGAAAGCATCAAGTGATTATTTCAAAACAAATCTACTTTAATTAAATAATATGTGTTCGGTCCACTAAAATATGTCAAGCTCAAGAATAGGCTAAGGGTAAAGAGAAGTCACAAAGATTAGGAATGCAACCATCAGCTAACCCACTCACCATTAATCACTATGTCCTGAAACAGGAAAAAGACCTTAAGCTTATTGCTCACATATGAACTCTAAGATCTAGGCCTTGTCCACATGCGTGCAGGTCCTTTTTAAACATTGCAGGGAGATTTTCAGAAACTTAATGTTTAGTGTGGATGTGGATTTTTGGCTTGTAACATCAGAGTGTGTGCTGTTGTCTCCTTTGTTTACATGAGGTAGTTTTGAGCACTGACGCAGACGCTTTCCCACTATAAAAGTACTTTCCCACTATGCAGAGAAACAGAGGTGCCAGAATGCCCTTTAGAGGTCACAGATGCATCCCAATAGTTTAAATGAACCTTCTTTTCCAAACTTCTTGCCCTGATTTTGCCAGATCTGTAGCTCACAGCCTCCTAAATATACTTTCAAGTCGACAGAAAAAATTGTTCTGACATAACCATAGACCTCTGTTGGCCTACTTGAACCAACAACTTTTTACATGTAGATTTCATTAAAAACATTTTTAAGGAGGAAACCCCATTTTAAAAATACCTGTGTTTATGTGAACTTGGCCTTAATAGTGACTACTGGTCAACTAATATGTAAGTTATATAAATAAGGGGTTAATAACCACTGTAAAATAAACACCAATCACTGACAGCATAAAGACCATTGACCATAGTGAGCAGAGTAGTATGGTGTAGCTATTGCAGCATATTCTTGCTGCTTTGATTATTTAGTTACGCGATAAAATGTATCCAACATTTAATTATACCTCATAATTCTAGAAACGATGCTACATACCTCGGGCCCAACAGGAGCAACAGTAGTTGCAGTATTTCACTGGGAATAGTGAACATTGTAAACGAGAAACTGGAGGCAGTGATGCCCGATCATGTCTGAGTATTCATGCAGTATTTTTTTCTTTCTACCTGGTTCATTACCTCCTTAACTCTGATTATGATGTAAGGTGTAGATTACCACTGCTGGATATCTAGAATATGACTAGTCAGTTCAGGTGTACGTTATGACATGGGCATTTGACCCTGGTTGTCGTTAAAAGGTCAAAATGAGGTCAGCTTGTCCCTCTTATAAGTCCGTGGCCATTTCCGAAAGTTATCAGGTTTACTCGGTCAGGGCCTTATGCCGCACAACTGCTGGGTAGCGATGAAAGCTGGGAGTCAGAATGGAGTCCATTTGACATTCATGATCGCGGTTTGAGGACGTCGCTGGTTGGAACCATGACGACAAATGTGAGGTTCGCGGTGACATTAACATGACCAGACTTGTTCTTAAGTGACTAAAATAAAAACAAAGTATTAACCGCAATTAGTCTATAAAAAGAAAAACGCCATGTAGTTGTGATCTGCATGAGTTAAACCTAGTTGCAGTTTCACAAAGCAACCTCCAGGCGGAGCTAAGCCACAGCTTTGGGGGGGAAAGAAACAACTCGAGCAGATGGATAGCTAACTCGCTAAAATGCTAGAGAGGTGACTAACATAAAAGGCTGTACAATCTGTCCAGACAGGGGCTTTGTTCAGCCAGCCTTCACTATCTTTGATCTGTTCCCAAAAACTTTCCTAACTTTTACCCTAACTTTTACCCAACACGAATATATGGTAGACTAGTGCATTAAAAAGAAATGACAAACCACAGTAGCTCAGTTTTCATTATTTTTTTTTATTAAAATGAGAAAGGAATAGATCACTTGACACTGGAATACAGAAATACACTTTCCTATACAGCAGGAGAGATGATAGGTTGAGTCATAAATAGCATCTGGAGGTGGGAAACATCAAGGCCCTCAGTGGTCTTACTTGTACCGGTGGTTAAACTCTTGCTCAGTATTTTTCACCCAAAGATTGTTCTAGCTCCTAAAATCTTGTGTATCAAAAGTAACAATGCATTCAAAAAGAGAAAATAGCAAAAGACAGAAGTACTGTATTTTATAAAATATGCTTCTTGAAATTCATTCAGATTCTCAGAAAAACGTACAATATTGTTCAGTAGACTCTTGTTCTGAATCCTGAAGAAAATAATAATAATAATAATGTGTTCGAATGGATTAATACGGGACAGGCGACTGAGGGATGTGTGCACTGTGATTGGACAACAACCAGATGTCTCCAGCACACCAAAGCTAAACCACTCTAGCTCATGTCAGTGTCAGGCAAACATAACCAACACAGGCTTTTGCACTTCATGATAAATCTGTTTTTTTTGTTTAGTATACCACTTAAGCGCAAGGACTTTCCCATTCAATCGTATATGATTGAAGGCATTCATAGTGCATTTAGAAACTTGAACAAAACCCATAATGTCACACAGTCCATCTCATTTCCAGCTCCAAAATCAAAATGCACAGTGCCAAATTGTTCTTCATGATAGCCACAAGGAAGAGCTCAAGGGTACAGCCCAGAACAGACTGCAAAAATATAGGAAAAGTCATAAATACAGTCATGGAGTCACATTCCCTCTCCATCAGCAGCAATGACAAGTTCTAAAGAATTCTTCAGAATTTTTCACCACATCAACCCATCTCCCATAGAGTAAAGGCACTGTAATGTCCTTTCTTCAGCATGTCTCCTCAGTTGAGCTAATGTGTGGTGAGCTGGGCCAGTCGGAGTGCTCTCTGGATCTCTTCGAATGGATGCAGTGCTCAGGTGTACTCTGACTTGCGGATGTAGTTGGATGGGACATAGCCCCTCCGTCCTCCTGCCTCTCCCAGCCACCACTCCTGGTTACCATTCATGTCCTGAAACTCCAGGATTCGTACTCTCTGGTTGGCCGAGATGCTCAGCTCATTTGCACACCGTGCACTGAACGAATAGAGAGCATAATATATCTGGGGAAAAAAGAAATAAACAATAATTCAATAAAATCTTAATTTGAAATGGTCAGACAGCAATGCACTGCACAAATAGCAATTATTCTGTGGTATGTTTATTAAATAAACAGTGCTTTAAAACTGTGGGCGCCGGAACCATTCTACAAAATCATTCGTACCCCCCCTCCAAACTTTTTGTTTCCCTGACAACGGCTGAGACTCTGCACGCACGCCACCCCCCGTTTACTCCCCGGACAATGCGCACACCAACACTAAAAGAACCGAGACTTTGCACACGCACAGCAACCCATCCCGTCAAAATTCTGCAAATGAGGTTTTGTTATGACAGCGAAGTGCAGGTCAACAGAAAAAGCAAAAACGCATCACATTGCCTTTAAGAAGTTACTGGAAAGCCAATTCAAAACAATTCAAAACCTACAAGGAATGTTAAAATAGACTGAAATACACAAATAAACTTATTATAAAAACTAATTATACATACCTGATGGCCATCCAGATCTGGCTCAGGCTCAGGCTCAGGCTCAGGCTCAGGCTCAGGCTCAGGCTCAGGCTCTATGTATTCATCATTAGAGTACTGAGGCCTCCTTTGTTGCAATGAACAGTCCCCATTCCGCCTATTCTGAGAGCTATAAGCTGCATACCTCTGAGAGGCCTCATGTCTGGATTTCCTATTGGATGAGGAACAGTCTGTCTCCGAAGAGTCTGAGAGGTCTCTGTGATTGGTTGGAGCAGTGTACCTGGAGTCTGAGGAATCTTTATCATAGGCAAGATTCTGATACAAAGCCTCCGAACAGTCCCTGTGATTTGCAACATCGTGATAGGTCGTCTCTGAAGGTCCTCTGTGAATAGAATTTCTGTGGGAGGAGTCAAGTGAATCCCTCTGATGAGTGGTGGGGCAGTTAAGTGCTGAAGCGTCTCTGTTGGGGGTTCTGCGGGAGGTGGTGGAGTCTTGAGTGGGCCGTGAAGATGCATGGTCTTGGGGTGCAACTGCAGAGAAGCTGACCGTGGAGTTCTCCTGATTGAAAGTCAACGTGCTGTTGCTGTTCTGTCTTGAAAACACAGGGGAGGAGCCGCCATACCCTGACTCATTCGAAGACTGGCTCTCAATGGAGACATCAGACTGGCTTCGGCGTGGGTTATAGGGCTTTAAGAAGGAACTGTAAACAAAGCCCTTAGTGGCTGTGGATAAAGCAATTAGACACAATATTATTACCCATACTCAAAACAACTGACATTTAAGATATTGTAAGGTTATGTAAAGATGAGCCCTTACCACCATTGTCTATGAGCCAGCGATTCTGGCTGCCCATGGGGTCCTGTTGTTTGATGACACCCACTATGTCACCTTCTGATATGGACACATCTAGGTCCTGCGCTGCATTAAAGTTCCTTTCAGCCTGGAAGAGTTTCTCTGGCGCATAGCGGGACAGCAGCCCGGCCCGGTGCTCATCTGTCTGCTGTACATAATTCGGCTAGAGAGAATGAGGAGGAAATCACAGATTAGAGGCAAAGTCTTAACAATACTCAGATTTGCCCATTTCTAATGATAAAACATCAAACAATATCATTTATAACTCCATCCAGGCAGACCAATGACCCGTGGAGAAGGAAAATCTTTAATGAGATTGTTATGTCAAGTCATCTTGAATGTGCGAAACTTACAGGACCCTGCAGAATCTTCTTAGAGGTTTGTTTTTCTAGAGTCTTCTTCTCAAAAGTCTTGCGTGTGGTGGGCAGGTTCTCAGGGAAAAAGCTGAAACTCTGCAGCAACTGAAGAACTCGACCGTGCTCCTCTTGAAATAGTGACACCAGGTTACCATCTGTGCCTCGCAGATTAGACAGCTGAATGGAGGCAAACAGCAATGATGTTAATGGTTATAAATGATTATTCATACAGCTAATTCTAACCAGGCATGCAACTTTAACTGGCCACAATAACAATGTACCAAATAAAGACATTAACGTATCAAGTAGTCCCAAACCTATTTGCTTTCTGACACTGTAGGACTGAGGTCCCCCCAACTCCAGTCCTGAGGGTCTGTGCTGCTGTGCAGTTTGGTGATATCCCAGCTCAAACACACCTACTGTAGTCCACCTCACCTGTCAATTACCAAGTTTATTGAGTGTTTTTGAGGATGAGAACTACCAAACTGTCACATCTGCCCTTCAGGACTGGAGAAAGAATCCTTAGTGTAGGTCACACTATTATCTATAAAAATGGATTTGTCACCCATGACTTTAAAACTGACCAGCAGAAAAACCCACTTTTGCTTCCTTTTAAAAAGGTTCAGTCCACACCCATCTGAACAACCTGAAGATTCCTGCCCTACAATAGTCTTATTTACTATTACAATCTTTTTCCGTCCCTCTCCTCACCTGCAGGAGTGGAGTGAGCTCCCCCAGTGTGAGATGGATGAAGTCTTTCTGGGCCTGGGCGAAGCCTCGCACACAGCTGGTGAACAGCTCCTCAGCAGCATTGTGGAATTTGGGCAGCTCGTCCAGCAACTGGGCATTAAGGGCCTCGTAGTTGTTCCGTGCTGCCTGCAGCTCCTCCTGAACACGCTTGTCCTTCAGCCTGTCAGCTCTCTCCTTGCAGTTATCGTAGTCGAGCAGCTTATCAAAGCGCTTCTGGATCAGTTTGTGTGGCCCGGCGAACATGGAGAGCAGCTGGGTGAGAGGAGAAATGACCAGAGCCTCTGTTCTCTCCTTCTGCTCAGAGATACAGACACGATCAGGGGGGGTTAGGTAATCATACAAAGTAGCTAGACGGTAAATGTACATACATGAAAATGCATTTGATCAGCAAACTGTGAACGAAATATACCATGCATTTGTGATTAACTACAGTGCGTTTAAACAGTATTACAATCCTCTTAGACCTAAAAGGCAGGATTGGCGATTAGCGAACTCACAAACTGAGTGAACTGCTTGTCGCTGATGCAGCGATGGGCTCTCTGGAAGCGTTCAGGGTCCAGCTGCTGGTGCCGTTCTGTGTAGATATCGCAAAAACTGATGGCTGACAGTACCTTCACTGAGGCAGACTCCTGGTGGACAAGAGAGGCGAATCAAGTCAATTTATATAGCCCATCATTCAGAGCTCATGCAATGTGCTTTACGGGAATAGAACAAAAAACCAATTAAGAAGCATAAAAATAGTAGGAAGATAAAGAATAAAATAAAGAAAATGTATAGAAAAGCAAAAAAGAGGATTAAAAGTGCAAATGGAAGGGCAGATATGGAGCAGACTCAGATAAACCTTTGTACTGAAAGTGATTGACATATAGAAAGCACCTGATTTTTCACCTATAATTCCCATTGGGACTAATTTTAGCTGAAAGTGAATTCGCACCCTTATGTGTTGTAGGTAGAGAGAGATATCCCGGATGAATGATTTGATCAGTCGCTCTTGGAGTCGAAATCGCTTCTCTGCTTCATCAAAGGCCTCGTCCTTAATCTGAGGGAGCATAAGAGAAAATAATAAGCTACAGAACGTTAAAGGCAGGCTGTCAGAACACGACGTGGACGGGAATGAAATATACCTGCGGTGAAATTCCAGTCAAATGTTTGAGGTGGCTGCTCACTCTGTTGGACTTTTTGATGATAGAGTGCATGCTTAGTTTGGAAATCTTGTCGATGAGTCTGTCCTCGTCACCTTTGCGGTACTTCACCACTATAAGGAGCAGAGGGCGCACCGTCATTAGCATAAAATTACAACTCCAGTATGAAATGTGCTCCCAAAAAAGCTTTGCGTGAGCACAGACTTTCAGGCTGTGTTGCACATGCATACCCAGGTCCTTTCTCCTTTTGTACTCATTGATGTTGCCATTAATCTCTTTAACAGAGATCACAGCTTCTTCCAGCTGTTTTCGGTCATGGTGGGACTCTGGTGTGGCATTCAACAGCTCCATGAGTAGCAGCGGATAACGCATCACTCTCTGAACAGGCTTTATTAGGAACGAACCCAGATTAATGTAGTTAGTTTTCCCCCTGAGAAAGAGAAAGAGCGAGGGTTTTATTAGAGACTGTATAGCCATTACAGAATCCACATATATTCCTTTTCATCATCATCTTCAAATGGACAATGGCTGTCGTTTTCCATTCATCAATCAGTGAACATGTCTCACAAGGACACATATGAAAAACAAAGCTAGGGAAGAACACTAATAAGGCTATATCTATTCACTTTAGCACTCCTGATTGATGGAATGAAGTCCATTTGAGAGATGATGAGCGTATAGTTATCATAGTAACGTTGGAGTAATGCATCTGGGAATAATTGCAAATAACAATAATAATTGCACACAGTTGTTTTGTATAGTTTAAATCTGCAAGAAAAAGAAACAAACGAAAAGCAAAAACTGCTTGAAATTTGCTTAGAGACCATGTTAATGTCTTTGAATCATCAATTGCCAGCCAACAAAAAAAAAGAAACAATCATTTGACAAAAGAAAGAACAAATGAAGCAAATTTTCCACTTGGGGGTAAATTCTGACTTTACATATTAAACGTTTGGGTACAAATTCACAGCTAAAGCTGTCCAGACACGAGGCAAGTCAGAATAAAGCCCTAAGGAGGGAGAGCCATAACAACCAAAACACACACAGCACACACACAGACACAAAGTTCTCAGTAAACATTCCCCTTGGTCATACACATAAACAGAAGGAATGGTTATGAGGGTTAATGAATATAAGGCATGCGGTCAGGCATTTTACATGCAGCTGCTTGGCTTTGGACTTACCACGAACGGTATATCGCTCTGTCGGGAGGAGGGGAGAGAAAAGAGAAACAGAAAGACAGATGATGCGGAGATAAAAGACCTCTGTTTGAAATCCAGACATCATATAACTAATACGGACATCGAGTATCACAAAAGCAATAATCGTGATTTTATAGGAACACGCTAGCAGTTTTAACCCAATCAGCTGCCATATCTGTAGCACATGGTTGTGTTGGGGTGAACGCAGTACAAAGAACAGTACATTAATAACAGTAAAATACAAAGTTGCGGTTTCTTTTTCCTCCAACACAGTAGTGTAATGAAGTGGCCACTGGACACACCACAGCACAGCACACAATGTGAAATTCTTTCTCTGCATTTAACTCATTCACCAACAGAAGCAGTGGAGGAACACAGCATCCCGGGGTAGTGTATGGAGACAGTACCTTGCTCAATGGTACCTCAGTGGTGCCACTTGCAGTCCTGTGATGTGAACCCATGCCTATCGGATTGTAGAGGTAACTCCCTACCAACTAGGCCACCAGCTACCCCAATGCATTAGAGTTTAAAAAGTATTACATTTGAATGACCAGAGTGTCTTTACCAGAGTATTATGTGTAATGCTGTTCTTAAACAACATGCATGTTTTTAATGTCTGTTTTTGCAGGTAATCATCAGCCATCAATGTGGCATTGCCCATTCTGTTTAATCAAGTTTTTTTTAAAGCTGTGTTTTAGAGAGGAATGCAGTAATAATGATAAAAATAATAATTTTACTTTCTTTGAGTGAACAGTGTTCACTACCAGTGCAATAACAAGAAACATACAGATTCCACACACACAAGATGCAAAGGGCATTTGTTAAATACTAGACCAAATAATAATAAAAGCTCTGAAGCTCCATGATTTGAAAAAATTTAGATAATTTGTTTCAGCAACAATTGTCATGCTTTCTTTACACCTACTGGTAGCTGCTGTGTCACACCGCTCAGTATTTGCATAAAATAGGCCCATCAAACTCAGACCATGACCAAGACCCACTGAAAATGAGCGAGAGTTTGTCGCTTCTCTATGTCATTTGTAACCATGGCATATCACTAGTGTTTCTAGAGTCTTAAGTTATAAATTAGCCGTATAAAGTCACATATTTACAGAACCCAGCTATCACCCAGTGCCCTGCAAGTGAGTTTTGTTTAAATAGGTTTATTCAAGCATGCGAAATCACAGCTAAATTACTGTCTGCCGTTATCAACTTTAAAATACAGATACAGCAGACTGAGAGTGTATTTGGCTGAAATATGCTGTAGTTTCCCTTAAAATGAGTTAAGAGTGCTTGAGGTTTTGATAGTTTGACCTTTTGTACCGCAAGCAAGAACAAAGAAAGCAAGAGGGCCCAAAACACAAAAGGAAAAAAAAAACGTAGGCCGAGCCACGTTAATAAATTCTCTGCTGCCAAGGCAACGTATCATGGCAGCGACCCACTTTAAGAGAAAGGTAAGCCTGTACTGGGCTTTGCTGGCCCCACACAGCTCTCCCACCGAGAGAAAAAAAATTTGAAATGTCAGTTTCCGCTGACCCAGAGCTCTCACGTGGCTCACTCCTCTCTCATACAGAACTCAGCGGGACCCAGAGCCAAGCCCTGCACTGATAACACTCCTATTACCGCAGGCGGCCTAAACAAAAACTCTGGCAGAACTTTCACTAGCCAAAACACAGCTTCTCCAAAAATAAAGATGATACTGAGCTAAAAGAGAGGAGGCACATTTTGGCTTGGGAGCTGTTTACAGGAACTTCAATCAATCTAGCAATAGTACGTGTCACAGATAAAGAAGTTAGAAGACTCGCTGAAAGACACAGTGAAACCAGGCAGCTAGTAAAACTAGGAGAGTCACATTCTTCTCTGGTCATGCTTTACTACTCTATGAGCAGGAAACAGGCATGAGCAATGGCAAAAAGTCCATGTATTTAACCCATAACTCTTTAAAATCTCCTAGATATGAAAACTGTGTTGTATTAAAATACATACCACAAACTTTTCTGACTGATACTAAATATTATCAACTAAAATAAAGTGATATCTTCCTGTTTCTGAATTCCTCCAATTCTTTCAGTCAGCCACAGTCCTATCACCCTGCTGAATCACAACCAAGGAGGTCCACTGCATCGAGACTACGGCAGGATTACAGCTCTCCTAGAGTTTCTTTAATGTTCTTTAGGTACATTGCACTGCTTTCTGAAGCGAACCTCAAAGACCTGAACCAATCACTGTTAAAAAGAAAAATCCATGCACAGTCCATCAATGCATTAAAGGTTTAGTTCACCACAAAACAATGTTAAACGAGTCCATTACTAACTACTACTGTCATATTTCACACCAATCCAAACATGCTCTGATCATCTGAAGAGATGCTTGTCTTCATTTTCTACTAACCGGAGGTTCTCCAGGCATTCGAGTACGTGTTTCTGAATGCTCTCGTCTTTCTCATAGGTCTCCAGCAGAGAGATGGCGTCATCGTGGTTCTGACAGTAGACTTTATACACCTCCTGCAGCTCTAATTTGTAGTCCAGGAACACTTTTCCTATAAAACAAAAGAAGAAAAGCCCTTTAAAAAGCCTCAGGAAATGTCCAAATTGTCATGCAACTGTAATGCCATATTCATAAAGGAGTATGATACATGCTTTTAAGTGAGCGGTGGAATTCTTACCTATATAGTCAGTGTCCTGAAGTGCCTCATTAAGCCGACTCGACAGATCGATTACAGAGTCAATGTTGCCAAAGAGACCATCAAAGTCTATGTTCTGGACCTTGATAATGTATAAACATAATGTTCAGATAAAAGCAAGAACCTGACATACACGCTTAAGCAGTGCAACTGGAAGCATCTAACCATATATAAACAATTTATCATTTACCACTGTTTCTGCTACTAGTAAATCACTTAACATGGAACTGAGTTATCTATAGTATTAATACCTCATAGTGAATTTCATATGGAGTACTTCCTGTAGTTTTTATTTGATTTCATTTAGGCTTTATATTTTATATTGTTGCTATCTCTGTGCGCCTGTGCAGTTGTAACATAAGCTATTTTCTTATGGATCAATGAAGGTTTGTGATTCTGGTGTGAGTGCGTGCGTGCGTGTTTGTTTTAAAAATACTGATGAAAAGTGCTGCATATTGCTGCTGCGGTCCCCACCTGTTTGTCCTTTAGGGGTTCAATGAGCTCCATCCTACACATCTTCAAATCCTTTATGTAGTCCGCTTCAGTCTGCAGAAGCTCCTCTATAACCTTCACCCTTTTCTCAAGCATTCTCTGCTCAGGGTCCTCTGTGGAGGCTGCAGAGACCGAGGCTGTCTCCAGAGATTTAGGCTGGGCAGGCAGCAGCGTCATCTCTGCGAGAACACAGAAAGAAAATGAATGTTAGTAAAGGAAAACCAGGGCAATATCTACACCATTTCAAGGCTCATGGAAAAGAAATTTGTAGGCTGTTCGATTAGTACCTGAATGTATAAATAGCTCAGCAATATATGAATAAACAAGGGCAAGACAATGGGAGTCTCACTGAGAGAAAAAAAGTGTCAGTTTACGCAGCATGCTGCCACTGACTGTCCAGAGCATGTCACGCTGCAGGGTGAAGTTTGACTGCTCTCTGATCTTTTTTCCTCTCCCTGCTTTGAGGCTGGGCTGAGTAAGACAGTGGGATTGAAGAGGACAGGGCTGCTCTCATGCACCAGTGGTCCCCCACAAAGGAGAATAAAAAGGGCCTTTGTGGGAACACAAAGAGCTGCCACCCCATCCACAGATACATGGGCTTTTTGGGGCCTTGGGCTGCAGCAAAACTTTTTTACCCTCATGGATTACGAAGACTTAAGTGTGAATCAGTTACTCTTTACATATATATTTTACAACAAGGACCGTCGCACAGATGTACTGGCTACCCTAAATAAACTTGATTACTCATAAAAAAACAATAAACAAAAAACATGGATAAGAATTTGCCTTCACAAAGAACTGACGAGGTTTAATAGGCAAATTTTACAATGATTAATAGGACACACCCATTTTTCTGCATTTTTGGGGCTGTGATGTTTCTCTCTTTGTCAATCTCAATTCAGTCTTTAAAATCTATGGCTCTGCTTTACATGGCGTGTTATTGTTCAGTTAAGCCTATCTGTATTGTCTGGCCCTTTTTAAATGTAATCGCTAGTGACATCCCAAGCGCGGCAGGGTTTACTGCTGTTCTGAGAATGTGTGTTTGGGTGGAAAAGGTAACTGTGAGGCAATGTGCATTTACCTCCAGGTCTGAAGCTAAACATACTTGCTCTACAAGGAAAGCAACAGGTGTGTGTTGTAAACCCCGAGACTATTCCGGACCTCCTGGATCTGTTGTGGTGACTCGGAGTGACATCATGCTGAGGTAAATCTTTCACGCCGCTGATTCATTAGAAGAGCCATAAGAGATTAGCCACTCAACCAAATGGCACTTAATTCATTTAGGGACATGCCAATCAAAACTACTACAGTGGTATAAGAGAAAAGACTTGTAAAAATGTTTGACTTCACACAGTAGGCCTTATATAGAACGTTATATTAAAATGATTTCATATTCTGTGGCATTATATTTTTTCAGTACACTCAAGTTTTACAGTGATGTTGGGTAAACTCTATAAATGGTCTATACCTCTGCCTGTTTCTCTCTCCCTCTCTTTCTGTACTGCAAACAAACACACCCAGTACAACCTGTTCTGACCTAAGCATGCAGTGATCTGCACGAAATCTTCATCGGGTAATTCGCTAAACTCACTGCAGCAGCACTCTTCTTTCGTTACTTTAAGAATGGCTCAGACAAAAAGCCAGACTGACGAATCATATCTCCAGAGAGGGCATTCAGGAATCGAATATTCGCCTGCTTTTCTGATTACCAAGCCCTGAACAATGAAACGAAACAACTGGGCGAGGATTTTGAGTCACTCGAAAATTCCCCAAATCAAACTTAACTAGCTACACACTCAACCCTGTCCTGACAGACAATGCGAAGCTACATTTTAAGATAATAAGAAAGAGACAAATGACAGATCGTGAGTAATAATGGTGCCCAAATGGATTCTTGGCTCAAGCATATGATTCTAGGAAACGTTTAATTAATAGAAGAGCCATGAACACTTGTTAAGACCTTTATTTTTAAGAATATAGTGTATCAGGATTTCACACAACGTTCATAAAAAAAAGAAAAAGAAAAAAAGTTTAGGGGTGCATTGTGTGCAAAAGTGGTACAAGAAGGACCAGGGAGGCCTACAGAAAGTGTGCCAGGGCTCTTACAGTAACGTATGTGTGCCATGGCGTGGTGCATGGTTGAGTGGGTAATCCCAGCCAGACATATAAAGGCCTCTCTCTCCCTCTTACTCTCTGCCTGATGTGCAGTGGAAGTAATTGCTTGTGGCACCGCGCTTAGCCTACTTCCACAGTGCTGGTCCTACCACCCTCCTCCATGCACCCCAATGGTGTCCCACTGTAGCACAAAGCACACAACCAAGGGTGGCACAGCAGGGGCTATACTGCTCAAATGCTTGACCCTGTAAACACGGTCCAATAGTGTGGTCACTGGTCATATATCATTATGTCTGGCCATAAAAGGTCCAAACAAACAAAGGTAAGACGCGCTATACAATGATTCCATGTGAATGTGAGTGATGTGGATTCTCACTGTCCATTAATAAGACACTTATATACATGGCATGTTAAGCATAATAAAACACTGTTAAATGTTAAATGAAATTAAGCCAATGCCAGATTCAGGTACTTGGAGAGCTCACTCTAGTACACAGGACAAAAGGAACTCTTCCAATAACAGCATCCCTACTGTTGCACAAACCAGTGGATTCTCAGGGAAAAAGGAAACTTTGAATAGGTGAAATAGTTGCACTTTGATGCAACAATGACTCAAAGCGCCAGTGCCTCTCACTCCTACAGGACACAAAGTCATGAGGCTGCATCCAAAAGGCCTTTGCAGGTCTCACAAGGGAACAATGTGCTCTGCTAGACAAGGTCAAGAGGAGTAGACCTAGAGGTTCACATATTCTCTCTTAATAATTAATCATCAGCAATTCAGATGGGGCCCAGAAAGCACCAGAAGTCAAAGACAAGTGTGTGAAAATCACAAGTAAAAGTACATCATTATTTTACATAACTTTACACTTTACCCTGGAAATGCTACAGAGCAGAAGTTTAAGATTATGAGGTTTACACTGCCATCACTGCCTGTAAAAAGTTGGTTATGTATTTAAAAAGTATGCCACTTTTAAACTGCTAGTTATCATTCAGCGTAAAAAATATGAATGAGTCAATGTGAACGCTATTTTCTTGCTTAATGCTGGTAGACTCATCAGGTAATGGGTGTGGATCATCCACTTCAGGTCTTATTAAAACAACTAACACAGAATTTTCATTATGTGCACAGAATTCCTATTACACTGGGACAATCCTTCCTCCTTGCTCTATGTGTAGTGTACAAGACACAAAATTACCAAAATGCGCCTTGCAAAATCACAAATACAAATAAATATATATTTTTTATTTTATTTACACACACACACACACACACTATATATATATATATATATATATATATTAATATTATACACACACATACACAGGTACATATAGTCCTTGCCCATCCTTTAACGTAGGGCCCTCTTTGCTTTCACCCACCTGTAGTTATCACAGAAACACGTTCCTCCTCCTGGAGGCCATGCGACTTCACAAACACCCCTAGGTGGCGAGGTCACGGGCAGAGCATTCTCCTGAGGCTGAGAGGGCTTGCTCTGTGTCACTGTATGATCATGAAGAGCTCTTTCTGTGGGACACAGGCTCCATTCTGAACCCACATTACCATGTGAATGCATGGGAACCCACGATCATTACACACAAGCCAGTGAGCACAGCCACGGCTGCCTGTGCTCACACTAAAGTCTGGAGCTGGAGTCTTCCTGCTCACAGTCCCACAGACTCAAACGTGCCACATCAACTCCAGTGCCAAGTTATTTCAGCAGGTCTGGCCCACAATTTCAGAGTGTCCAATCCCTCACCAGGACCCACCCCATTTACCCCAAATTCCATCAGGTTCTTAAGGATCACTCAGTGCGGAGGCCTCTCTGTGTCCCAGCACTCACTCAGCCTTTTGTTCAGGTGTATCTGAGAGCAGGTGAAGGATCACTTTCCATGGACTCTGAACACTGAAGCAAGACCATTCACTCTTTTTTCCCTCCGCAATGTTTCCACTGAAGTAAAGCAATGCATTGAATTTACTTAATTCATTTACACATGAATAAAATAGACCAACCAAACACTTACTAAAAGTAAATTAAGGAAAAATATTTTTGTTGATATCAACAAATATGAGGAAAAATTGACAAAACGTCTGTGAAAAATACTCAAAGTACTAAAAATGAGTCACTTGTTTGTTTTTCTACGTTGTTGGGACATGGTGGAGTCACACACAAACAATTTATATAATGATTTAAAAAGACATGTATATAATTTGTGACGCTCTCCATGTCTCAGTAGCCAAACCCAGTGAGCCTGTTCGTGTTTAGAAATGAAAAAGGTTTTGTAAAAAGTATGTTGTCAGGATCAGTGTTTTGACCCTGACATTGTACTTGATCTTGTTTTTTCTCGAGGTGTCCTTATAAAATGAAGTCCTTACACTGTAGGAAAACAAACATACATACATACACCGAACAAAACTTCTAAGCAGTGAAGTTACGGAACCTGAAGGAAGTGACACATGGGAGTCCTGTTTTGGCTCGCAGAAACCGCTTGGTTTATGGGCCGACACTCTTTTCCTGCCCTCTGAGCTGTTTGAGTATCACTGTGTAGACTAAGGTCACACACTATCAGCACTGTGTGCTCAGCACGAAGTTCACACAAGAATGCCCAGTTGCCATGGATACACGCGCTAGTAGATCTCTTGTCTTTTGCCAAGACTGAAAGGGAGAGGGGAGGTTTTCAACACAGCGTAGGGAAGACTGCATACTAACCACAAACTGTATGTTATTTGTGTGCTTTAGTCTGTGAATGTGTGTGTGTCCATGTGTGAGAAACAGAGATTACAAGCACTTAAAAGCTCCAATGCCAAAAAGCAATAAACAAATGTCCAGCCCAGACAGCTTTAAAGCAGCATTAATCTGCATTAAGCCTGAGGTAAAAGTTGAAGAATGTCAGAAGTAAAACATGCACAAATCTAAGCATCTTGCCCCAATTGCAAGTATTACACAGAAAAAAAATACATAGGTCATGGTAATAAACATTAAATGCTATTCCTTTTGAAAAAGAAGGGACAATTACTACAAATTACTAGAGCTCTTTTGCTCAAGATCAAATTTAAATGTCCTGATACAGCACTCTTTACAATGGGTGGTTGTTTTTTTTTTTTTACAAACTTCAAGGCCCCTAGGGAGTAAAATTACAAGTAAAAACATCCTAAGAAAGAGGAAGAAATAATAAGAGGAATCAAGTCTCAGATGGAAAAGCCAAACTCCTTTAGTCAATAAGACAGCACTTCTGGGAAAATTACACTGGAAACAAGAGCATTAGAAATGAACAGAAAAGTGTCACACAGCATGATTTTTATTTCTCTTGCATTTCTTTTTAAACAAGGGATGTGTCTTCAGTGTTTGGGGGCATAACTATACCCTGTCACTCCACAACCTCTGCTGCAGGGTTTTTTTTAAAGACAAACCCAGGTCTATATTCCATTGTTCAGAAGGCTGGGAGGTTACATTCCTGCTCTCCCTTTAGACTTCGTCAGGCTTAGTCAGACTCCTCATCGAATATTTTTGTGGGCTGGGGAACCCAAGCTGTTGTACGCCCGAGCCAAACGTGCGCAAGAGCATTACTTAAACCACACTGCTTTCACTCCAAACCTCGCAAATATCTACGTTCACACTGTCCAAGTCAAACTGCGTATGTGAAAAGTAAAGAAGCCATTCACTGTTAACCAGCCTGTGATCCCCTTGCACATACATGATGACTGGTAGCTTTTTATCAGTTTATTCTGTGTTAATGAGATGTAATGACTTTGTACAGCTGAAACTCACTAAGGGCCTTTCAAGTCTTTTACAGAACAGAAAGTCTTATGAAAATCATGCCTCATCTGCATACTTACTGTATGCTACAAGTTTGCCTGTTTACATTTTTAGGCAGACCGGTTGGGCTGGTTTCACATCTGATGACATCACATGGAGAGGGGCAGCGCACGAAGTATGGCCGGTATGAAAAGAGCAGTATGAATTGCTACACAGGAACAGCAGATACTGATTTGTGCAATCAAGGCAAACACAACAGAAAAGTCTGATTTGGTCAGACTGTCAATGCTTTTGATTAGAAATCTGATGCATTAGTTGCCATGCAGTCACTTAATCATCATAAACTCTAAAGCAGGGAATGTCAAACTTTTCTACCTCAAAACATGCCTCTTTTGCACCCAGAAGGCATAACAGCCTCAGGAACACCAAAACCCAACATTTGTATTACAATTTCTAAGCATCAAGCCGTCTATTACATGCATGTGGCTGATTATGTATATCCAGTCTACTCCAACAGGTTTTTTGTATCTCACTCTATTATTTATAAATATATTTATTATATTTTTTATTTGAAATAATTATTTTTCTTATTATGTAATGGATACTTTCTGCTGTTACTGGCCCACTATAAACTACAGATTTCCCCCGAGTTTAGGCCCATAGACTACTTCACGGCCCACTTGTGGTCAGCTGCCCAGTGGTTAAGAAACCCTGTTCTACAGGACTCATATACTGCTTCTTCCTTAATTTCATCACTTCCGTAACTATAAAGTTAATGTATTCTTTACATATTAGTTTTGAAATCAATAGCATGAGCCAAATAAGATTAATAACGGAATAATAAATGTAGTGTTTATGTCATAGTTTCACTGTGAGCTGTAATACAAAGTGATACAGTGTTAAAGAGCGACAGCCACAAAACACTGGCTCACCTCCCAGAAAAATTCTGCAATGCCTTGAAGGCAAAAACATGAAGCAAGTCACATAAAGCCTGAAACACGATATATCAATCAATGGTGCTCTGCACCGCTTTGTTCCATACCTGTAAATCTGGCTTACAGAACCACCTCTTTCCCACCCTGGTCTGATACGCTCACAATCATCTAAAATGCATGTGTTTGTGCAGGGAAAGTCATTCGAGCATATGTAACCATCTGAATAGGGCCAGATTAGCATTACAGAGATATGCTGTAATTACTTGCACGCTAACAGCCCTGGTCCCTTTATCTAGGGCCCTGATGGCACAAAGCAAGATGTCCACACACAAAGGAGAAAAGTAATATACAGCTCCATTGAAAGGTCTCGCTCTATAACCAGATAGAGACGAGATTTCCCACTGGCGTGGACCCTCAGTCTGGAAGCATCAGCACTACTCTGGGCAGCCTGCCCACCCACTGATAACTGGCTACAGTAATCAGCGCTCTTCAGAGAAGCATTACAGTAATACGCACGACTGCATTCTGCACACATTTTCGTCTTGTTCACATCTGAGAATCAGAGATTAGCCAAGAGCAATTGGGTTTGTTTATTTTTTGTTATGTTTTTTTAACTACTGGCTATGGCAATATAACCATAAAGTGGGCCGATTAGTCATGCTGCAAAACACATAAACTCTGCAGTCAGCATGAGGGTCAAGGGTTTGACAGTGGTGGCCTGTAATGGTGGGTGTTAAAAGTCTGCGCAAGTGTTTGTTTTCAGAGTGTATTCAAATAGCTGACCCATATGAACTAGCTAATTCTCTCCTCGGCTCGTGACTTGAGGCTTTTGTTTACCAGGCTGGCCCTTGACTTTACATTACTTGAAGGCTGTCTGAACGCTGCCTCAAGGTTTCCGTCTAATCCCTCCCCAGCCCACCCGCACAGGCAGCTGCACAGGGATTACTAAGTCCAGCAACAGGCGTCTCGACCGAGACACATGCGCACACACACACACACACGCGCACACACACACACACCATTAACTATACCAGCTGGTCAATCTGCCCTCGAATGAGCTCTGATGCTCTCAGGAAACTTGACTGTCTTTATTAGCCAACCCCTCTGGAAAAGTTATAACCCTACTTCAGATCAGTTTCTGAGTAATCCCATTAACTCTTTAAGGTATACATCCTCCCAGGCTATGTACTTAAAGCTGACTGGACAGCTGAATGTTGGCCTAAAAGAATATAATGCATACATCACTGTGGCGCTGAGAAGCATTCCAGCCACATTATATCTGCATGTAATACTGAGAACAAGTTGCAGTCTGGCCAAAATGGGGGTAGTGAAGCTCCCCAAAGCTCAAAAGAGCTGACCTCAGACAATGAGTCAAGTCGGGTTAGCCTGATCCTCTCTGCAGCCCCCCCATACTCCCAGCAATAACAGCTCACATTAAGTTACGCTTGCTGTGGAGGAGGTGCCAGGCACATCCTATCCCCAAACGGGACCTCTCCTTACAGCCTTCCTGCTTCTACCATCCCCCAATGGATGCTAACTGCAGCCTTGCACTACAGAGGATTACCATGGGCTCCCCTGGCCACCTGCTCGATGTCAGACACAGAATAAGACCCTTTAAAGTGATGATTTGCCCAAAAATGTAACTGATGCAATTTCCACAAACAGAGTTGACATGTTTTGAGTTTTAGCTGGAGTTCCAAGGCTAATGTAACTAACTAATGGATATGTATAACAAATCAGTGAGAATCATGCAAGTGAAATGTCTTCATCAAACTTGCCTCAAACTGGGGATTTGTGAAATAATCTCAAAGACATAAAAATGTGATTTTTTGATGATGTGTTATTTATAAAAAAAAAACAAAAAACACTATTTGTATAATTTAGCTAGAAACAGAATTGGGAGTTATTACTATATGTTAGTGGTGCAATCATTCAGGTATGCAACTATTTGCACAATGCAAGGAAGTTAATTTTCTATACTCAACACATCTTGATCAACTACATATGAGGTACACTTATGGCCGAACGATTGCTTTTAGGCGCATCAAATTACAATCCATCAATATGCAAATACCAGAAAGGCAACAACACCAAGAAGGTCAGCAGTGCAGCATGACCCACAGGACAGTTACGCTAGGATAGTCATGATTTAGTAAGTAGATGGTAAAAACAACTGATAAAAGTGTAATCAAACTGATTTCAAACTGTGAAACTGTCTATTAATCTCCAGGAGCAAAGCAGAAAAGTATGTTACTGCGAGATAAAACAAGCCCAGATTTGTTCGTTCTGCATACAAACTTTTCCCAGGCAGGTAACATACGTCACTTTGACTTGCTTCCAAGAAAATACTGATAAAAGAGAGAGATGTGTGGGTGTGAGAGGGTGAGACAGAGAGAGAACGAGAGAGAGAAACAGCGATAGAGAGAGAGAAAGAGAGAAGGAGAGAGAGAGAGAGAGAGAGAGAAGGAGAGAGAGAGAGAGAGACAAAGAGAGAGAGAGAGAGAGAGAAGGAGAGACAGAGAGAGAGACAAAGAGAGAGAGAGACAGAGAGAGAGAACAAAACTTCAAAATAGTAAAACCGGCTCGACTAGTTCCCCCCCACTCTGCATGCCTTTAAGATCACCTTTCTAGGAGAATCAGCGAAACTCTCTCAGCTCTTGTCATGGAGCCAGACAGCCTAGTCGTACACACACTATAATGCTGGTGACGGTGTCATCAGCACTTTTGGCATTTCCTGAATTGATTAGGTACTGCACCAGGTACCATGACACCAAAGGTCAGAGTCTGTCTATAAATGAAGGTGAGGTCCATGTGAACTTCGCCACATAGTTTTGGCAGGTTTACACAGACAGTTACTTAACTTTTTATTTGATCTAATGCCCTGGCTGGATATCTTCCAAGCAATAAAGCTATTGTCTGGGCTTGCCTGAGCCCCTGACTTAGGTGTTGTGGAACTGTCTGTACTGGCCTTATTTAAAATTTTACCTTGCTTCTGTTTCCTGTTGATGGCAAACTCAGACTTCCTTAGTAAGCTAGGTGCCGTCCTCCTGTAGAAACTGTTTCTGTCCAGTGAACCCACATAGTGTGCTTTCCGGGCCTGGTCTTGTTTTTCCAGGTCTGTTCTTCCTGAACCTGGACGAGTGTGTGCCCGGTTCTTGCTGCCCTCGTGATAGAGAGTGACAGGATCTTCATAGCTCCTTCGCTCTCTGACTGTTTGCTTATGATAAACATCCTCTTCCCATTCCCTTCCAGGCTTCCAACTGCTCTGGTCACTGTTGTAGCCCTCTTGCTTCTGATCTATGGAAGCAGACCTTACTTCTCTGTAGAGCTCCTTGCTTTTCTGGTCGTACTGATCATCCTCCCCATCTCTATATTCAAAGCAATCTTTTACTCCACTATCATAACGGTCATCTGATCTATAGTCTCTGATGTCTTTCTCTCTATAATCACACCGGTCAGCATCTCTGGGGTGGCAGAGGTCCTTCCTCCTCCCATCAACACTGTCCTTTTTCCTTCCCTGAGTGCGATCCTCGTCTAGATGTTCAGAGGGGCCCTTACCTCTACGATCATACTGGACCTTGTCTTGGTGCTTGAAGTGGTCACCTTTGTTGGAATCACAAGGATCTTGGCTCTTGAGATCATAATAATTCCCATTCCTGTGTTTTTCATAGCAGTCATTTTGTGGGTCTCTAGAATCTGAGTTTTCTCTGTCAAGTTTTCTACTGTAATCAACATCCTTCTCCCTGGACTTCAAACGGTCCCCTTTCCTTCGCTCATATCGATCAATTTCTCTTCGATCATCAATATCTTTCTCTCTATATGCATGGCCATCGGCCTTCCTGCGGCTTTGCTCACCCTCTCTGTGATTATAACGGTCTACCTTCACACGGTCATAATGCTCTTTCTCTCTGTGGTCATACCGGTCCCCTTCTCTATAATCATGTAACTCCCCTCTGCGCTCATAGTGGTCTCTTTCCTGATATCCATGCCTATGTCTAGGGTCACTGTAATCCTGTTGCTTTCTGTCATATGTATCGGATTCCTTATGCTCATAGTAATCACGGTCTCTGCGATCATATCGATCCTTTTCTCTGTAACCGTCCCTTTCTCGGCCATAATAATCCCGTTTGTCCCGTTCGTAGGTGTAAGCATATCGATCTCGTCTGCTGTAGCGTGTCCTCTCTTCATAATCCTCATCCCAGTAGTCATACCTGTCCCAATCCATGTGGTTAGCACTCTTAGTCCTCGGACTCTGCACATGGTCTCTATCCTCTCTATGGTCAGCATAGTTCATATCTTCTCTAGGCACATAAAAGCAGTGGCTGGCATCCCACTCCTGCAGTCTCCTGGGCTCCTGAAACACAGCCTCAGGCGTCTGGTAGAAGAACTGATTCGGCTGCTGTGGGAGGCCTTCTCTGTGAGGGATTCTGTCCCAGTCCTCATATTCCCAGCTGGGCTGACGCATGCCATTGGCCTGTCTGACGTAGGCCTGGTGTTCCAAATGACCCGGTGCAGGCATGAAGTCCTGTGGAGATATGAACTGCTGCTGTTGCTGCTGCTGTTGAAAGTGCATCATTTGGATGTACCTCTCCCTCTCCCAACCGTCACTCACCAGCTCCTCCACACTCTTCCCCCTCCGAGGAGGAGCCCTGCTGAAGTCCCAGGGCACTGGGGCAAACATCATGGGATGTCCCAGTGCCACCTGACCCTTCATTTTTCTGTAAGGATGGCCTCTTCACCATTAATAGCTGCTTTAGCTCCCCGGACATTCACCGATCACATCTTTGGGTGCATCAGTCCACCTGTCAGACATGCTCTTGTTCTGTCAAACTCTCTCTCTTCCCTAACTCTCCTCCTCCGTCAGCAGCTTGAGCAGGACTGTCTAGTTCAGACGTGAGAAACTCAATCCTTCACTCCCTCCGCCCACCCAGCCAATAGGGTGGAGATAGAGAGGGAGCATGGGGGAGGAAAGAGGGAGGAACTCAGGGTAATTATTGAGCGAAGTCACATGAGTGGCGGATTACAGGGTTGCAGCGATTGGCTAGAGTCTGTTTGCACAAAAACAGAGGCTGGACCTCACAGAAATGTTTCTCCAGAGAAAAGCAGACTTGTTTTCTGAACAAACTTTTCTGGGGTGTTTCAGATTAACTTGCCACTATCAACCAGCAGAACCTCTTTTACTTCTGAGGATTGTTGAAAGTAAACTTTTTTAAACTGCATAAACCTCCAGGTTTTAATAAGACTTTCTATCAGTATGAAGATGAAACTGAGCTGAAACTCTGACAGCATTTCCTCTCACGTAGTCTCCCATTCTCTTCTGTTCCAACTTGATTAGCATAACCCTTTCAGAAGCTGCTCACTCGTGTGCAAACAGCATATGGACTTGTTTGGCCCACATTCACAGCAATAGGTTTCCCATGATTTCATAAAAAAATTGCTTTCATGTTGTGGTGGGATGACCTGGGAAAGTTGGAAGCAAGCCGATTATTTCAGAGAGTAGTGTGCGGTGGAAAGAGCCTACATGCTCCACAATGAGCTATTGTTGAGGGCTGTCCCTCGTCTTTGAGCCTGTGGTATGTTTTAGTGTGAGAAAAAAAACAGCTATTCATGCGTCCCAGTATAGCATATCCAGCGCTTTCAGTACAATAAAAGGAGCAATTATGAGGGATACAATTTAAAAGCTTCTCTCTGGAGCAGAAAAGAAACTCAATAAGTAACAAAACATAGACAAAACGACAGAAAAAGCAATTGCAGCGTTTGCTTTTGCAATCATAGATGAATAAAAAAAAATGTACCAAGCAGTTTAATTGGTAAACAAGAGATTAAGATTTTCTTTTCTTTTAATCTAAAGCATTCTAACAGGTTGCACTATTTCTCATGTTACCTCAGAGAAAAAACCAACACCGAAACTAAGCTTGCATGCTTTTTAAAGTCTAGATGGGTCAGGTGCAGCATTCCTGCTGTGTAAAGGTGGGCAGATACCGCGCAATTTACATATGCATGGCCCACTGAAACTAGTCCTAATCAACAACATATCCCTTTCCTTTCCTCACAAACAAACATTAAGGTAATGACAGTACCCTAAAGTGATATAAGAATAATGACTATGTTCATACAGGACAGAAGGAAGAGTGTTACGCTAAACTTTCCGGCCCATATGGTGAAAACGGGCCATGCTTGTATCTCAAGACAACAGTATACACACATAATGTCCTTTACAACTTCATTCTCATTTGTGTATCAAACTCAATCACAGAACACACCTGAGCTCAAACAGCAGCTGCACATACATTCGCTGTTGAGGAGTTGTCACTTCATCTGTTATTACTCTATCCTCCTCCACAGAATCTCTCTCAGCCACTCTCGACGGCGAGGGAAACTTTTTAAAGAGCCCTGAATGCAGCTCTGACACAGAAAAGCTGGAAGCTGAAGACTGAAATGAGCACTTCATGCATTTTCTCAGTGGCCCAGCAGGATCCTAATTAAAAAGAGTGATGTGGATGGGGCAAGTGTAGGGCGCACACGCACACACAGGTTTAGAAGCACAATCTGAACTCAATCTCCTGTTAGGAGAGCTCCCCTGAGAGAGGGAATGTCTCAACAAAAACTCACAGATTACACCATGAGGAATCTGCCCCAGCTCTGAAATAGGCCTGATTTTCTTCTAGATCACTTGAATCTTTCTCTGTCCATGTCTCTCTCTCTCTTCCCCTCTTTTTACTCGTCCTGTCCTGATCTGGCCGAAGCAATTTTGCACTGAATTGAAATTGAAAGTCGAAAGCTTGTGTTGAAAATACTTTTTCGGAAACACAACATGATCAACAATGCAATTTATGCTGAAACCATTAGTATATCAACACTCAACAGGACTGGTGTTATTTTTCAGTTTTATCTTTAAAGATAAACAATATACATTTCTACCTCACACAAATAAAATAAATACAGCTCACATGCCGCCTTGTTCCAATGACTTAGATACTTGTTCAGTTTGTTTATCTTATACTGATCTATTATTGCATTCATAAAAATATCTTAATGAAGGAAATAAATGTTAAATGGTTCCATGTTGTTTACCATCAGCCACTGTAATGCTCCATTGGATGTGGTTATAGAAGTCAAAGTTCTGGTATCGGTACAACCCTACATGAAACACTTTCTTTCTGTTTCGGCTCTCTCTCCTGGCCAGTCTCCTTTTCTCACTCTGCTATTCCATCAACTTCTCCTCCACCCTTCCGTCAAGACTTTGAACCGGGTGCTTTGAACACACTTGCCTGACTTCCAGCTGTGACACATTATTGTTCTCCCTCCCAGTTGAGAAACACACCCTACTACAACACAGAAACACAGAAACACACACACACACACACACACACACACACAGAAACCTGTCAGCAAACACAACTATTCATAACATGTCACATGAACACTGAAGGAACCATTCCACAGATACTACACCTATTATCTAAACATGGAGCTGAACAGGACTCTCATTAATGAAGGTTCATGATGGCATTCTACTTCAGTCAGGCAGACAGCAGGATGAAAGGAGGGCAATGAGCAAAATAAAAAAGAAACTATTACTGTAAACATTACATTTTAATAGCCTTTTATTTAGTGCAATATATCATCAAGGAGACTTGAAATAAAGGGCGATGAGAACTTCCTCCTCTTTCAGAAAGAAACTAGGGTTATATGCAGAAACTGTCCTTCATCAAAGTGTTTGCACAACTTTTCCAAAACAGTATGAGAGATATTCAGAGCACTATACTGACTCTTGCAGAAAACACATGCCAGAAATGCCAGGCAGGTACAAAAATAAACCCCAAAACAGCAGAATATGGCTCAGAACTTTGGCTGAATACTAAAATGAGTCTCTGTCCTCTGCTGTCATAAGAAAACCTTATAATCTTTGTTTTCCTTTTTTTCTTAAACACTATTTAAGAAACACAAGCCACAAAGGATGTGCGGGTCAGCCTGGGTCATCTTTTTTTTGACATTTCATGGGTGCAGGCAGGGCGGGGCGGGTCAAAAAGCAGCAAAGTAGTTTTTCAACTAACTTCTAAATAACAGAGACGGAGCAGCTTGGTGCTCATAACAGGTCAAGCGGGCCATAAAAACCCTGATCTGAAAATCACTACAAACCACTCCTTACATTGTTTGAATATTTTATGACAAATGGAGCAATAAAAATGAGAAAGGAAACTGATAACTTTCTATTAGCTACACTATTTAAATATAATTATAAAATCACATTTTAATTACATAATTATACTGTGAGTTCCATAGTAAATCATATTTATAATCTGCTTGTCAAGCTTAAAAATGAAAGCGCAAGTAAAGGACAGTTTTACTTTCTGCAAAACTACAGCTTTTAATCACTACAACTAATTCAAATCATACTAAACTATCTTCACTGCTTTATTACAAATATGGTGCTCCTGAACATTTAAAGTCTACACTTAAAAAAAAAAAAAAAAGCCACAAGAGATAAATAAAAGTGCAACATGCTGGTATCATCAGTGACAAACTTCAGACAGACACATTAACAAGTGTTTGGTTAAGAGCCTTTTTTTCCTCGTCTAGAAGGTCAGCATTTCAGAGATAGAAGGTTTTCGCATGACAGCGATGCTGTATTTGGTCTCCTACCTGACATGTGCACAGCCCTTGTGCGTGCAACATGACCAAGGAGGGCTGTGAGCCATACCACCGGCCGCACAAGAGAGTTCCAGAGCCGGGTGCGGATCCCTGCCTGCCCCATTAGCTCCACTCTGATCTGTCAATACTGAACTCAACCCATATGAACAGAAAGAGACAGCGAGGGAGGTCCTGATACACGGCTCCTCACTCTGGGTCAGATATGTGCATAATATGTAGGCTATGTGAGAAAAGCTCAGCATTCTGCACCTTAGTAACATGATCCCGTCTCCCTGCGAAAGCAATTATGAAACACATTTTAGACAAGAACTGTATCAGTATTTATCCCCAGATAAACCGCTTCACTGTAAGTGGGAACATGGCTCAAATACAACCTCCCCCAAATATTGGGACTATCAGTAAATAGGAGTTAATAAAGTCAAAACAAATTTGGCCATCCTAGTCCTTTGACCTCATTAGGAAAAAAAAAGAGGTGAGCTGAAGAGGAGAATGAGGCTCAAAGAAGCATATTCTTTTAATTCCCACTGTTAGAATACACATTAATAAAATGTACAATTTAGTCCCTGAGCACTTATAATGCTAGAAGAGTATCAAAAGTATAACAATATAGTTTTGTCTCATGTTTACAGCGGAGGCCAATAATTCTAGAGAACACAAATGCCGTCTCACAGGCAGGAAGAGAGTCAAAAGAGCTCATGAGCTCTCAGCATGTCCTGGATAGCTTGACTGCACTCAGATGGTGGTCATGGGACCAGAGCCCTCTCACTGAGCCCCATTAGAGCAACCTCAGAGGTCTCAGTGCTTCAAGTTACACTGTAGTAAATCCTGTGGAGTACTTTACTACTGAAGCAGAGCTCTAGAATTAAAGCGCTAATGTTGGTGTCATTATTATTATGTGCAATATGGTGCGCTAATTAATTATCCTTATGTTCAATATCTTTATTATTATGTGGAATAATCGTATCTTGTGCACTGTGTTTCGTACATTCTGATCGGGAGAGTTCCTATATGCAGGTGTTAGGGTCAACTGAAGAGCTACGCGGGCTCCTGAATACCACACAGGAGTGCTGAGAGTAAGGGGCGCTGTCTGAAAGCCTGGTGAGGTCAAACAGTTCTTTCAAATGCATGCACGGCAAAATAAGCTGTTTTGATCTGTGCAAAATACCAGGTTTTAGATCAGAGATTTTTAACTTCAGCAGACATGTCTGAAGTTAAAACTGACAGTTTCTATGCAGAATAAATGAGTAGGAAAACACATAGGACTAAAATCATATTAAAATACAATACTGTGCAAAAGTCTTAGGCATCTGTGCAAAGTCATTTCTACCAGCAGTGGCTTCTTTCTGCAGCAAAAACAGCTGAATATTAGAATAAATGCAACAAACAAGCAATCAGTAAAAACTACCAAGATTTCTTTTTTCTAAACAGTAGTCAATATTTTATTTAGCTGGTTAGAAGAACACAGATTTGTATCCAGGTTTCTCCTCCAGTCATTGGGTGAATGAATACAATTCCATAATAAACACTTAATTTAATCTACTGCAGTAAAATGTGCCAAACCAGGGATTTGATGGAGCTGCTGGTAAAACTGGGCTTCCATGCCACACATTAAACCCCCATTTACTATATTAATGTCGTTTGTATTTGTTTTAACACAAAATTAACACCACTGCCCAGCAGTAAACAGCTTTTAAGCATCATTTTGCGTAGTACTGTAAATATTTTACTAATGTCTACACATTTGTTTAAATTGGTCGTAGGGAAGTGTATCAGGCTCAACAAATCCAGTTTTGTAGGTAAATATGTAAGTGACCAGTCGGCAAATATGTACTTAAGTAGGTTTACTTTGCTGTAAAAGACACTTACATTGAAACAATAGAAAAAACGCTATGAAAACACAGGCAAGAGAAACAATATACCTACTGAACACAACCACCTTAGTGCCTCAGTATGTAAGTAGCATTCTTCTAGTACTTTTGCTAGTCATACAACTTATTCTTGTGTCGGCTTTTTAGGTGGTTATGATACTATTTATGATACTATCATACTATTTATGATCATAACAGGCATACAACAGTTAAGTAATTCAAATAAAATCACATTCTAAGCCTATTAGAATATTTATGTATGCAAGAAACATACCTTTCACCTTAACCAAATAACTTACTTTAGCTAAATACGTGTGGATTTGTTAGAAAAACGACTCGGGGGTATCAGTTTGGACTTTTACTATAACACTATATAACAGTAATTAATAGTCAATATTGTATGTTCTTTGTTTGGATAAAGAACAATTCTCAAATTTAGAAATGCAAATACATTTACTGTTTTTGTTGTCTGTATTCCAATGCCATAAAATCAGGCCTAGGCCTTGTACATTTAAAAAAATAATTCTAAATAAGATCAAAATAATCTGAGATTTTCCAATGCATTCCAAGTCATTTAAGAAAGGATCAAACCATACTGTTTCTTTAAAACACTGATTACTATACATGTATTACCTCGTAACTGCTGCTGCTCCAGGGTCAGCGTTTCCAGAGTGTAGGTGCAGAACTCCAAGTTCTCCAGGGCCTGCTGCCGCGCCGTCTCATCCTCCTGCTCCTCCTCCTCCAGCATGGTATGCAGCTCCTGGGCCGTGTTAGTGTACATCTCAATGTCTCTCTCAACCTCCTCAAGCCTGAGGAGGAGCCTGTATTGCTCCTGCTCGCTTTCCCTCACTTGCTCCATCTCTCTTTCTGTTTCTAGAGCATCTTCTGCCTCCTCTACCTCCTCTGCCTCAATCACCTCCTCCTGCAGACTTTCTTCTTCTCCTGCCGAGACGAAGAGGCCAGAGCTCTGTGGAGGGGGGCGGTGTGCATCAGAAGTAGGATGGGGACATGGTAGAGGTGGGCGGGGTGCCCTGCGGGCCGGCCTGTACGGCAGCGGCCCTGATCGCCCGTTTGTAAGAGGGGTATGAGCATGGGAGCTAGGGGGCGCTGGTGGTCTCAAAATCCTGGGACGGGGAGGAGGGGGGCGCAGTGTTTTTGGTCTCTCGAGAGAGGAGGCTGAGCCTTTATGGGAGCTGGTATGGGGCAAGGGGCGGTGCAGTGAGGAGTATGAGGACGACCCTCTGACGATATCACTCTCGCTACTGTAGTCCAGGATGGAGAAGTGGCGGGACACTTTGTTTCCCCGGCCGTGGTTAGGCTCCTCCCTCCTGTTTTGTTCCTCATTTGCCCTGCCACCTAGGCCTGGTAGGCTCTTCTCAAACTCCAGCAACTGCTGGGACAGCTTGGACTCCAAGTCACCAGCACATGCAACTAATGAGTCCAGTGTGCGAGAGGCTGACAGGCCGTTGGTTCCTCGTCCCTTGGGCCAGGCCCACTGCTGGCTGCTGCCACAAGTACTAAGATCAGCGTCAGTAACACTGGTGTGGCGGGTCAGCTTCTTCTGCCTGTTCCTCTCTACCTGGTTGGCTGAACCTCTGCTGGAAAAGTAGTTTCTGCTGTCATGGGAGGCATAGTGGATATTGTTTCTAGACCGAGAGAAGTTACTTTGAAAACTTGGGGAACTTCTTCCAGATTGGTGAAGGCTCTGGCTCCTGGTAGTAGGAACTGGAAGATGTTCATGTGGACTACTGGAAGAGCCTTTGCTATGCTGCCTGTTGTTGAGTGCTTGGAGGCTAGGCCTGGGTGGCAACTGTGGCCTAAGAGGAGTGGGGCTAGAGGAATTAGTTCTCTGGACCGGTTTGCGATTCAAGCTGGTCGCCCTATTGGGCTGGGTGAGTGGCGGTGGAGGTCTCTCTCTCCTCTTTGGGTGAGTCTGCGGTTGCCTCTGAGCTACATCTCTATTTTGAGAGTTGTTTTGTGACTGTGTATCCCTCAAAGAGTTATCCTTGACTTCCTCCCTTCGCTCAAAGTAGTCCAAATCCCATACAGTGTGGTCCTCATGGGTCGCATAATTCTGGTCGCACTCTGGTACAGTGTGGTCTTGCTGACCAGGACTGTAATCAGAAATATAACTGTTCTCTTCCTCTTTTTCAGAGATGCTGGTGTCCCCACCTTCAGTTTGCACTTGAGGCACAGTCTGTAGCTGCTCATCCATTTTAACAAACCGGTGGGGAAAAATTCCTCTCCTGCCTTGCAGTTGCCCTTCTAGCCAGCCGTCTTCCAGTGTTCCGAGGATTCGGATTCTGTCCCCTACGTCAAAGTCCAGCTCTCCGGGCTCCAAGGCTCTAAAGTCATACAGAGCAATTCCATAAACACCTTCTTCCTCTTCCTCATCTTCTTCTTCTTCTATCTGATGCTGCGGTTCATCCATTTCTACACTGTCTTTCACCATCTCCTCCTCTTCTTCCTCATCCTCCTCTCTCCTGCGCTCCTCTTCCTCCACACTGCAATGATCATAGTGTCCAGGGCTTTGAAGCTCAGGTTCCTGCTGGATGGAGCGAAGGGGCATGAGGAGCTCCACAAAACCCTCAGGAAAGATCCCTGTCCTGTCCTCCAACTCGCCCTGGAACCAGCCTGGCTCTGGCACCCCTACTATGGTGATGATATCACCTTCCCGAAAGTCCAGCTCCTCATCCAGCTGAGCATGGAGGCCCATGAGGGCACAGGCCTGTCCCAAGGCATGAGGGGGAAGCTCAGATGCCTGTGCCGCTGCACTGCGCTCGTTCAGCTGCCTGGAGCGGCCAGACAGCTCCAGTTCCTTCACACAGGACACAGGGAAGAGTCCTCTTGAACCCCAGGCATTCCGACCCCGCTGCCAAACACCATCTACTCTGGCTTCTCCGGCCACTACATCACCTGTAGCAAGAGAGAACAGGACAAAGCACAGCATTTAGCACTGGACTATAAATGTGCGTCAGAATGAACTGACCTTAATGCAACAAGTGCATTTATTTCCTATTATAATATTCAGTGAAGTATGTGCTAAAGGCCAGCATATTTTCTGTATTTTTAAAAAGAACTCTGATTTGCACTGCAATAACTCAGAAAATTCAGGATACTTGACATACTGATTCCCTTCCCAAAGAACTGTTATCAATGAATCAATCAATCAATCAATCAATCAATCAATCAATCAATCCATGTGAGGTCAAAGATGAACTATATGTTAAATATTAACAATCCTGTCTGGAGTAACTGGATGCTACTAACTTGGGTCAGTCTACCATTTTTTATGTGTATATTACTAGAAAAGATAAAAGTCATAAGAATTCATTACCATGATATCTTTAGTTTCACTCAGCAACACTGCGCTCGCACAGATGGTCAGGAACCCCACAGGACCACCAGCAAGCAGATATTAATCGGATGGGGATCATTTTCAGCACAGCAGTAACTCTGACATGGCAGTGTAATGTTTGTGTGTGTGTGTGTGTGTGTGTGTGTGTGAGAGAGAGAGAGAGAGACAGAGTGTGAGTGAGTGAGTGAGTGAGTTAGTGAGTGGGACAAAGCAGCACTGCTAGAGCTTTTGAACACTTTTGTCCACATTGCAGAAGTAAAGTTAGTCATCTTCTAGTCTGTTTCTGGCCAAAGGACTTACACACTGCTGTATGTGATCCACACATAAACTTGAATACATGCTTCTGCCATGCGAGTGTTTCTCCCTCCCATATTATACCTACTATCTGGTGGTCCTGTGGGGGTCCTGAACTATTGATAAAGGGGGCAAGGAATGATGGATGCAGCTATACGGTCAGTGGAGCTGAGGTCAGAATACTAACTTACCAGTCTTCATAATTGGTAATGTAAGCAAAAAAAATGTTCTAAGTTTTCTTTTAGATGTAAAAAAAAAAAAAGATAGCATTTTCAAAATAATATAGTAATATATAAAGCACAAAACTGGAGATAAAAGAGGTCAGAGCTGCCAGGAGCCAGAATGTCCATTGAGGTCACTGAGGTTAAATTCCTCACGGCCCGGCTCCACCTCCTATTGTGTCCAGTCCGTAAAGTAAAACACTTAGGAGCGCGACAGAGTGATATACAGGAAATGTATTTCATCTGACACACTCTGATGGAAAAACAACTGTAAGACACGGTGGTTCCACATGTTGAAAGTGGCATGCATTGGGAAAGAACATAGTTTAGTGAACTAAAACACCACACACAGTGTTACATTCTGAAGCACCTGAAACTGTGCTAGAGAATGATGCGGATATATAAAGGGGCAATGCAAACAATGGAAGAAAGGCAGTTTCTTATTGTACAATAAGACACAAACTACTCCATCTAAAAGCATAAAACTAGTGCCATCTAGTGGTCATTTAGATCAGATCTGCCAGGGATGGTGACTCCCACTAATGTGAAGAAAGGGTGTTCTTTGCTCTGACACATAATTACACAATACACCAAAGAACATAGCAAGACTGAAAGAAGACAAACTAGGAGGCAGTTTTCTCAGGAACTAGAAGAATGGACTATAATAGCAAGTTTACCTCTCAGACATGACATTATTCCTCTTTGAATGTGTGGGTTTTATGCTGAGAACATGGGGAGACAGCAACATACAGAAACTGACTACATCATTATATATGTATAGCACATATTAGAAATAGTTTAATGCAGTTTTAAGCACAGCACGTGTTTTGTATTTGGCCAGACGTTTACCTCTTTTCAGGGGCAGGTTGCCTGGCTCCGAAGAGCTGAAGTCATTGATGCACACATAGAGCTGCTCTCCTGCCTTTGTAGAGGGGATGGTGACAGATTCTACAAAGGTGCTGGGAAACTGGCCTGGAAACAGATAAAGAGAGAAGGTGAGCAGGGAGATAGAGGAAATAAAACATTGTGCACAGTGAAGACTTCAGAGAACCTATAGCTATACAGTCTATACTTTTTTTGTGCCAACATATAATTTTTCATGCATTTTAGTGCTATAAGATTAAATAAAATATGATTTACTCATTTTGAATCATACACATTCACATAAATTCCCATATAAAAAAATTAAATTTTTGTAGTACTGCCGAGAGAACACAAAACTGTATATTGGCTGCTGCCCTCTGGCAGATGCAGTCTGGCATTCATTAAAGCTGTGAAAACGACAGAGCATACCAAACACTTGAATGAATTACAGTACAGTCTATACTGGGGTTTTTTTTACATACAGGCACTGCGAGAGACAGCAGTTCAGTGTACACTGTACAGTAAGTACAGGGGTTTACCTTAACATTTACAAGAGTTAGGGCTTTAGACTATAAATATAGGCATTTATAGGCTTTTTTTTTTTTTTTAATCACATCACAAATTCATGCTTTTTCACAATTCGCGGATGCTCTTGGTACGTAACCCCTGCAAATTTACAGGGTCGACTGCATAAAGAACAAATGTACTAATATTTTAGTTGTCTCTCATTGGGGTTATTCCTCACTGATTCATTGACTCGTGTATTTATTCAGATTATTGTAAAGGTCAGTGTAACATGTCACATATGGCAGGAGCAGTTCATTTTATGTCGACATATTTGACAGGAGTGTAAATTACATCAATGAGTCATAAAGTATCCGCCTGAGGGTACAAACTGAACTGTTCCAACTCTGGAATCTTATAATCTATTACAATTCACAATTTATAATTTATAATAATAATAATAATAATAATAATAATAATAATAATAATAATAATAATAATAATAATAATAACAATAACAAAAACAACAGCAGTTTAAATGGCACATTTTATTAACGATATCCTACTACAGTGTAAAGGTAGAATATTCTGCGCATTATTTTAAATAATGGCTCAAATAATTGAATTAAACTCTGGGTGAGAAGAGCTGTGAGGTCAGATGTTAAGACCCCTAACGCTTGATGAATAACGTGATGTGTGCTTGCAGCTGGAACTGTACCTGTCACTCCATCTTTGATTCCAAGCAGCCAAAACTCATCGACCACGCTAAGGACCTCAACCACATCACCAGCAAAGAGAGGAAGCTCTTCTGAGACGCTGGGCAAGAACTCAAACACGGCACGCACCACCGAGCCTGTCTCCATCATCACTCACTACCTGAAAGAGAAAACAGGGAACATGGATACGTCAGCCATCCAACTCTCCAACTCCTTCAGATAAACATACTGTTTCCCCACTAGGTGGCTCATGCTGATGAGCATTTAGCCATTAGCGATGACATCACAACAGCTGTTAAATACCAGTAAATGAGCACACAATTCCTAAAACGCAGGAATGAAGGCTGTAAATAAAATCCTCTTACTCAACCATGCAGAGGGAGATCCCAACTGTCTATTCTCCATGGTGAAACAAGTTAACATGTCCTCTAAAATGCTTTTAGTCATTCAGGTCTTAGCTGGGTGGAGAATATGAGAGAGAGGCCTTGCCTGGGCGATGAGTCAGAAAGTCCAGTGTGTAAGTGTATGTGTTACTAAGAGTCACAGAAATGTGCGTTTGTCTGTGTATATGAAAATGTTTATATAGGGCATGTCCTGGCCAGTATTACCGAGTTCTTCTTGTTATATGAAGACCTGAAAATAAAGCGTTGTGGGTTTTCACTCTGCAGTAAATAAGATGCTTATTAACTCTGCTAAAGGTCTGCGTGGGCTGTCATGATAAATGACAGTGTCAGGGTTTGAAAAGAGGAAAAGAGAGCACTAAAGAGAGGAAAGTAGAGAAGGGGATACACATGTTCTGCTCAAAAGGCTCTCTGTTTGGTGTGTGTGGTGGTGTGTGTGTCTGAGTGTTTCTGTGGGCAACCTGGCTATTTGGTTCAGGGCTGACAGGTGACAAAGGTGCTTCCACGTTGCCAACAGTCATAAGATGCGTAATGTATTCATGCTTGAATTAACTGTGTGTGTGTGTGCATGTGTTTGTGTGTCTGCACATGTGTTGTGTTAATGAGAATTGAGTTTCAGTTAGTTGACAGTCATCAATAGTAACAGAAATGTCTTAAAAACAGCATCCACGGAGAGAGAGAGAGAAAAAAGTGCAAGTGTGACTGAATCTCCTCTGTTTGAAGCCCCACTTTCCCACGGCCGGCTGTCCTCCCTCCGACTTTTGCGCGATAAAAGTAGTGTGCAGCGTGTCCGAAATGTGCACTCGCTCACTATGTAGGGCACGGTAAAAGACACCCGCAGTGCATGATGGTACATGTGTATTCATGTAGTCTATTTTGGCATGTCACGCGGCGATTTTGTAGTGCACTAACTAGTGGGTGAAACTGACGGTTGAAATTTCATACACCACTACAAAATGGCTGACTCACTACATAGTGCCCTATATAGTGAACGAGTGCACTTTTTACGGACACAGCTATGATCTACATTTTTGCCTGTTAAACTTTGACGATGTGAAAAGGCCTCAAGGTGGGCTCCAACCTTCGGATGGAAATGGTAACTGTTCCAAGTGTAGTGGATAATTAACTAGGCCTTAAATAAAGACAATATAAGTAGTAGTCAGTGTATTCAAGTTTCCAGGATTGCTCATCACCTCAGCCTTTGTTTGATTCACTAATTAACAAATAATTGTTGACCGATTATCACTAATCAATGTTCTCAGTCTTACTATCCACTGCTCAGTCCTTTGATCCATGTCTGGCAGAGGCTGAGTATCTGCTGTGAATCTCTTCACTCAGTGAACCTGATCTTTACGCCCAAACACGTCTAAATGGGAAGACTGGAGGGATTTTTTCCAGGCAGGCAGTGAGAGAGGCACCTTTTCCCCCTCTGAATCATTTCTAGACTCCAGCATGAACTGGCAGAGTCTGTTCCTGCAGGAATGTGTCCTGTCGTAACAAACCATGAGGCAGCACCAGCTTCACACGTCCCACAGGAGACATGCACAACCTCATCAGACACGACAGCCTGCGGTGCTCGAGCCATTAGCACGTGCACACGAACCGTGAGGTCTTGGTAACGTATTATGTTTACTCCCGGAGGCAAATTAGACCGTTTATAACATTAACAGAGTAAAACTATTTCACAATCACTCCCCATCTGGTTTGGTCAAGTCTCCGAAAAGCCCTTGCAAAAAACCAAGCCATTATTTAATGCAGCTTGAATGAGTCATAAATGGGTTTTGTGTTTTTGTTTGAAGACTATATTGTCAAAATGTAAAATGCATGGAATCTTCCTGTGTATACTGGCAAAAAAACCCAAAACAACTTAACAAGAGTTTCAGAAATGTCCCTAAAAAATGTATCTTGGGTTTCATTTCAAACCCAATTACCTTTTTGCCTCTGAGGAATGCATACATCTCCCAAGTACTTTTCCTTCCATTTGTTGCCAGCAAGGAGCAAGATGTTAATTGTGTGGTATTTAATTTTCCAAAGAATTACACTGGAAACAATGACAAACAGTACTGGGTTCAGCACTGAACGGCTTCAGATAAAAATCAGTTCTGACCATTTGTCCACTTGCTAACTTGCCAAATGGCTTTATAGCCAATGGCATGATAGCTTTCAACTGTTTTATTGCATTTCTGACTAAATAAATTAGTACGCCTGTGACAAACAACCAAGCAGCTAGCAAACCTGCGCTATTGTCAATGTTAATCAAGCTGTGTGATACATTTTAAATAGCTGCTTGAGCTCTCACACTCCTAATACAAGCCCTGAAGGCCCCTTACAGCGACACTATGTGTTTTTGCCCACTCTAACACAACTGAACTGTACCTTTAAGTAGTTATAAAGCCTGTAAGGGGACAAACATGAAACATAATGCCAGCAGCATCCCAATTCATTAAGTCCCATTCATTTATTCACCACAATTTAAGACTTTACAGTGTTTGCAATTATTTCCAGTATTACATCTGTTTTATTCGTCCTCATCCATAAAGTTCTTACCAACTGAACCCAATGATGATTTGCAGTTGCTGGTAACCAATGGTGTAATTGTCCTTACCACTGAATCACTATACCAGCACTCTTACTGGTCTATTGTACTGGGATGGCTCTGCTGCTGCACCTACATTCTTATTCCTCTTCTGTTCACACAGTGACTGTATAAGGCGAGCTTTAGCTGAACAGCATAGTTACAGTGTCTTCCATCTTCTTAAAATGAGGTGGATCCAGGGGTGGATCTGGCAGGTTTGAATGACCTTGTCTACAAGTCTTTGTTAAAAAGGATGTGTAAGAACAGAAATGTGTAAAAAGGGTCCTGCAGACGCAATGACTAAACTACTGTCTGAACGATCGTGAGTGAGAACACCTTAGACAAGGTGATCACTGCAGCATGCCCCGGCAGGATGGCCAGAACAGCTCAATTGTGACTTAGTCTGTATAATACTTCTCCTACACTACAACACATGCCTGTTCCTATCCTCTGGATACATTTCAAAGGACGAAATCTACTCCAGAGACAGGCTGAGGCCCAGAACAAAGTAAAAGATAGACTCTCAGAAGAGCCAAAGCAATAACATACTTTACTGCAAAATATTGATAGGTCTGGAATAGGGCTGCACAATATATCGCAAATTTACCGTAATCACGATATCAACATGCGCAATATCGCGAAAAAAAATAAATACAGCCAAAGACTGACTGAACTGCAATAAATGGTGCTTTTCCAAAACTCTTCACCCAGTGCCACAGAGAAGAGGGCAATAAAAAAATCACTGGGCAGTTTCTTCATCTTCTGTGATTCTGTTATAGATTGTTCCTTTTGTTCTTTTTTTCTGGCTAAGAACTTACTCAAATTTAAATTATGTTTACATTTATTTAAGATTTTAAATTATTTAAAAAATATTTTCTTTTTTTTTTCAACAATGTTCAAGGGTTCAAATGTTTTATGGGAGGCATTAAAATGCTTTGTTTTAGTAAAATCGTAAAAAAAAAAAAAAAACATGCTGGAATGGAAATATTGCATTTTATTTTTTTTCTGCATAGACTAGTCAGCGTTTGCATTCTCTGTTACCAGCATATCCAAAGTAGAAAAACTAACACTATAAAGGCTAAGTTTTTACTTACTTATAACAGTATTGCATATCGCATGTTTTCCTAATATCGTGCAGCCCTAGTATGGAAGGATAATTATATTTTAGCTGATGATTAATTGCCATCTCAATAATCGTCACTAACAACTATCATTTCATGGAAATATTGCAGTGCAAGACTAAAGTGGCCAGATTAGTGCAATTATTTTTCACTCTGCACTTGGCACTTCCTTCGTAGACAAAGACTCCAAATATACTATAAAGCCGGTTATAAAAGGCACGCAGACTTTTCCCTCCAAATGTCTACTAGGACTTTATAGTACATCCCTTATTGTTGAATATAGCATAAATTGTCTGATTTTCTTGGTACACGGTGTGCCCTGAGCTGAATTGTGCATGTGTACTGTGTTGTGTCTATAGATTAGTTTTCATGTACACACACTGCTGGTATAGGACAAACAGTATTTTTTCCCCATAATAAAAATGACGATAAAATAATCTTAGATTTTGTTTGGTTATCTTGCTTCCTAGCTGTCTTGATTTTTTAACTAATGCTATGATGCGATACATGAAATGAAGTACAGCGCGGTTGTGAATATGCACAAGCACAAATGTCTACAGGTACAAAGAATCATATATCATATATATTATTCTAAGAATTTCTTATATTATAGAACTGTTATATATTAATTTGTCACAGCACAACTAAACTTAAAATTTGATTGTTGTGAAGCAACATATTTGTGAAGTGAAATGATTGTGGAATCAGCTTAATAGATTCAATCATATCAAATAATTGTGAGCAGGCAAATATGTGGTAACTGGGACAGACAGACTGCAAATGATAAATGGACATTTGTGTGACAGGAAGCATAAGGGTCCTGCCCAGTTCCTCTTAAAAGTCAGAACAATGCTCAAAGTGGTTCCTTAACAACAGTTCAAATTTCAATAAGCAAATACTTAGAAAGTCTGCCAATAGAAACCCACTTTAATTAGAAAAGTTACAAAACAATTACACATTTTATAGCAGCTACGGCAAAAAAAAAAAAAATACACTCGTACAGATCATTTTGAAGATGATTTTGCATTGCTGACCTATGCATCACAGTTTGCACTGTGCATGTACATGGTAGCCTTGAGAACAGTGCATGTGTCAACCACATTAAAACCACTCACAGTTCCAATGAAAACCACTCACAGATACAATGAAGGTACTTCTGTCAAAGGGTGGAATATATTAGTCAACAAGTGAACAGTATGTTCCTGACATGTGTTGGAGGCAGCAGAACGGCCAAGAGTAAGGATTTTAGAGACAAAGAGATCTAAAGGCCAAATTATGATGGCAAGACAAAACAGCAGGTCTGTGTTCCCAGTGGTGAGTCCAAGCAGGGACAACCAATGAACCAGCAACAAGGTTACAGGCACCCGAAGCTCAACGATGCACAAGTTAAGTGAAGGCCTGTCTGTATTGTCCAAACACGCAGAAGAGCTACTGTAGCACTAACACATGCTAGCCACTATATAAAAGTCTCAGAACACACAGTACAACACAGTTAGCTGTAAATGGGACTGTGCAGCTGAAGAGCAGTCTCAGTCTCCACCCTCATCCCTCTCCACTGCAACAAAATATGCCTACAAATGGGAAAGCCTAATGAACCTTTAAGATTTTTTAAGGCCTCCATGGATTCTGTTGCTAATGTCTTGGTGCCAGACACCTCAGCACACCTTCAACGATGTTCATAGTGTTAAGGCTATTTAAAACTGTTACATCCATCACTAATGCTATTCATCACTTAGTTTTTTTTGTATTTTTTTTTTTTTTAAACAAAGGCATGCAGCACAATATTTTTTATAGCTAACAGTATCTTCATACATAAGCAAGTATGTCTGACATTTTTTAATTTTAAATCATGATGTTATTGGTGAGATTTAGTTAGCAACAATTACTTCATAGCCCTAAGCTAAACTAAATTTAAGAAGCAATCTGAACTGTACATGTGAGCTGGATGACTAAAGACACGCACAGACGCACACACACGCGCGTATGTATGTCTAGTATATGTATAATACTCATTAACTCAAATATATGAAATGTCTTCCAATGTTATTTTGTTCTTATCATTATTATTTTTAGTATAATATATAATAGTTTTTTGGCACCGCTTCTCACCCGAGCCCATACAGAATTGAGACATCATTCCAAAGCTAAAATGTCCTCTAATATCCTGTGTTTTGCTTGTATTGATTGTTTAAAATGTTTTATTTCTGGGATTCAGGGGCCTTAGTAAATATATAGGAGATAGGAGAAGAGGGGTGGAGTCACCTTCAAAGTGCGTAGTGACAAGAGAGGCTCAGAGTGAGTCTTGTGGTGTCACGACTATAGAGACCGGAAAGCCTTCCTTAACCATAATTGGCTTGGTAATAGACAACGAGTTAAGGCCCCCACCCTGGTTCAACAGTAAAACCCAGTGCCCTGAATAAAGAGAGTCAGATTAGTGGCTGATTTGATACTCTACTGTGAGCAGAATTGTTTTTTTTTTGTTTTGTTTTGTTTAAACCCAACCTTTTTTTTTTTTCCCCCTATAAAACTCACATTTGGGTCTCCAAACACTGCTTTTATAGCAACCATATAAACCACACATTATATTTTCTCACAGAAATGCAGTCTAGTTTTTATTGTCTCTTTATGATCACAATAAATTGTGTGTGTGTTTTGTAAAACAGCTTCATAAACAAAGCCTGATCTGTCCTTTTTTCAAGCTGGTGAGGAGGAGAAAGTGAAGGACACGGCCCTCCCCACAGCACAAAGACACCTTACAGATAGAGGAGCTGAGCATATGGTCCTGCAGAGAGGGAGAGATACCACAGAGAATGAGTGTGTCTGTGACAGCAAGGGGGATGATCAACATAAAAAATGAAACAAGGAAAGAATGAATGAAATAATGGAATAAAAATGGAAAACAAGGATGAGAAAAAAGAAAACTAAAGCAAACTAAAGGAAGGTGATAGTGAAAGAGGAGTAATCCAGATTAGGAGTGCTTTAGTCTAGCAGATCAGTGGGAGTTCAACTGACAGACACTTGCACAAGAGACAAGAAAGACAAGATCAAGCAGGTAAACACACCTGTCTGGTTTCCTACACACTCACGGTTACTGCAGAGGGATATAAAAACATCCATGAACAAGGAAACTGTGCTGATATTCATGTCTGTATAATGCTGTATAATGTTTGGCTCATTTAAAACATGAATTCTTTAATGGAAAATCATTGGCAACAACATTTCAACAGTCAACAGGGGGTGGAGGTAGCTCAACATTTCAACAGTCAACAGGGGGTGGAGGTAGCTCAGTGGGTAGGATACTTGCCTCCAGACCAAGAGGTCATGGGTTCGAATCCTACCTTCAGC
>JBBPDC010000109.1:29563173-29596236 GCA_037974485.1 Hemigrammopetersius urotaenia
CTCATTTTAGTACTTCTGGCTCCCCGTGCATGGACTTTAAACCTCTCTCGCTCTCTCTTACTCTCTCTCTCTCTGTCTGTCTCTGTCTCTCTCGCGCGCGATCTCTCTCTGTCTCTCTGTCGTTCGTGACTTTTCCAGACCGCGCATCTCTCTCTGTCCCTGTCTCTCTGTCTCTCGTTCGTGACATTTATTGTGATCTTAAAATTATATTTAAAGGAAAATAAAATTTCACTCCTCAGGGGCAATCCCCCCACTTGGGGCCCTGGTAATTTAGTCCCATTTTTCACCCAACTATGTAGCCCCTGCTTAATGAACATGTTTTGTAGCCCATAGATCTATTATAACTTGTTTTTTTAAAGTGAGTTTGCATAATATGTCCCCTTTAAGTATTTACTCTCTGCACCCAATATATGTCTATATTATAATAATATCTAACACATATACTGCAGGTTTGCAGTAACTTGGTTGAATGGTGGATGCTGATTTACGTTTAGCTTTACAGGTTTAAGGAACATATGCTGTAATTGTAAATAATATGTAATACTGTCTCTATATTATTAACTGTGTAGTCATTGAAGAGAAGGAAAAAGAGAGATTGGTATCACTATTGGCACACACTCACTCAACCCATCAGCCCATCAGTGTGCAGTGGGTGTGTGGTAGCCCAGGGACATGCCATTACTGTACAACTGACCAGTGCACTACACAGAATTAAAACACAGGCTTCTGCACCCCAACAGTGTATAATATCTCAAACAAAAGGCAATTGGATAGTCAGCCATGAATGCAGAATTCCTATATGGACAAACTGCAGAAACCTGAATTTTGTAACTGACATAGCACCATCTAGAGGAAGCAGTGAGTCCTTTCGGATTCAAGATTCAGTTCAAAAGTGGAGCCAGAACAGTTATTAGTTATTTATTAATTGTTTGTTTGTTTGTTTAGTCATTGAAGAGAGGGAAAAGGACAATCTTGGGTTGGTATAACAATTGACAGACACTCTCATTACAGTCAAATAAGGAAAGGTGTTAAGACATCTTCTCGAGAAAATGCGCCATTAATATGGGATGGAGGTTTCTGTCTGCTAACAGCATATTATCAAACTGCAAAGTGAAAGGTTTTACAGTTTAGACTAGGGCTGTACAATATTAGGAAAACATGCGATATGTGATAATGTAGTTGAGTGTTGCGATGGCGATATCACATGCGATAAGGTCAAACTTAGCCTTTATAGTGTTCATGTTTTTCTGCTTTGGATTTGCTGGTAATATAGACTCCAGGCACTGACTAGTCTATGTGGGAAAAAAATGAAATGCAATATTTCCATTCCAACATGTTTTTTTTACTTAAACAGAGCATTTAATGCCCCCCATAAAACATTTGAACTATTGAACATTGTTGAAAAAAATCTGAAAATATATTTTTTAATCATTTTAAATCCTAAATAAACGTAAACATTATTTAAATTATAGTAAGTCCTTAGCCAGAAAAAATAGCAAAAGGAACAATCTATAACAGCAGCACAGAAGATGTTTTTGCCCTCTTCTCTGTGGCACTGGGTGAAGAGTTTTGGAAAAACACCATTTATTGCAGTTCAGTCAGTTTTTCGCGATATGGATATTGCGCATGTTGATATAGCAATGATGGTAAAATTTGTGATATACTGTGCAGCCCTAGTTTAGCCAAATGAAAAAAGCACTTTCTGTGCCATTATTTATTTATTGTTTACCTCATAGGAAAGCTGGGTAGAAAAATAAACAAAACATTTATGTAATGATTTCATTTTGTGAAATCAAAAGCGAATGAGGTGCTAACTATCTGCTCTGACTAGATGCTAAACAGGTGTGTGCCCTCCCCGAATGAGGGAGGCTCTGTTGTTTGGGGCTTCACACTGACAGCATAGTGTAAAACACACAACCACAACACACAAATCATCAAAGCATGCTCTTTTTAGCATGCAAATACATTTCAGTTATAAGTAGACCACATCTGAGCTTACTGAGCCCTCTCTGCTCACACTTAGTGTGCCAAAAGCTTTATAATCATACTGAAACAATTCTCCTCTTACAGATTCTTTGTAAATTTAGTACTAAGTTTTATTTCATTAACAAATACAAGGAGTTATTTTATTCAGTCAGATTCAGACCAATAACCCCCCGTACAAATAAGCATTCCAGTATTACGTAATATACTGATATCTCATGCCGGTCTGAACGTTTGGAAGTCTCTCAATCTTCGTCTTGATGCGTGCTGTAATGTTAGCTGTCCCTGAGCTCAAGGCCTTAGAGTTGATTTGTATCTGCCATAGTTTTCTCCCAAGCACTGAACTCTAATGCAGCCCAGTGGTTCCCTCCATTCTCATGCTAATGCCTTCCTGAGCACCTGTAAGAGCACTCTGCTGCGCTGAGCTGTATCGTGGAGGATATCTGTGCTTGGGCTATCTGCACAAAGCTATCATTTTACATCAGTAGTGTGGGTCATCATTAAGCCAGACTGGGATTTCCCATGTTGATCCAGCAGAAGCCTAAAGGAGGAAGATGTGCAAAGAAGTATGTTCACATTTCATGGGTAGCTCTCATTTTTGTTACACTGCTGGTCTGCAAAGCATGTTATAAAAGGCACATATTATCATTATAGGCAAATAGTAACATAACATTATAATGTCTTTAAACTCATTTTGCATTCGTATTCTGCATTAGAGTTCCATGTTCAGTTTTCTTCTGTGGCAAGGTGACCAGCTGGATGGAAAAACACTAGAAGTACGTAATTATTGACATTTTGTTTGAGTGAACAAGAGATTTTCTGATTTCGATGTTTTGTCATTTCCTTTAAAGTTACAATATTTTTATTTAGAAATGAGGAAAAATATTGTCAGAATTTCATAAAAACTAAGGCAAAGCTGTTCAGTTCAATACTTGCACCTATAAAAGCTAAAACCTAAGAAAGTGAACAGTTTTTGTAGTGGTCTCTTATTTTTTTTCCAGAGCTGTACATTGTTGAAAAGCAACATCAAAATGTACGAGGAAATAGTTTATGGAGTTAGTGTCACGGGTGGGGTGGCTAAACCCCAACCCGGAGCTACCTCGGGGCAAGGACCAACCAGACAGGCTACGATCCATGCTATATACGTTTTTATTAAAGAAAACAAAGCAGAAACAAAAACCAGGCACGGGGGCCGTCAGAATAACCAGAACTCGAATAACCAGGATCAGGACACAAGGAAAATGAGGCGATGGACACATGGGGAATGACTAACAGAAACAGGCTTAAATACATAACAGAATCAGGGGAAAACACAAGACAGCTGAGACAGACATAAGGCACGTGACAAGCAAACCCCTGAAAACATATCAAAATGAAAGCCCCCCAGAATACCGAACAGAAACATTAACGAAAAATGGACCGTGACAGTTAGAGTGTAACAATATGCTTTGAGGTCTCTTCTTACTGGAGGACCCCTACCATATGTTTTTCTTTTTCCTGCGCTAAACTTTCCATGACCATTTTCCAATCTGTCTTTATGGTTAAAAATGAAAACTGTCTGTTAGAATGAAACAGGCAGTTCATGTGACCACATGCATTAATGACCTTTTTTAAAACAACTTGTCTCATGCAAAAAAAATGCATTTGCAGATAAATTTCTAATGTTGCAATAGTTTAATATGGATTAACCATAGTTATCTATGTGACTACACAGAACTGATGGATCTACTGCGCTCCTCAGTCCTGCACATACCGAGAAGGGTAAGTGAGGATACTATTCTGTCCTCAAATGCACAAGAGATAAACAGGCTGGAGATAAATGGTGCTTCTCTCACAGTGCTTGCGCTCTTCTGTGGCTGAAACACAATCTCTGTGAATGGCACATCTCTATCATGTCAGACTCTTGTCTGGTCCTGACTCCAGTCTTCCTAGCTTATCAGCACCTGTATCTAAGTGTGCCACCTATACATTCTTAACGTTTCACCATTTTTCTTTGTTTTTTATTTAATCAGGGACAAAAATGGACCGATAAATATCATCGTTGGATAATGTTGTACTCCACGTACTTCAATTGTTAAGATGTAGTCATTCAGAGCAGTTTTAATGTAAAATGACCCCTAATACCAGGGGTCACAGTGTAGCTATTTTAGTATCTGTCCAACCAATATTATGTATAAAATGTTGATAATGGGAAATAGTGGCAAATAGTTTCATTCCGCCTTGAATGTATCTCAATAGTACCAAAATCAAAAGCTTATTATAGAACAGATAAAAATGTTCATTTGTTTTGGCCATCTAGGCCCCATAACCACTACTGCGAACGCATGAAATCTGTAAACTGCACCTTTTAGCATTCTGGCAAACATTATCTTTAATTAGAAATGCTATAAAGGCTTTTTGCCAGTGTTTTCCACCATTTTTCAAACAGTGTTTTTCAATCTGTTGCATTGCCAAAGCACATGTGTTTTCTTTTCTTTACTTAATAATAGTCCACGGTAATCAGCTAAATGCTAAATGTTTACACGACAGTTTATTCCTTAAACTCTTCGATATCTCTTTGTTACTGTGCCTTTAAGATTAGGTAGAAAAACACCGGGGTTATCCTTTAAGAATTGAAAATGCACAGCTCCTATAAGGAAGAAAACTAAAATGCTAGTGTAGTTTTAAAATAGAGATCCTTTTATCTACCCATGTCCACCACTGAAGGACAAAGGTGGTATTGTCATTGCAGGTCTATTTAGCTCAACGGTACTTAGTCCAGCTCATCTCTTAAAGATAAACACCCAGGAGATTGCTGATGGAGCGCTTGTAATGCTTTCAGTAATTACTCACATCCTTTTATTTCTCCAGAGCTGAATAAGAGTGACCTTGATGACACTGTAGTCCTTAAATTCCAAGACACAACACCAGAGCGGGTGGGATGCATTAAGAGCGCACCTGTTCCTCAGTCTGACTGAAGTCATTATGTAACAGAGCACGAGTGTGAAAGGATCCCAGCCTTACTCTCCCTTACCTGCAAAACACAGCATCATTACCTTTATTGAAACCTGTGTGGTCTTCTGGAAATTATGTTCAATTGATGGCTGAGAATCAAATATCTGTGTTGAGTTGAAACCATTTTTCTATTAAAAAGGGGGTATGAAGGAACAGGTGTGTCACTGTTTTAATGCTGAGAAAATGGCCCTCCCCTGAGATGGTGTTAATTTAAAAGTCAATGTCTGGCGAGCACTGAAAGCTTTTGTGCTGTGGTTCACAATGCTATCAACAAATGGCCTCGCCAGACTGGCAGACAGGCAAATAGAGGGGGGTTAGGGCCTTCTAGTAGAAATATAAAACAGCCCCTTCGCTGGAATAGAAGAACTCTACCTGAAACCCGTGCTCAGCTACCGGTAACCATCATGACCATCTGGTAGATAACCAAGCGAAACCAAGCTCTGGTACGTTTTTTTCTCCATTCCTTTACATAGTTGTGATGCTGGTAACCATAGTTTATGTTTCCATGAATGGCAATTACACTGAAAATATGCATTGGTTTATAAACGAAAGGTTGTAAACTTCAAACCACGATTTTTAGAAGAAACCCGCTAATTGCTAATTCCTCTTCTGGTGTAGGACATGGCTGCTGTTGGTACTCTTTTCCTTCTTCTCCCAGTGTCGTGGGCCTGTGCTCCTCAAAAAGCTGGTAACTGTCAGACCACCAACACATTTTTCATTTAAAATATGGGAATAGCGTCTTTACTCCACTTCAAATCTGCATGAAAATGTTAGCGTGCTGTGTTTTTTCTGGCTTTTTTAGATTATGTCATGGTTTCCTGTTTTCCAAATGCCATCATTGCAAATGTGCCCGAGTGCCCGTACGGGTGGGAGATAGGGCAGCTGTCTCTGGGAGGTGTGTGCTACACAGGGATTAACACTCCTGGCTTCTACCGCTTCACAATCCCTGACCTTACTCCCAAAAACCACTCGTACTGTGGGACCCTGTCTGAGGTAGGACTTTTTCACATTTCAAGTTTGTCATGTATAGATAATAATGGCACATCGTTACCAGTAATGAAATTCTTGGTCTTAGGTCCCCCTCAAGTTTGCAGTAGAAAAAAGTAGAAAATCAGTAAAAAAAAAAAAAAAAGTTTTAAAAGTGAAAAAACTAATTATCATAAATAATGAATAAATAGTAAAATTATAAGGTGCATAGTAAACAGTTTTCAAAATGTGTGAGTATTTATAAAACGTCTCTAATGCAAGAGAGTGTAGTGTGTACATGTTTAAATACATTCCTGTATGTACAGAGGGTGAGTTTAAAGTGACTGTAGTTTTAAATCTTAAGAGCTTTTCGTCTCTGCTATTCAACCACAATGCATGGACAGGGACAGTTAAAGCATGATGTAAATTGTGCCCAAAAGAATCCATATCGCCTGGCCACATAACACTGATTTCACTTGTTCTTTTCTCACCAGTATGTTGGAGGCAAAGACCCAAGGTATATTTTCTACAACTCAATAGTCTCCAACGACTCCTCAGTCACAGTGCGGAACCAGCCAGTGAACTACACCTTCAGCTGCACGTACAAGGCAGCTTACCTGGTGAACAATGCAGTCTTCAGCCAGAGGTAGACCCTGTTACATTGACTACCCTTTCAGCAGCTATATGTGTTAGAATGCATTCTGACCAATGACTTGCAGCCTTTTTACTAAACCCTCTGCTTTTTCCAGAGTGGCTACAGTTTATGTGAACAACGGGAGTTTAGGTTCTTTTAAGTCTCAGTTGTCTATGAACGTGTTCACAGTGAGTACTGCGACTTTTCTCAGAAACTGTTGGTGTTTCAAATGTGTCCATTGAGGGGATCAGTGGTGAAAAGTGTATAGAGCCATTATGTGGTGCATGTGTACAGGTTTGTGTGGTTACATGCTAATTTACTCCTTTTTTTCTCCCCTAAAATGAAACGGCCTGTTGTGTTACTGTGCCTTTAAGACTGATATGGCCAATTGTTTTATACTGAACCTGTAGATATATGTAAATAGTTTTTGTGACATCACAAAGATTGAACAGCTTAGTTTTAATATCTGAACTGTTTGGGGAGTGAACAGAACATTGTTTTAAATGTTAATGTTTTCATGCTAAATCACACTCTTGATGTGGGGCCTTTCTTGCTTTGCTGTGGTTTGCTGGCTATGCATAACTGTTTTTAGGTTAACTGTGCTTTAACAGACAAATCAATATTGTATATCTACAGCAGTACAAAGCCACCTAAGGGCATAATCTTGAAGGGTGCATGTGTCCTGTTTGCAAATGTAAATTTATATTCCTCTGTACGGCTTATAGAATTCAAAGTTCCTGTATGCGAAAGATGCTCCATATGTGATTGATACATCGGAAATTGGCTCAGAAGTTTTTATTGGAATTGAGGCCAAAGGACTGAGTAACAGGTGTGTCCTCACTTCACTATCAGCTACACACAGTCATTCTTTCTTATTGTACATTCTTATAAATATGCTATATGGAGCCACAATCTGCATCTTTTTTCACAGGTTTAAGGTGGTTATAACAAACTGCTGGGCGACACCGACTCCATATTCGACGGATCGGAAGAGATGGAGTTTAATTGTCAACAGGTAGGTCTGTATTCAATCCAGCCTGTTCTCTGTAGTTCTGATGTAGAGAGTGAATGTGTATATACTGTATGCTGTTCAGCTTGTGTTCTTTGATCCCAGCTGCTCATCAGATAACACAGTGACCATTTTTGAGAATGCCAAAGACAGTCGCTCCATGTTCAAGTTCAATTCGTTCCGCTTTCAACGATTAGAGAAGGTGTCCACCGTCTGGCTTCACTGCGAGGTTCAGGTGTGTGATGGTGAAAAACTCTTCTGTCAGCCGGTAAGTATGACCATCCACACGCAGTGACCGTACAGCTTCAGAACGTCAGTGTTTTCCAACAATAAGACCCTAAACCCTATCGTTCAATCCCTGTAAAGACTCCATGTACATTGAAAAGAGCCAAAGTGGAACCAGATCCAAGTGGAGGCATTTTAACAATGGAGTTTCAAATCAGAGGTAGCAGTTTTTTCTAATATTGCGAATACGCAGTTGTTTTTGATGTGTGACGGACTCACTGTTCTTTAAATCTTGTTACTTGCAGCTCAGCATTCCTCCAGTTATACACATCTTGCAGGTAATTTCTTGCTTTTTAAGAATGTCTTACTTTTTTAACGGCTGATAAAAACCTGATTGAAACAAATGAGTTCTGAATGCAAGCAAATATGATGAATATACTCCGTCGTTTACACACATATAAACACTTCTATCATCGCTGTCACCTCCTGTTTTCTCTATGATATGAATTTGTTTTATATACACATCATGATGAATGCACTCATAACACACCTCTTAATGGAACTGGTGTTTTTTTCTTCTTTTATAAAGATAGCATTTCTGAAATATGAGGTCATACCCAAATGTTTGGCCCATATTACACGTTATGTGGTATTTGAATTTAACATATTCGAACAAACGTGACTTATGCAAAAGTTATGGAGTATATGGGTGACAATTAAATATATATTTTTAAAATATTAAAAAGAAATACAAATCATGCACTAAAGTTTGCAGGAGACAAAAAAATATTCCAACGGAATATCATATTCATCTCAAGCAAATTGTTTGTTCCTGGAAAATTTACCTGTGATTTTTTTTCTCTGTTCTACAGGCACATTTCTATGCATGCTGTGTATTATTCTACTGAATACAGTTCTAGGTTACACCAGTTTGTAAAAGATGGTTAGCTTGTGTGGTACATAAAAAAAAAACAAATAGCAACACATTTGCTATTAGGCATACACACACACACACACACACACCCACACACATGCACACACACACACACACAGAACAGCCATACAAGGGTCTCAGGGAGTGTAATACACATTCCTACTAAACACTTGCTTACATCTTGAATTCTTTTTTTTAGCACCCTTGTACACTTGAACCACATCAGTGAAACATAGTTACAAACATAGGCGAAGGCAGTAGTGTCACAGATAGGGATAAAAGACACGTTGTTTGGTTCCTGTGTAAAGATATTTGTAACTTCAGTAAAAAATGATGTAGAACAGTTTTGTGTCTCAATTTTTTTGCCCAAAGGAACATAAAAAAAATGGAGGTAGGTTTTCAGAGTGGCCTCTAAATGTCAGGAACAGTCAGTGTGTGAATGCCGGGCGTTTTACCCGTGGTCTGAGTCCTGTATGTCCGTCCTCTCTCTTTACTCTCCGTATCATTGGTGGATTGGTTTGACTGATCTCTCTCCTGCTGAAATATCTAAAAAGAATGTCAGTAGGCATGTCAGTAACAGCCCAGAAGGTTGCTTTTGATTGAATTTCAGTTCAGCTATTAAGGAAAGCTGCAGTTAACATTTTTCCACACCCTCAGTCCATTCGCTGGTTCAGAAAAGAGCCACCCCCTCCCCAGATTTACTCTTTATCTTATCTGGATCTTCTTGTGGGACATAGGTGAAGGAACCTGTTATTCATTTAAAATGTAGAACAAAAACCTCATGGCCTTGAGAGGCTGTACGTTATCAACAAAACTGTTACTGTAATTACTATCTCTATGAAAGTTATTGGTAGTTTTTATTCATTGGTAGAATACAATAGAATAAAGCACAATAGAATCGAATACAATAGAAAAGAGCATACGCATATGACAATGGATTATTGGCACCCCAACCCACAAAGAAAATAAATAAATAAACAAACAAGCAAGTAAATGAATAAAATCAAGCATAGTGCACAGCAAAAATACAAAAGAAGGGAGAGGTTTGTCTCTTCAGGACAGGCATGAATGTTTTGCTGATTTTTTTATGGGTATCTTGTGCTGTGTAATAAAGAATCAGGACAACACAGGGATGAGTTCATGCAGAGCCTATAAACGTCACCCCCTGAACTAAAGTCCTGCTCTGAATTTGCAGAACTGAATCTAAATCAGCCAGTCCTGCTTCTCCTTTGTTGATAACGTACAGTGAGAATGTCAAAAGGAGATGAGCATATCTTTACCTCTGCTGCTGTTCCTGGACACGTTCCTGAATCGCAGTGCTGTGGTGTCGGAGGAAACTTCAAACCCACTTTACTGTTCAACCAGTACGTCTTCTGAAGCCCCTTTCCCTTGTGAGAGCAGTGACAAAGAGAAAAATTCAGAGACGCACACAAAAAATCCCATCAAAAAAACCCCAGTAATGAAGTGTATACCTTCAACTCAACCTCTCCCCTCACCACGAGTTCATAAGAGCCCATCTTCAAGAGAATATCAGCGGTGCTCTGAGAGATATGAATCCTGAGTGCTGCGAGGAAGTCAGAATTCATCACTGAACAAAGGGAGTTCCTGTGTGCGTGTGTATTGTGTGCCCATGGTGATTTTATAGACATCTAAAAGCCTATTTAAAATAAAGATCCACTGAGGTGCTTACGCAAACTGTTGCTTTCCATCCTGGAGGCAGTGTTCACTGTGTCTCCAAACAAGCAGTAGCGAGGCATTGTAGTGCCCACCACACCAGCAACCACAGGACCTGTAGGTGGGGATTTACAATGTCAGCCGAACATATTGTCTGTAAAGAGATAAAATGATTGTTTGGCCACTTCAGATTAGTCAGATTAGTATAATTTTCCTTTTTTAGAGGATGAGTTATGATTGAGGGCCTGCTATTTGTTGCCAACTGCTGCATTTACTTGTTTGCCACATTAACCTCCATTATAGAGACTTTAAACTCATCTATATTCAGGGCAGCTGGTGGCCGCCTAGTGGTTAAAGAGTTGCCCCTGCAATCAGAAGGTTGTGGGTTTGAATCCCAGGCCTGCTAGTGACACCTCTGAGATACTCTCAAGTAAGGTATTGTAACCACACACTGGCTGCTCACTGCTCCATTTAGTGAATGGGTTAAATACAAAGAAAGGATTTCACACTGTGTGCTGTGGTGTGTTACTATAAGCAGGGGTGTCAAGCTCCGGTCCTGGAGGGCCGGTGTCCAGTGCTAGTGGTTCTCCTCAAACACATTAACTAAACCTGACAATTAACTGGTGGGGTGAACCAGGTGTTTGTGATCAGGGAAATCACGTAAACGTTCTGGACCACGGCCCTCCAGGACTGGAGTCCCACACCCCTGCTATAAGGGGTCACTTTACTTTATATCAGAGGTTAATTTTATTGCCTGATTCTCACTTTAAAGGGGAATTCCACTATTTTTTTAACACTTCTCACTATTATACACTCATAATCTGAATGTATAATAGTGAAGATAGCAACATTTAACACTTCTAAAAGCTAACTTACAGAAGCCTGTGTACGTACACTGGGGATGCTGGGAGACATGTCCCCAAAACCTTTTGTTGTGGCCCATTTCTTCCTTACTATTTTTCTTTTATTTCAGTGACTGCTCCCTCCCAGCCCCCATGTCATCAAGATTTTTGCGTTATCTTTTTTTTTTTTTTTTTTCATTTTTATACATTGCAAGACATGGGGAGAGATGTGGTTTCACTGGTCATTTTGCATTTTGAAGATTATCGCCACTACTTTTAAAAAAATCTAAATAGGACAATTTCTCTATGATGCACCATTTTACATAAATCCAAAAGGCTAATTGAATTATGCAGAATTTAGGCTTTTAAACTGGTGTCATTTTGTCAAGCATGTTCATAATACCAGAGTTGATCCCAATCCGTAAGGCCAGCTTATCATTGGGCAGGTGTCTGATTCGGAATCTTTTAATGGCATTGAGGAAATGGAGTGCCATAATGGAGATGTCTTCTGCATGTCGGTTACCGTTGGCTATCGGCAGCCCACTTGCAACCATATATGCATCTCCTATAGTTTCCACCTTACACAACAGATAATTATTGTGTTATTATCATACATTAACATGCTGCTTAGTGCTTAAAACTGAATGCATATAATATGACTTGTACGGGCCATTGCAAATTCCCATTCATAACCAACCTTATAAACATCATAGAGTTTGATGATCTCGTCGAAGAGGCTGTAGAGGTCATTAAGGACTGTTACCACCTCCAGTGCTGAGCTCTTTGCACACATGCTGGTAAAGCCCACAATGTCGGAGAAAAAGATGGTCACTATGTCGTAACTCTTGGGCTCCACTGACTTGCCTGCCATTAGCTGCTCTGCTATGTATCTATAGGAATAAATGCAATTATTATAGCAATCCATAGCAATCCATAAAAGCAAAAAGAGGAGCATTTTTACCTCTGAAAAGGCAGATTAAAAAATATTTCTTATTGTTCTTTAGATCATGTCTGTATTACCGGGGCAGCATACTGGAAAGAAGTTTATCTGCTCTATTCTTCTCCACAGTGAGCTGAGTGGTCCGCTCCTCTACCACTTCCTCTAAATGGTTGGCATACTTCTCAAGCTTGTTCACCATATTGTCCAAGATGTTAGCATGGCTAAAAATATGTCAAAAAATCATCATTCAAATCCATCCACTAATGTAGCAGATGCACTGTTGCCCTTGATACTGTGTGAACATTCCATGGAAAATGGACCAATAGAAATGGTCCTAACTGAGCCGGGTTACTTCATACCAAACCTTTATACCTATATGAGCTATAAGGGGTTGTTATTCATGTTCATTTGTAAATTGGAGTAGAATAGATGAATGTCATGTTTGTGACCTGTCAGGGCTGATGTCCCGTAGGCCTCTCCTGATGGAGCTGAATGGGGGTCTCTGGTCTGGGTTTTCACTCCAGCAAGCATTCAGCAAAGTTACTAGAGCTTCATCGCATATTTGAGCACACAGAGTTGGTCGGAGGGGCTCGCCTGCTAGAGGGGTCCTCAGCTGTTTGATGATTTCTGGCCAAAATATAAATACATATTAAATTCTATTGTATACATCGATATATAAATACATACAATAGAAATTAAGTCAGTAACAAATTCAGTGTCATCTAGTGTGTGACCTCTGTGTGGGGATTACTATCATTTTCCCATAGCATTAACCTCTACTACTGTTATTACTGTTTTGCTAAATATTCTATTTATGTTTACCCACTCGTTTTATAAGCACAGTGCATGTAATCTGTACACATTGTACTGATAAGGACTATTAATAATTATGTGCATGCAAAATAAACACACATCAGACATTGTTGCTGTGGACCGACAACTACTTCCTTCATTAACCCCACAAACAATCTAATTGGTTTAGAATAAAGTTGACTTTGTAAGGACTGTTTCCTAAATATGATTAATAGATCTGCATAATTTCTGAAGAGCTGGACGTGGTTTGAGCAGACTGAGACATATTTTGGTGACGTTTTATAAAAAAACAATTTTAGATACTTGGCTGACAAATTTGGACTCCAAGTGGTCAGTTCTGTAAATGAACAATTAATGGTCCTTTAATGGTTATATATGGTTATATTTCTTGTATATGGTTTTATTGTTTTTTTGCATAGCCGTCTGTGTATTATATTTTATTTTTGCCTGGGTTTCTGCTCGTCTGTAGTTAAATGTCATGGAGAAACTAAAGTTCTTTACTCACTCAACACATCTATGGTGATGACTTTGACTTTGACTTTGCTGTCTGATCCTTTGACAGCCCTTTTCACTTGTTTCAAATCACTACAACTGGGAAATGAGTGATATAAAATGACAGCATCGTTTTGATATTTCTGTATAACTTTGACCTCTGAGGGTTATGTTTGTTGCGTGAAAGAGCACCTCTCATCAGAACTCTCAGTGTAAGTATCCAGACCTTCGTATAAGAGTGCTGAAGGAAATCAAACATTACCTTTTGGTTCTAGCTGTATGTCGTGATAGGGCCCCACTTCTGTGCTGTAGATCAGCTCACGCATAATTATAGCAAAGCTAAACACGTCTCCCTTTTGAGTACCATTGTATGGAAGGCACACTTCTCTCAAAAGCTCTGGAGCGATCCAGAACATCTCTGAAAAATAAGAGAAAAGGCTGATTATACATTCAAAGTTCTCCTGATGTGCTTATAAATTATGTCTTTATTTCATTTCATTTATGTATTTGTATAGATGTATACACACACACACACACACACACACACACACACACACACACACACACACACAGAGACACACACAAACACACAGACACACACACACACACTAGAAAGTACAAACCTTCATATTTGGGATTCTCGAGTGAGATGAGTCTGTGCTGGGTGCCATGTTTGAACTGCCAGAGGCCGAAGCCTGAGAGCTTGACCTGCAGCCGGCTGTCCACTAAACATGTGGTTGGTTTCAGATTGCCATGAGATTTCAGGCTGCTCCTGTGGAGGTACTCCATTCCCTGAAAGACAACAAGAACACAGCAATCCACAGTGCAGATGCTTACCAAACAATATAGTATATTCTATTAATAAAAGTAAATAAGAAGTCATTGAGGCAGAGAGTGGACTGAATAAATAGTTTGCATTGACACACTCTTAGAAATAAAGGGGCCAGAAGCTTCCTTGGAGAGATTAATCAATAAACCTTTAACAGATTGTTCTGAATATTTCTGTAAATTGGTTTCTACTCACATTGACAATGTCGTAAGCAAAGGACAGCTTAAACATCCAGTCCAGCTCTATTTCACTGTTCCTGAGAACATCCTGACATTGAGAAAAGAAACAAAAGATCTACTTTGCATCTCGTTCAATAGAAAACATTATCCTATATAATTTTGCCAGTTCAGTCAATATGGCTAGTGTTGCTCACAGTGAATGGAAGCCAATAGTCACCGAACAGCATCAGTGACTGCTAGTTTTTATTCGTATGTGGTTGTATAGCATGTAAGGCTGAAAGGACAAAGACTAGTTAAAATGAAATGTTTACCTTTAGGCTTCCTTTCTTGCAGTATTGTATGACAATACAGATATTAGGTGGTTCATTACAAACCCCAAAAAACTGCACCAAGTTCTCATGTTTCAGCTCCTTCATCTGGAAGCATATTAAACATCGTAATCTATTAACAACATAGAGGAGAAGACTCTTAAAATACTCCACCTTTTAAAATAAGACACCCTCAGCCCTTATGAAAATCTTCATTTTACCATACTCAGCTCAGCGATGATCGCTGATTTCTTGAGGTCGCGAGGGAGTTGATTCCTCAGGTATTTGATTCCTACGTGATTTCCCTTAGATATGAACAGATTGAAAAAAGGTTAGTTCAGGACTTTTTTTGGCCAATTTTGGCGTAAAAATGTGAATCTGTGGTATCATTAACCTTTGATAAGGAAGTAGACTCTTTGACCGTTTGTACCTGAAGCAGACCGATTGTGGCGTAGATGCTCTCTTTGCCATTTGTGTCCTTTAGACCATAGCTGTTGGTGGAGAAGAGGGTCTGAGAGCCACCACTTCCACTTTTACTTGGAGTCGTGTTCAGTGACAGTGCTTGTACTCCCTGTGAAAAAAGATGGTGCTAAACTCAACTTGTGTGTTTAAATCTATCTATTCTATTTTCTCCCTTTGCAACACTGCATAATTTGCCATTCATTCCACATGAATAACATGGCAGTCAACTGAGATTCAACCGCAGTGCACAGTTCTCTGCCGGACATGTAGTATATTTAAATTAAAAAACATATAGCAGGAGGACAGAACTATGAATTTTTATTGCAGATATCTGATTTTCCTTTGTTGAGCTTCTCCTTTTTTGGTGTTGGAGTTCAAGTTAAGCAATAGGCAACAAAGACAGCAATGCAATTTATTTGTTCTTTAAATGGAGCTCACATGTTTATGAGAACATACTAATATTAAATAAGAAGACTCAGATATTGTCACGGTCGCCTCCCCCTCCCCCCGTAGAATCCGTTCCCAGTCTCCCGAGTATTTGTTTTGCGTTATAGTTTATTTCTTTTCTCACGTCCCCAGTATTCTGCTCTCTTTCTACTTTCGTTCCTGTCTCCGTGTCTGTCCCTGTTCCCAGGGTGGGGGTAGCTCAGTGGGTAGGATACTTGCCTCCGGACCAAGAGGTCACAGGTTCGAATCCTACCTCCAGCATACCACCACTGGGTCCCTGAGCAAGACCCTTAACCCCAAGTTGCTCCAGGGAGACTGTCCCCTGTAGGTAGGGAATGGAAGTCGCTTTGGATAAAAGCGCCTGATAAATGCCGTAAATGTATCCCAATCCACTTCTGTTCCTCCCTTCCTCCCTTTCAAGTCATAATGCCTTATTTGTATCACGTCCCACCATTGTGAGTTTCACCTGTTTCCCATTCATGTTCAGTATTTAAACCCCAGCCTGACCCCTGTCCTGTGAGTCTGTATTTGTCTTCCTTTGGTGTCATATGTGCTCTGGTTTATGCCCTGTTTGTTGCTGCGTGTTGCTAACACTGGAATTTGATTTACCTCGTTGTTCCCCTTGCTTGTATGCGAGGGAGGTTCTCCTTGGTTTGTTTTTTCCTGTTCCTAGAAGCACAAGCCTAGCCGTTTTGGATTTCTGTTCATGTTTGTTTTTGCTTTGTGATTCTGAGCCGGGGTTTTGTTTTCATTTGCTGTAATCTTGTGTTCTGTGTACAACCTTTTGCCTGTACTGCCATAGTGTCCTCCCCTTCCCTTACACAAGACCCACCATGACAGATATTTCTTAACACACACATGGACAGTCACAGAAAACATAAGTTGGATTAATTATTTGACCCCTCCCTGAGTTTCTATCTTTTATTTAAAGTTAATTTTTCAATTGTCCTTTTGACGTGCTCTCTGTTTCTGTTAAAATAAACCTACCATTAAAATGATGCTGTTCTGACACTTTCCATTTCTTTATCATTGGACAAACTTACAAAATCAAAAAGGGGTCAAATAATTATTTCCTCCACTGTATATCCCTACAGAATGAGCAAGGGATGTGGTTTGGGGAACTGCAGTTCAATAACTTCAGCTTAATTTGGAATGCTTTATAACCATCAAACATGAAGCACCCTACAGAATGTGTTTCAGGTTCCCTTCTAAAGACACAGTTTTACTCCTTATGTCTTGGAATCTCCTTTAAAGCCTGTTAGATCTGTATCAGCTGATTCCAGTGCTAGTCAATTCCAATCACACACCTCTAATTTCAGTGCAGGCTGGGAGGAGGGGTCTGTAACCAACCTTAGCCTCTTTGATGATGGTAATATCAGAGTAGTCTATAAGCCACCAGTTGTTGTCATCTAGTCTGGTCTGCAAACGGATCTTCTGCATGGTCAGCAGAGTGATGAAGATCAGCGCTGCCACTCCAAACAGAGGCACAGCCACCAACAGAACCACTATATAAATCTCTGAGTCAACAGAAACAAAACGCAGTGAAAGCATTGGCTTACCCATGCTGCAGTGCTACCGTAGAACACAGGGCACAATTTAAACAGAGAAATACAGACATATTATACTGTACTTATTATACTTTTTAGTCTATAGTCAGGTTGATAGGTTACCACTGTTAAGCCATTCACAGAGCTCATTGTCAAACCCACACTCTGGGTTATCGGTTGGAATTTTCCCTGTAGGCCAGATCACATTTGAAAACATTGGCGTTGTCCTACAAAAGAGATACATGCAAATAAATAAATGAAAAAAATAATAAAATGTTGATATCTCTGATGTCGAGGTATGAAGAGCAACCAGAAAGCATGAAATGTTTTTGTCATACTTGACCGTTTTTGAATTACTGTCGAAATTCAGAACAGAGACAAACTTCATGCGGTCGTCACTTTTTTGCAAGTCGTAGACTGAGTAGTCCGTATTCCTTTCTCCATATTCATCAAAGTGCACTAGACCCGAGGCTCCTGCCGAGAACATTTGACCCATGTTAGTTCCCTAGCATAACTCTTGGACTCGAACATGGTGTGTTGATGGTGTGTTCCTGGTGTAATGATGGTGTATAATCTTGGGTGAATTACCGTAGAACCTGATGCTGTTTTTGTCTCTGAGCTTCTGGAGAATCTCTTGTCCGTCATTAGGGTTTTTGCCATTTTTGAGGACCTCCTTTAGGCCCATGGCATAAAGCAGCACTGCATCATGCAGGTAGCTAGCATATGGGCTAACCTATAACATCAGTGAAGAACATACAAACATGATCTCAGGCTTGAGTGTGATATCTTTCCGTGAAAATGTTCACATTGTCAAGATTTCTCACCTCTCTGTCTGAGGAGAGATTGCTGTAAAACGGAGCTCCTTTCAGTCTCTCATAGACACGCTCAAAGAAGTCATAATAATCGTATCCTTCGTAGGACTTCTCAGCAATCACAAACACCATGTCGAAGGCTTTCAGTGGTGTTTGGCCGTAGTCACTGACAACCTGTTTCCACAGATTATCCTAATTACAGGAAGGAAAATGGAACGAGATTTAGAACTGAGCTGAGTTCAGTATAGGAAATCCCCGAAATGACACCTATGAACAATAATCACATATATTAAGCAAACAGAATGCAAAAGAAAATAGACAGAACAGTTTGGTACTGAAAACCCTCCTTAAAACAGGGTTACTCTATGTTAAGCACACAATAATCACACATGTTAAGCACATAATAATAATAATATATATGTTATGCACACAGGCTTTATTTCAGTTACTGTTTATTATTTTTATACTGTTTATTTCAGCATACTGTTTATTAGAAACTTCTTAAAACACATCTTTTTGAATTGGCTTTTGATTGTCTGATTTTGTATTTTGTCTTGTTTTATTTCATCTGATTTTATTTTAATTGCTTATATATGTGCTATATGTAAAGCACTTTGGTGAAATAGGGTTGTTTTAAAGTGCTATAGAAATAAAAATTTACTTACTTACTTACTTAAGTGTACAAACACTCGTGACATGTTCTTGAAAATAACAACAGTTTGGGCAGTGGCCAATTAGGGCCAGGGGTTTTTGTTAATGTTTATCTGCTTTGCTCTGTTTCAGCTCTGTTTGTTCTTGGTTTTTTCTGTTCTTGTATCGGTTTTATTTTTAAGTGTTTCTAGGTTGTGCTGTTGTCACGTGTTCGTGGTCATGTGTTATTGGTTCCCAGCTGTCTGTGTTTCATGCCTGATTTCTGTGTGTACTTGAGCCTGGTTCTGTTAGACCTCCCTCATCTGTCCATCGTCATTTCTGAGCGTCATTTCTGGTCGTCCTTATGTCTGGAGTGTCTGGTTCCTGCCTGTTTTATTTTATATCTGTATCGAGTGGCCCGCGTTGGAGCTTAGCAGCTCCACCTGTGACATATTGTTTGCAGTTCTAAAATGGACTATAGCTATATAAACTTGATGATAACTAGCTTTATTTGAATGATGAATATCTGAACTTATTTATTCAGTGAATGTAAAGTATATTCCAAAGGCTAGTATTTATCAGTAATTACTGATAATGTCCTGGAAAACAATAGGTAAAATGTACCCCCCTCCCTTTTTGCATGCATGATCACTCTACACACCAATCTGTTATGCACAATTCCAGTCCTGGGCTCACTTAATGGGCACATTAAGGTGTGGTAATATTTGTCCTTTTTTTAGCTGAATGGTTAGTCATCATGACTAGCGCTTTGTCACTTCCTCTAGTGCAAATGGAACATTTGGTTTAGACAATTGTGTCCTGATTTTTAAAAATAGCTTACTTTCATTTTTCATTTATTTCCATTTTTGTGTTTAGTTTCCATTTGTGATTTTCTTTCTTAATCAGAGGTTGAATTCCACACATCACAACAAAGCACATCTATACATCAACAAAAGGTAAGTCTCTATTTCATCTGTGATGCAATATATGTGTCTTTTATGGATTATTACAAGGTTGAAAATAGCAAGATGGACTTTTTTAACCGGGTCCAAATAGAGATTTACCTCATTTGACTGTCTTGCAGGTTACTCACCACATTGCCACTGACCTCAAACTGCTGTACCAGGAGAAAAACATACTCTCCGTTCATCAGCCCCTGTCTCTCAGCCTCCATCATCAGCTTAGTGGAGTCCTCGGCATTACACAACACAACGATCACTGATGGGGAGAGAGTGGTAGAAGCACATTTCAGATATGTAGGTCCAAAACTATGTTAGAAAAAGTATGCAAAGCATGGTATACATTTATAGCTGCTATTGGCAAAGGCAACACTGATCGTGTATTAAAATGTGTTTTCTGTAAAGGATAAGTTCTTCAGCAAAACTTTTCTTTTAGGACCAAACCTTTGCATATCACTCTAAATATATTTTAATAAATAAACATATTTTATTCATTATTATTATCAGTAATAATCAGAACTTAAACGATCAATCTTCAGACTGATATAACACAATGCACTGGTGCATATTACACTACCATAAAAAATGCAGCCTCTTGTGTAACAAAAGTATGACGCCTGTTGGTGGACATACACAGTATAGGCAGTACAATAATTGCAAAGGCGCAGTGGGTCAACACTGGACATTAAAGGTTAATGTTCTGAGAGGACTGTTCTAGTTACAGTGGTGCAAACTCTGACTCATATAAAGTAAAGAAACCTTGCATCATTCATTGATGTAAAATTGGACGCACCCTAAGGGCACAAGGACAATATATGAATTGTCATCACTCAGGTTTCAGCTATCAAAGGGCAAATTCCACTTCATGGTCTGAGGCCCAAAACAGTTCAGGTGGAAGAATGTACCAACCTCTTGCAACCTTGGAGATGTGCTTCACGTTCCGGTGAATAATTTCAGGGTCATTGGGATCAAACTTGACGCTGCTGGTCACAGTTACCTTGGCTTGGAGTTGCTGTTCCACAGATTTCCAAAGAGCATCCACTTTGTCCCACGTATTGGAGTCTGCACCTCCTCCAATGATCCCAACGTTCGTCCACCCAAAGTACTCCAAAGTCTTTAGCAAAATTTCACCTACTCTCTTAAGCGGAGGCACTACTTTTATGTACGTATCATACACAAGACCATTGTCCATTTTGGGTGTCTGTCCCACAAAGCCAAACATTGGAATGCCCCACTTAGATGCAATGAGACCAGTGACCTAGGCCATACATGACACAGTGTGAACCTTTTGAATTCAAATCACAAAATTTGCTAAATGACTGCACACACAAACACAGAGACAGGAACAATATGAAATATAACGTCTCTTCCAAAGAAAACCTCAAGATGAAATGCTATTCTACACATACAATGTTGGGTTTTAATAAGATAGGTAGATAAGTAATGTAAAGTTAAAGTAACATACATTCATATTTTAGCAGGTAAAATATGATTCAACTCTTAAACATCTCAATCTAAGTCTAGGTCAAATCACACCTTAGAATAAGAAACTCACCTCTGCCTCCTCTGGACAAGGCGGGCCGAAGAGTGCTGATATATTTTCCCGCCAAACTTGGTCAATGAAAGCTCCAAGTGAAATCTTTGCATTGCAGTCGGTGTTCACATACACAAAGTCCAGAGTGTAATTTCCAAGGAAAGATGGATTGGAGTTGATTTTGTCTATGGCCACCTGAATGGCAGAGCCCAGTTTCTGAGCACTGAATGGATATGATGCATTTCGAGGAGCCTGGAACCCTACAAGCAACCTGTTTGGTTTACTTTGACTGCAGGCACCATTAGTAAAAATGGAACATAAAAGAAATATCAGAGGCAGTTGTTTTGTGTGCTCAGTCACTCTACAGTCTGATATTCCTTTCATCTTATCTGTACAGATCTCAAATAGGGCACATGTGAAATACCGTGGGAGATTTAAATGGCTTCGTGGATGACGCGGCGTCGTGTTCTTCTTCCTTAGGGAAATCAGTTTTAATAATGCTTCTGGCAGTTAGCACTTCCAGAACCTGTGTTTAAGTCAGCATGATGATTTGATAGTGCTGTCCACACAAAATGGCCAAACGATGCCATATGTGTTGTATTGCAATTTTGGTAGCATTTTGTCTCATGTTGTCATATACTGTCCTGACAGATTAGAATCAGATCCCAGAGGAAACTGCTCATGCTTTGACTGTACAGACACACAAAGACACAAAGACAAGAAGAATACAAAAGTCAAAAACAAAACTCCAGAAAATTCTCTGAAAATGCTTTGCACTAAATACTATGATATACAGTATATACAAAATTCTGTGGTCAGTAAGAAAAGTTACTAAATAAATACAAATGAAAAAAACTAATAAATACATGCGCTGCTGTGCTGGTTCAATATTATGCTATATATTTATATCCTGGTTATTATTATTGATAACGTCACTGGTTCTCATTACCTGTGCGTTATTATTTGCATTAATCAAGCCTGCCTTTCCATTTCGTAGCTACCTATTATGGAGCACTTCACAGTCCACACAGTACATTTTAAATCCTTGGCTTTTTGCAAGGTCACCAAAAACAGAGCATATATCCATACTTTCGGCTTACAGCAGTTTGCCCCACCCATTCAAACTAAAGGTAAAAGGAATATATTTCTTTTTTTATGACACAGGACAGCCAATCAGAACAGAGTGATTAACATACATCTGCTTAAAAGCACAGTAACAGATAACTAAGTTTAATTTTTGAAATTATTTTGTGACAGAAAATGACACAAATGTTACAAGTGGAAAAAATAAACATTTAAAAATGAAGTAAAGTTGTACAACAGGAACTCAAACCAAATCCCTGCCCCTGATCAATGATTAAATTAATATTACAACCCAACCCTTATCTGTGCGAAAACGTTTATTCTTTCTCTGACACATTTGGTTTATCTGTGTCACTCTGTCACATTTTTATATAAGAGAAATGAGTGTACGTTAATTTGTGTAACCTCACAAGTGTGATTAGTGGTCACACTTGGCATCTGGATCGAAGGTCAGAAAGCGGCATAGCTCAGATTTATGAGATTGCATCCTGTGCAGCTGGGTATACATAAATAAGGTGTTTAGTCTCATCTCACAGGTCGGTCTGATAATGAAGAACAAATGACGCAGGTTTTTAATACGAACGTCTACAAAGAGTGTGTTTCAAACCTGCATACGTGCTTTCAACTTTGACCCATTATAGGCTCCATTAGACAACACTCCATCCTGTGGCAATATCAGAAACAAGGGCCTTGACTGCTTCCACACTTTCTTTCTATTCCACCTTTTATCAGCCACCGATTACGAACCGTCCAAAGGTGCCTTCAGCTTATCGCCTTCCTTAGCCTTCATTACAGTCAAATGTCAAAGTTCAGTCGAGGCTCCCGTCCTGGAGAACGGTGATAATGATGCAAAGAGTGAGTGAAGAAAGTGATTCGTCCACAGAGTCGTGCTGAGACGCGCCTGTCAACTGCTGAAAGGTGTTGATGATGGGAGATGAGCGACTGTCAGATGCTGCTCCCTTGTTAGCAGCTGTCCCTGAGTCTCTGCTGACTGAAGGCTGTGCTTTACAATAATGCTGAGAATGATGTGCTGCTGCATCATCATCATACACAGATGGCTTACCTGTGTGAAAGTAATACTCACACTGTGTCTATGGAGTGTCCTGGTGAAGCACTTGAACATCCTATTACTTAAACACTTAATTAAATACATAATTACTTTGATTAAATGACACCACAATTTAAACAGAGTACAGCATACATGGAGTTTATCTAGATATAAAAATGATAGCAGGTGTAGTATATGCGAGGGTGGAGGTAGCTCAGTGGGTAGGATACTTGCCTCCGGCCCAAGAGGTTATGGGTTCAAATCCTACCTTCAGCACCACCACTGGGTCCCTGAGCAAGACCCTTAACCCTAAGTTGCTCCAGGGAGACTGCCCCCTGTAGTTAGGGAATGGAAGTCGCTTTGGATAAAAGCGTCTGATAAATGCCATAAATGTAAATATATATGTCTGTAATGCTGGATATATCGACTGCTGTGTAATAAGCCGTGAAGCACCTTCTAGTAGTCTGCAGGTGGACCTGTATGCAGACAGAAGCAGAGGTTGTAGGAGTAATGAAAATGTTAGCGAAAGAAATAAAAAAGAGTTGCAGAAATACTCAAACTTCAGTCTGGTTATAAACAAGTAGCTTTTAAAGGTGCACAGATAAAATGTCCAGAACTGCTGCTGTAAAGGGTATTCATGGGAGGAGCATAGATACATCAACTGCAATGAAGAGCCAAGTGGCATTCTTGGTTCTTTCATTTTTGTAATATCATATTAAAAAGCTATTATATTATGTATATTAAAAAGCTTTTAAATGCTGGGCTTTATGAAAAAGATTAGTTTGTGTTTCCTACAGTAATCAAACACTGACTTGTTTTAAGGGTAATTTTGGAGCATCTCTTCATTCGGCTCACTCAGTGTCAGTGCACCCACTGGCATTGTTGGATATCAGACTGATCTTCAGATAAGCACAGGGATATTTTTCTCTGAACTCTGAAACGTTTGGCCAGGTCAGACATGCAATACAATGTCAAAACGACACGCAAAAACAAACAGGTAGACCAATCTGCCTCTTTTGCATTTTTTTTGCGTATTGTTAGATGCCTTGTTTATTCTCAGAGGAATAGACGTGAATGTACACGCTGGACATAAACACTCGTCTGTGCCAGGGGAGTATTGCAACATCCTTAGCCTTCATTGTTTTATTGAAACATTGCCGCTCTATGTTTATGTCCGTATTCATTTTTATTATCAGCCAATAGATAGTGGCCACGGTTCAAAGGTCTTTTGTATGCCGTGAGCTATTTTATGAGACCTGTACACATGTCTTCCTCAGTCTTCCTGTGTGACTTTACTGGGGCAGGAGGCTCTTTTTTGTTTCCAGCTGATTTACCAGAGGGACAGCAGACTCCTACAGGACAGACAGGTAATGGAAAGAGGGCATAGAGCTGGGCCTGCGGGGTGATTGTGTTTCATGTATCCATTATAATGATTATAATGAGAGAGGGTTAATGGTCGAGTTGTTCTGTATGAGGTCTTCTGTGTTGGGGATCAGTGACAAGGTCAGGGTCAATGCTGAGTCAATAATGGAGATAGATTTGAGGTAGATTTGGCCGGAATGCAACAGAATCAGGAATAAACAGCAGGTAACCCTGACAATGATGACGCTGTCAAAAGTTAAAGACTAATGGTTCTGCATTAAGAAGAACTGTAGAAAAGTGTATAACTGAGTGATATGTGATGTTTATACAGTTCATACAGTTATGGGATGTTTATACAGTAATGTATAATGTATTTGGGAATAGCAGATCAGATTTTTTAAGCTCTAAGACATTTATAGTGATTTTTAAGCCAGTTAACACAAGCAAAATGCTTGCTGGAGTGTTGAATGTGAATAATTTCTCTTTTTTATAATTAAGATGCAAACAAGTTCACGAAATTAAAACACAAAAAGGCAAAATAGCACCAGTTTGTATTTACTGATCTTAGCTGTTATCAACATGTGATTGTTGTAGTTGTTATAAATAGTCATTAAAATGGTTATATTTGCATTGTAGTCATTTCAACCGCTATAAAGAACTCTGATCAGAAAAGCCATTCTGAATAAGTTTGCTCCTCATCAACTAGATAGATTCCCATTTTCAAAAGTGCCTAGAAATTTGATCTGTTTATTTGTTATATTTTTTTAATCTTTTTCCTCGAAATGACAATTTGAAGTGCTACTCCTGAAACAAAATTTGCATGCTGTAAAATAATTTCTCAACCTTTACATTTGCCTCACACCATAAAGTAATGTGAATTTAAAACAGACACAAGATGAAATGCTGTCTGCATTTCGCCTGAAAGCCTTTCGAGTGAAGGTCATCATTTGGATACCTATGTAGATGATAGGAGACGCTAAGTTGAGTTCGATGCTGATGGGTTTGACCTGAAAGCTGCTGAAACTGGTGTTAGTCAGCAAGCTGGAAAGTAATCAGTAGTACTGTCCCCTGTGAATAACATTGACTTCCTACATGTCTTCCTATTCTACCATCACTCCCTGAAGTTTTTGATACTGTTTGGTTGCCTTGCTCTTCCATCACAGTGTTTATTTTTCAGCCCTAAGCTAATTCATGTAAACCAAAAAATACTAGTCTTTGCTGGGCGGCGAAGTTAATAACCCACATAAGTAAAAGACGAAATGAATATTTTGGAGAATATGGAAGCACGACAGAGAAAAACAGTCATTTAGACTGTCAGACTATTCATTTTTTCAAATGCTCCTGTCAGTTCTAGGTAAAGGCTTGCAGAAGGAGTTAATTTGATTAAGGAGGATTTGTGGAGTGATTTTAAATGCATGTGGGAATTCCTCATGTTGGCACCTGTGACACACAGAGGAGATGTCCCTTGATAACGAGATTGTACAGTACCAGTCCACCTCTTTACCCTTTGATCTGATCTCTGACCACTCACAGCTATCACACTTCTAGATCAAAGGTCTCTCACTGTAAGTTTAATAAATGCCGCTTATAGTAATAATTTTACCTGTCGTGGCCTTGATTAAGCCCATCGTGTCAGATTAGTAAAACTGTTCACATGCTTTATTCTGCAGTCTCCCATAGTGCTTGCTTGTCTAGATATAGACAATATTGTCCATGCTCAAAGAGCACTGAACAACTGCATGATTCAGGTCTGTTTATTTGGATTAAGCACAGTGCAGTGTATGAAACGCAGAAGTAAAATAAATAAAATATACGCAGAAGTAAAATAAGTACTCATGATGAAAATATGGCATTGGTGGTGCAGTGTACAAAAACTGTAATTACTAGCATGCTAGTAATCTAGCAATAACTCTCATCTCTAGTAATTTGATCAATGAATGAAGGAAAGAATGAATGAAACTGACCCATGCAAAAGTAATGGCACTGTTAACATTTTAGATGATTTTTTCAATAAACCCAGAAACTAAAGAGAAACTGGAGACTAAAATGTCAAATAAATAATGTGACATGCAGAATGGTGTTCATGATGTGTGAATGTATTTTCACTTAGAAAATCAAAGAACAGAGGTGTACAGTAAACCCCTGAAACTTGCAGGTGTTATAGTCCAAGAGCACCCACGAATTGTGAAAAAACGCCAAGTTGTGATGTGGTTTTAAATGTAGTTTTTTATAGTACAAAACCCTAAATATGCCCCCAAATATGCTCCCAAAACACTTCAATTCATTTCAAAGTCAGGTTAATACATTATCTGTAAAGAAAACTGTAAAGGTAAACTTGGGACACGCAGAAACGCTGGACTGCATTTGCCAGAGATGCGTCTCAGGGCAGCAGTAAGGAGAAATGAGTAACGTTCTCGGATTGGCTACTTTCAAACCTCCCACCTCTGAATACAGAGGTATTTCACCATCCCAAGACACACTTTATTATACAGTTGCTTTGTGTTCTCTTGACAGTACTAAAAATGCATACAGCTATAGTTTATATTTAGCTATATTTTTGTAAATGTAGCTGAATTTACATTAATATGTATGTTACAAAACTAGCACATTCATGAACATTATATATGACCACGAAAAAAGCAAAAAAAAGAATTCCACAAACAAAAATCCATGAACAACTGAGGCTGTGAACTCTGAACTGTGACACTGTAGGAGAACACTGTATTAGCTTTTGCATGTGATGGTACAATGAAGCACTTTTAAGTGATACTTATAGACTTATGCTTTTGGTTAATCTGGAATTGCTTATTTTCCTGTCGCCCCAACAGGTCTGACAGCATGAACTTCCTCTTTGAGTTTCTTTTCTCTCCCTTGCCCACCCCGGCCCTGGTCTTCTTGTTTGGACTTGGAGCAGTTGCCCTAATTTATGTCAACACCAGGCCAAAGCCCCTGCGAGCACCTATAAATCTAAACAGGCAGACCATGGGCATTGCGGTAAGAGCCCTCCTTGTCCACTGAAGACTCAAATCTATATGATGGCTTACATAAGAATTAGGTTGACTTTTTGAGAGATAGGCTGTTATCATTGCAGCTGGTACTGGAACTGGAACACAACTTGTCAACGATGTATTTTCTTTTTTACTTTGCTTGCAATTTATGATGACTGATTTGCAGGGCGGAGCCAGAAAGAGTGCCCTTTTGAAAGAGGATACCTTGATATCCTATTTGCACGAGGATGCTAAGACTCTGTATGAGGTTTTCCAGAGGGGATTACATGTCTCAGGTAGGAGACCCTCCAGTCTCTGATAACTAATGAATCAATTAATTACAGTCTGCGGTCAGATGTGGATAGTCAGTATTTATCAGTACCCTGATTTCTATTCAAACAATCACAGGCGTGTTATTGACTCATTATGTGCTGTGCAGGAAATGGACCATGCTTAGGATACAGAAAAACTGGAAAGCCATATCAATGGCTGAAATACAAACAGGTATTTCATTCAGTTATATGTAGCAGCTGAAGTCCATCGTGGACAGGAGAGGCTGTGTCATGAGAAAGTATTTTCGATGTCTGGTTTCTGCAGGTTTCAGAGAGGGCTGAGTACCTGGGCTCTGGGCTGCTCCAGCAAGGCCTGACAGCTTCACCAGATTCATTAATTGGCATCTTTGCTCAGAACCGACCAGAGGTACCGGTAATACTTCTACATCTCAAAATGATGAGTTCTCATAGTCTCCTTATCTCAACTCCAGAAACCACAAGTGCTATGGAGTGCAGTGTATAAAACATTTATGGACAAAGAAATCTGAGATTATGACTTTGAACTATGTATTGTTTTCCTAACTGAGATGCAGAACCAAAAATGAGTTCAGAAAACTTCTGAACTGAGAGTCCTAATTAGATGAACTTGAATGTCACCAGGTTTAGTTAACCACAGAAAAGCAGTGTAAGCAATTTTTGCAGTGAACAGTGAGTCAGCCACTCAAGTTTGCTTCTTTAATTTAGCTTATGTATTCCCTGAGACATAAGGATATAGTCACTAAAAGGTGGTGGGATTGTTATACAGTGAGCTTTATTCACATTATTTTCATTGTTTTAACATACTATAACTACCAAGGCGTTTAAACATGTACGTACCACATGTGTGACAAATCCACCCAATCCCGTATTCTTATTTTTAAATAAATCTGTTTATCCTTGTTTATGCATATACTATGTAGACTGAACCAAATAGAAACTAGTAAATGATTGCTAAGTTGGCAAAATTGAAACAAAAACTCAAGTTAACTGGCTTATGTGCTTTTTTGACATTGTTTGAAATACTATTATGTACATAAATCAAAGCATAAAACCGGCAATAGAAAAAATGAAATCTAATTTTTTTTGTTCGTGGTACAACTTTGTGTAAATATATTTTTGACCATCGTTTTAACCAGTTCACTGAGTTTTCTTCTTTGCATACAGTGGATTATCTCTGAGCTAGCCTGCTATACCTATTCCATGGTGGCGGTTCCTCTGTATGACACTCTGGGTCCCGAGGCCCTGGTATTCATCATTAACAGAGGTAATTACACCTGCTTACCTCAGCTTCATTAGAGGTGTTCTCTGGAACAGCTTTAAGTAAGGAACAGATTTAACACCTGAATTCCCGTAAGGTTTAATCTTCATGCCCGCTGAATTATTGAAGATTAAAGATTAGCTGTAGCACACTCTGCTGCTTGCATTTGTTTTTCACAAGAAAAATAAAGTTGCATTTTAGTGGTGTGTTTCTCTCCCTGTTTATGCTTCTGATTTGTACACATTTCAACCAAATCAAGATGCATGGAATGCTACTAATGCTATTTCTTTAGCCGTAAGAGAATTAGTCACTTTCCAGAAAGGAAATCTATTCTGAGAAAGGACCTAATTGTCTGGTCTCCCTGTCTTTTTCTACAGCAAACATATCTACAGTAATTTGCGACAAGCAGGACAAAGCAGAGACACTCCTCACTAACTGCGAGAAAAACCTTACGCCAGTCCTCAAAACTATCGTAATTATGGACCCCTTTGATGCTGCTGTAGCAGAAAGAGCCACCAAATGTCACATAGAGGTTATGAGTCTAAAGGATGTTGAGGTACACTCATACTGCAGTTATTCTCCTGTCAGGTTCTTGCATTGGGACTTTTAAATTTCAACATATTTGGACACAAATTAAAGTATATGCTTGTTTTTTCAGGCACTGGGGAAAGACAACCTTCGCAAGCCAGTGGTGAGTTTTTAAATGACTTTTTTAAGCAATGGCAATTAGCATGGAGGCACAATCGTTTGAATTGAAATACATTCTAATAGATGTAATTGATTATTTTCATGTACAATTAGATTTCTATGATGTCATGATTTGTCAAGATTTCTGTATCTCTAGCCACCAAAGCCAGAAGACCTGAGTATTATCTGCTTTACCAGTGGAACTACTGGTAAGTGTACATCATATTCCTGAATTACTGGCACAGCTTTTTTCACTTTTATTTTGACTGACTGTAATGAAATCAATGAGTTGTTTTACTTCCAGGTGATCCAAAGGGAGCCATGTTAACCCATGAAAACGTAGTTGCAGATTCTGCCAGTTTTGTTAAAAGCTTTGAGGTACAGTATATCACTGTGGAGGTTGAGAGCATCAGTGTTACAGTTATTTGACAGTAATCCATCCAGTTATTATCAGTAATAATGAAGTGCTGACTCATGTTTCCTCAGAGTGCCTTCATTCCCCTTACCACTGACGTGTCCATCTCCTTCCTCCCACTGGCTCACATGTTTGAGAGAGTTGTTCAGGTGAAGGTTTTACTATTTGTTGTGGATCTTCTGTAAAAAGCCTTCAATTAGTATGTGGAGAGTAGACTAAAAAAACTGCAGTTTAATTTAAGGCCAGACTCATATTATAGTAATACGAAAAAAAAATTGTTACATGTAAGTTTCTAAATTTCCATTCACTCCCCAATCCATATATTTTTCTGTAACTTCCCAAAAGCCAAGACATTTACATAAATTCAAGCTATGACAGGGCTGTTATTAAACAGGGTTTGAACCCAGGCTACTTTTCAAATTGGGTATCGTTTTGTTAGCGAGACAGAACACACAGCGAAGAGAGCACTGCAAAATTGTTTAATCTTTTACATTCCAAATAAAAAAAATTCTTTAAAGCATAATTTTAAAGGAAACAACAAAACATTTGTCACGGTGGAGGGGTTTAACCCACCGCCGTGATTTTCCTCGGAGCACAGACGAAGCAGGAAAACGAGAATCCATGCTACAAGACGAACAGAAAAACAAAACCGAAAACAAACCTGGCTCAATGGCCGCTACTAAACATGACCGTGAACGAAGCTAAACACAGAGAACATGAGGTGCAAAAATGAGGTGATGGACAGATACAGACTGGAAAATAAACAGAACTTAAATACAGACAACCATCAGTGCTGAAACACAAAGCAGGTGAAAAACCAAAACACGTGACATGAACAGAACAGAAAATAAAAAAAAAAGTAACAAAACAGGATCAAAACAGAAAAGCAGTGACACAACAGTGGCCCCTAGTGGCCACTGACCCCAACCGTCACAACATTGAAATAAGAAAAAGTATGCAGCATTTACAGAACTTCATTCAAATAAAATAAATCTCTTGCTCACTCTTAAATAAAATGACAATAATTACATTTGAAGTACTTGAGGTACAACTGTTAATTACAGCAGTGATTTTATACTTTTCCTCATGAAACGAAGACTGAAAAAGTAATGCAAAATATAAAATGAGCTATATGTAGGAAATATGTAGGATATGGCCCTTTGAATCTACATCTGATGAACAGGCATCATGTGCTTTTCCATTTGTTGAGCTTTTGTTGAGTTGTGGTATCTCTGAGTCATGCTAAAGTCAGGATTGTGTTTGTGTTTTTCTGCCAGACAGTGTTATATGGGGCTGGTGGAAGAGTGGGCTTTTTCCAGGGCGATATCAGACTGCTTCCTGACGACATGAAGACCCTGCAGCCCACGGTTTTCCCAGTAGTTCCACGTCTTCTGAATCGTGTGTATGACAGGGTATGATCTCATTTGTTCTCACTTTACCGTTTTTCTCATGTAGACACACACATTGACACTGAACTGTGTGATGAGGAAAAGCCAAACTGTCTGATACTTCTCATCTGAAACATCATGTGACGGCCAGTGTTATTAGACTGACTCCTCTTTGTGCATTTAGTCTTTGGTGAAATGCTCTCTATTCTACACAGGCTTTTCATTATTAAACCATCCTCCTTTCAGGTTCAGAGTGGGGCCCAGACCCCATTCAAGAAGTGGCTGCTAAACTTTGCCATTGAAAGGAAACACGCAGAGGTGAAGCAGGGCATCATCCGAAACGACAGCATATGGGACAAGTTCATCTTCCACAAAGTGCAGGTATCCCCATCAGGCCTGAACACACAGCTGGCTTTAGTTTCCCTTCTCAGAAGAATGGAGGGAGATGTTAGAGATGGAGGGGCTTGAGATGGTAATGGAGGTGTGCTTTGCGGCTGCTTGCTGAAGGGGTTGGCTCTTCAGTGTATGTATCCCTCTCTCTGCAGGCGTCTCTGGGGGGGCGTGTGCGGGTAATGGTGACGGGTGCGGCTCCGATCTCTCCCTCTGTGCTCAGCTTCCTCAGGGCGTGCCTCGGGTGCCAGGTAGGAAAAATCCTTTTCAGTCTCATGACTCTCGCACGGCTGTCAAGGAAACTATACCACAAACCTCTGAACTGTGCCTCAGCACACCGTGTCAGGCTGTGTTAAAAGTCTTACTGTTACAAAAGTAGTGCTGAATGCTCACACATTAGAATGGAGGACTGAATTGCAGTACATCTTCCCTGTCTGGTCGTGGAGGAGTACATAATCATACTTAAGTAAAACGGTAAATATTTATATAAAACCACCCTCTGGTGAGAATACGAAGTTTGAGTAGAAAAAGATCAACTCTTAAATAAACATAATGTATAAACGCAGTTTTGGCAGGTACGTGGAGAATAGCTTTTTGGGGCTAATCACAGGCACGGAAACACCAACAGTAATGAACACACTAGGCAAATCCATGAAGGGACAAAACGAATGCAGCTTGGAACTCATAAAGATGTCACAAGAAGTAGTGCTCATACAATGCGAATGAAATTGTGAGAGGCATTTCTTTAAAAAAAAAAAGATTTTTCTGTATACTGCAGCCATGGGCGTCGTTAGGTCTATGTTGTGGTGTCTGAAGCCGGTGATCCCAAGCCATCCTAAATCTATAGTCATTATTCTACTATTTTTAAGTTATATATCCAAACATTTCATACAAGATATCACTGAGCGCAGATACGCACTT
>JBBPDC010000109.1:29596336-29617039 GCA_037974485.1 Hemigrammopetersius urotaenia
GTGTCCACAACTGTTCACTGCTTAACTTTACTTGTTTCCTTAAGTGAAAGGAAAAGTTTGGTGAAAAGTTTTCAGCCCTCTCTCTATACACGCTAATTCCTTCCTACAACCCTGGCTAAGCCCCCCTTGTCTTTCCGTCCTAGTGACGTCTCTGACTGCAGCTATTATCTGGAATCACAAATATGAAAGGCATACACTCAAAGACAGTTAATAGAACGAATGGAGGAAGTGCTATGTGTACTTAATTTTTTTTTTTTTTAGATGGTAGAGATTCTTCTTTTAAAAGGTAGCAAATAAAAACCTAATAAGAAATAAACGTTCAGATACTTTAAAACCATTCTCATGTGTGGCAACAAGGTACTGTATTCTGTTACTTCCTCTGACAGACACCATTGCCTGTTGTTTAGGCAGGGGGTGGTGGTGTAGGACAAATAAGGACTTATCTCATGGTATCTCAGTGACCCAGCAATGATCAATGCCCCTGGCCTAATTTGCAGATATTCGAGGCATATGGCCAAACGGAGTGCACCGCTGGTTGCACCATCTCTCTGCCAGGGGACTGGACTACTGGTATGTATCCATCGATCCAAATTTACAGTCATGCATGCTTGGATACAACAGCCTTTTGCACCTGTACCCTCTCTTATGTTTAGGACATGTTGGTGTGCCTGTTCCATGTAATGTGGTGAAACTGGTAGATGTTGAAGAGATGAATTATTTTGCATCGAATGATGAAGGGGAGGTAAAATGAATCACAGTCCTTACTGTTATTATGACATATTTCAAAAGACTTTGTCTTGATTGGTCGTTGCGGGTCGTATTCAACCATTTGTTTCTTAGGTTTGTATAAAAGGGAAGAATGTGTTCCTTGGATATCTGAATGACCCTGAGAGGACAGCAGAGGCTCTTGATGAAGATGGCTGGCTCCATACCGGTGACATCGGCAAATGGTTCCCGGTGGGACCCCACTCTTAGATTGAATCATTAACTCTTTCTGGGAAGTGATTAAATTAGTTTTAGTCACACTGGTGACTCTATTACTCTCCAAAATATCACTTACACACTTTCTATATTCCCTAGAGTGGGGTTCTGAAGATTATTGACAGAAAGAAAAACATTTTTAAACTGGCCCAAGGGGAGTACATTGCTCCTGAGAAGATCGAAAATGTCTACATTCGGAGTGCTTTAGTTGCACAGGTGTTTGTTCATGGGGACAGTTTGCAGGTAAACTACAGTGTAATAAAATAATAGAGACAGTTCAGCAAACACTGGATGTGTAACCCCCGTCTTGTTTTCAGTCCTCCTTAGTGGGCATAGTGGTCCCAGACTCTGAAGTACTTCCCGGTTTTGCTGAGAAGCTTGGAGTTAAAGGTTCATTGGAGGAACTGTGTAAAAACCAGGTCTGTTTTTTAAACATGTAACTTGTGCTTCCTTGATTCTGTTCACTTTTCTGTTTTACATGTGCATTACCAGAGTACCACAAAGAACCTTAGCTGAAGAAATGATTACCACTTGGTATAAACATGGTCTGTTTGACTTTGAAGCATATTTGATCGAACAGAATGTCAAACCAGATCGTTCGTCTTTACAGCAAATGAAAAAAGCCATCATCAGTGACCTCATCAAACTGGGACGTGAAGCAGGGCTCAAATCATTTGAACAAGTGAGTGTTCCTGCATTGGAGAAACATTTGGTAAAAAAAAAAAGGGCCTAAATTAAGGTAAAGACCCAAATCTGACAATGAAGAAAGCCCTCATCTCTGCTGTTGACTTTTCTTTTATTCCGAAGGTAAAAGACCTGCATCTTCACCCTGAGCAGTTCACTGTAGAGAATGGCCTCCTCACCCCAACGCTGAAGGCCAAAAGAGCTGAGGTCAGCAAGCTCTTCAAAAGCCAGATTGACAGTCTCTACGCTAACATGCAGTGATGTATCTAAGAAGGTTGCAGGACATGGATCCTGTTGCCTGTTGGCCTTTGAGAAAGGTGGGCTTGTACTCCATGAACTGTTTAGCACAAACTATAGATTCCTGTACTTATGAGATACTGTACGAGCTCGCTACCCATACAGAACGACAGAGAACAACTTGGCTGTGTCCTCTGAGGTCTGTTGTCACTGAGATATACATATTAATATAGCTTTGTGTATTTAAACATTAATAAGCACTGATGAGAATTATTGAATGAGTATTCTTTCCATTGTTGTTTTATATTAAAAAAAAAAACAGAAAGCAGACAAACAAGTAGTCATTGTACAGAGGAAAACTGTTTACTTCTCTTTGAAATCTGTGTTGTGAGGTTGACATCAGTTTTACAAAAATAATCAAAAATAAAATGAAAGTATTTTTCTGTACAAAGAATACAGAGAAATTGCATGACTAAGAACTTGTTACGACTGGCAAAGGCATTGCATAAACAGTGTGGACATCAAGAAGAGTGAGGAAAGGGAGAGAGAGAGAAAGAGAGAGAGAGAGAGAGAGAGAGAAAACAACAAATTCAAGTAAACATTCGTTCCTAAACTCCTAAAAAAGAAATCTTTCATGCCCTAAATCACCAGCTCACTAAAAATGAGAATTTCCCTCCCCACCACCCTTCATTTATCAGCTTGTCTTTGGAGATGTCACACAAGAGGTACACAAGTTCACTTGAGGAAATTAAATTTGCTGGTTTTAATTATTTGCTTTACCATTTGGTGGTGCGGTCAACTGCACTTAAAATGCTTCTGCCAGAATACAGACGTCCCTGTAACTTGGGTACCTCCAGCATTTGCAATGAACAGAAGTACAACGAGGTGCTCAGTTAGTAGATTTAGACCACATACATAATCCTCTGTACAAGCCAAACAGAACAGTAAATTCAAGTTCACTTTTCTTTCTTTTCTTCACTTGCTGATGTATTATTTGCAGAGTCATAGAGACACTTTTCCACACATCTCCGTGGAAACCATCCTCTAACACGAACCCCAGCTATAACAACAAAGAGAAGAAGGGGGGCCACTTTTAACAAAACGTATTGTTACAAGCCTTATATATATATATGACGCGTATGCCATGTATATTTTCATTGTAACGCTGGGAGATACTGCCTACCTTTTGTCTGTTCCTCATCCAAAACTTTGTCTCCATACATCCACCACCTGGAAACACAGAAAAATATCACATACGTCATTAAGTCATTTAAAGTAGTCAAATACAGGATTTGAAGTAAGGTGATGACGCACTTTGTTCCTCTTGTGGCAAAGATGGTCTCCCCTTTAGTGAGGTTGATCCTGGGTTCCTCTGTACAGGGTGTCCTAAGGAACGTGTTAAACCCCTTCCGCAGTGGGCAGAAGGCTCCATTATAGTCCTCTACAACTCTGTACTGGACCTGAGGAACACAAAAGAATCCCAATATCCATTCATTTAATGGCAATGCTGCCCTCATGTGTCCAACGGAGATCATGACAGTTACTCACACTTCTCACACGCTTGTCTGCTTTTTGCTTCAGCTGTTCAATCTGAAAAATATTAAAAAACAAAAACAATAGGCAACATTTTTATTTGACTACAGTGAACACGTTATATTGCTGGTAGTGCATTGGGTGATGCCAAACACGAACACATACAGTTAGAGTGTGCTGGTGGCACTTTTCATTAACAGGCCAGTCAATGCCATCTCCCTCTGGTGTTCCAGACCAGGTGAACACCTGCTTAAAGTTCTCCCAACGGCTGCCCAGGTCATAGGGAAAGATGAACTCTTCTCCAGTTTGGTAGTACTGGATTCTATCTTTGGCCTACAGGAAACATTGAAGTATTACACAGCAAATAGTGTTAGAATTACATGGAATGTAATAAATCAAATAATGGGCTGAATATTATAGGTGCTATAGGTACAAAGTCATTGTAAACCGGGGGGAAGGTTAAAAAAAAAAAAAAAAAAAAAAAAAAAACCCACAAAATTTTATAACGATTTGTGATTGTTCAGTTTCCAAAGATCCATGTATAATACACAAGTATATAAAGATATTTTCAAATACTCCAAATATTAACACACTGATATTTTGAATTAGGACATAATCAAAATGGAGTAAAGAAACTCACCTTTTCCTCAATCCATACTTCAATTGAGGTTTTGTTTCTCAAAATCACTTTAATCTAAAAATAAGAACAATCCATTAAGCAAACTTCTGCCATCATGTACATTATCATATATCTAACTGTGCAGCATAGATTCATTGACCCACTGGAGGGATTACACTGTTTTGAACCATTTTTGATTCATTTTAGCCAACGGCATTTGCTGCTGGTCTCTGCCTGTTGGGAGCCACTCAGTACACTTGGAGGAGGATTTTGAACTCCTGTTCAGGTGATTTTGCCCAGACTGACAGGTGTTACTTACATATTAATAAAGAAAACCTGCCACCCTATGACAGTGTTGCCTATTTAACATTCATGAAACCCCCATGCAGAGGTGACTCAGGCAGAGTTAAAAAAAGAAGAGCAGCACAAAACAATGTAGTTTACCTGTATAAAAAACAGCATGCCCACAGCAATAGTGGTGCCGAGAGCCAGTCCCAAGGCAAAGAGAGTGGCTGCAAAAGATGCCACACTAAAGGGCATTATAGGATGGTGGACGCGGTGTGCAGCACTCATGTCTATCTTCACAGAGCTCCATCCAAAAGAGATCTGCAGCAAAATCACAAATGAAGATTTATACGAGGAAGCTTTCCAAAGACCCACATAGATAGAAATATATTAACATAACTTTATATTCAATTTTCATGTATTTTTGCAGGGGTAAACCTGTGGAATCCTTATTGGGTCTAAAATGTGTAAATTATATATTAAAAAAAACAAAACAAAACAAAAAACAACAGAAAATGCTGTTTATTAGGGTCATTACATTACGAACACCTGTCTAATATTGTGTAGGTCCCTCTACTGCCATCAACACAACACTGACAAGACGTCTAAAGGTGTGCAGCAGCAGATCCTTTAAGTCCTGTAAATTGTGAAGTGGGGCATCCACACATTGGACTAGTTCGTCCAGCACATATCAGAAATGCTTAATTGGGCACTTTGGAGGCCATGTTGACACTTTCAATGTTCCTCTAAGCATTCCTTAAAAAATTTTTGCAGTGTGGCAGGGCACACTATCCTGCTGAAAGAGGCCACTGCCATAAGAGAACACTGCTGCCATGAAGTGAATGTGAAGTGAAAGTGACAGTTATGTCATACGTGAACACACCACAGCACACAGTGTGAACAGCACGAAATCACACCTCTGCATTTAACCCGTTCACCAAGTGAAGCAGGGGGCAGCTACGAACACAGCGCCCGGGGAGCAGTGCGTGGGGACGGTACCTTGATTAGGGTACCTCAGAGGTGCCTAGCGGTCTTGGGAATCGAACCCACGACTTTTTGATCGCAGGACGAATGCCCTAACCACTAGGATACCAGTGTGTGCTTAGTCAGCTCAGTAACAATGTAAGGGTGTACTTGGTCATAACTTTAACTGACTTTAGCTCCCCCCTGTGGAGAATTTTAACACTGCTGATCACTGCTTGATTATAACCTCTGCATTCTGTAATTACTAAGCCAGTTAATCAAGAACATATATATTATTAGATTAATTTTCAATTGATTACTAAATGCGACAGACCTACTGTGTATAAATAAAATAAAGTAGCTTTCAATTGACAATATGACTGACCCGATCATACAGTTGGGTGTACATTGTCATGATGAAGATGAAAGCGGCATGTATGCACCCCAGTGGGGCAAGCAGGAGGAAAGTAGTGAAGTAGGCATGATTCAAATGTCCACAGCAGTTGTTAATCCAGGGGCAGTGGTGGTCCATCTTCATCACACACCTGAAGAAGAAGAAGAGACAAATTTACTCAAATAAGGTGCATAATTCCAGTCTTAAGGTAAGCACAGGCTTATGGTTATTTGCAGACATGAAATATGATTCTTGCTCATCACTGATGTTGTAAGTACAGTTAGTACTAAAGCAACATGGAAAGAAATGCTACCTGTTACATTTTCTGCAGTGGTGAGACCTTGGAGCCTTATAACCTTGACACACTCTACAGAACTGTAAGTACATGGTGTCTTGTTGATTTTCCTGTTAGAAAGAACACACCACATGACCAGCGTGCAGCTATATTACACTAGACAGACATCAGTCATTTGTATTAGGTTAGGAAAGACAGGAGGATTCTGTGCAAAAACACTCCAATTTACCGGCTTCCACTCTGAAGGAATATACCCAGGACCCACAAACATGGCGTTGAAGTAGTTGTAGAGAATTAGGACCGTCCAGTTGATGAGCATAATGAAGTTAATGCTGCCCCCTGTGGTGTCCAAAGGCCAGTACCAGATTATGGAGTCCAGTATGGCCATGGAAGAGCACACAGCAATGACAGTAAGTGCAATGATCGGACCCCAGTGACAGAGCCGTCTAACTTCATGGAGGTTTTCAAACACGATGATGGCTGAGAGAATGTTCATTGTGTACGAAGTGTATTTCTTCAAATGTCCAAGTTCCTTAAAAGTGACAAATAAAACATATGCTGTCTACTTATGCTCTCTAATGGAATGAGTTAACCGTGGGGAGGACAAAAGATGTATTTTCTGCCTTCTCCGAAACATCCAGCGACCAGCTGTGTCATGAGTCGCAGGAGCCGTCCGTGTCTCAGAGTCACCGGCTCTACTGGTGTGTGGCATTCTTTCCCCCTGGACACCCACAATAACACTATTCTCGAGCCGAATGCTGGTTATCCATCTGCAGAAGAGAGTGGAGGGGAAAATGAAAAAAAAAGTGGTGACTTAAATGAAGCAGCCTGAATATAATAAGCAACATTTGACAACATTTTTTAAGACACAATTCCTATCCCACAATGCTGACAGTAATTCAGCTTTTAAAATGTCTTCAGACCTTTAGATCTTCAACGGTCTTACCCTATATGAGCAAAAGTATGGGGACATGTCTGCTTTTCAGGGTGTGGGCTAGGCCACTTACTTCCATTGAAGAGCAGTCTTAATGCTTCAGAATAGCAAAACATTTTGGACAATGCCATGCAGAACCCTGACCTCAACCCCATCCAACATCTTTGGGATGAACTGGAAAGCCATCCAAGAGGAGAGGAAGCCGTTATAGCCGCAATTGGGGACCAGCTCCATATTAAAGTCTATGTATTTTAATGCAAGTCCCTGTTGGTGTAATGGTCAGGCGTCCCAATACTTTTGTCCATATGGTGTATGTTCTGCCATGCTTTACTACAGCTGCCTCGCAAATACAATCCAGGGTCCTGTGGCTGCTATATTCTTAACACATGAGTGAACGAAGCTCAAACACATATCTGAGGCTAATCTAGACATTCCTCAAGACGCACGCAGCTGCCCTGCCCAGACTGTTTCTGGTTTCTAAAACCAGCACAGCGAACCTAGCAAACAGGCTAAGCTACTACAGCATGTAGAAGGGGGTCACTCAAAAACTTCCCAATTCTTCTGTCTAAACACAATTTAAATGCTATAACGATGCTCTTACACCTCATTGGAGTCTTTACGGCTAATAACCTTCCTTCTGCACAGTTAACAATCTCAAATTAAGACATTTTCCTTCCACCCACCTTGTTACTTCCTTCTGTTTTCTTCTCGTCCTCTCACACTGAGCTGTGGTCTCCTCCTCTCTCCTCTATCATGTATGGGCAGCACTACGAAGTAACATAAAAACTGAATTAAACACAGGATCCATTTTTAGCATCCGTGTTTAAAAAATAACAAACAAGGTTCTTGTAAAATAATAAAGATTCAATTAAACTGTTGCTGCTCTCAAGGCAGAACCAAGAAAGGGTGTTGTTTTCAGCCAGGCTCATTTTGGGGAACACGGTAGGAAGTGACGCAGACGTCAATAACAACATTGAATTTAGTGATAGACCGGGGAGCTGCATTTACGCCAAAAAACTCACATTTAGAAACCATGTCGTCGGATTTCGAAGCCTACGAGCAGGAGTTTGGCACCCTTACTGCTGAAATCACGAACAAAGTCGGGAGAATACCTAAACTGAGTGGAGGTAAGTGGTTAAAGTTTTGTTCATGAGAGGAGGGAGCTAGCATCGGGAAGCTAGCAGCCGGCTAAAGTGTCAAGTGTCCATTTGTCATACAGGAACACATTAAAAAATATTGAGTAAAATATGTCATCGATGCCATAAAAAGATTCCGAATCAGACACATGCCCAGTGAGAAGCTGACCTTACGAATTGGAATCAGCTCTGGTATGAACACTATGAACATGGTTCACAAAACACCGTTTTAAAAAAAATATTATGTATAATTTTCTCAGTCTTTTGCAAGGCAGAATGTTTTTTGGGGAAATGGTGCATAAAAGAGACACTTTCCTATTTAGATTTCTTGAAAGTAACGGTGATAATCTCCGAAATGACCAGTAAAATCACACCTCTCCCCATATCTTGCAATCTATATTAAAAACATTGACACCAGGAGTGTGCAGGCATTGAGATGTATAAAAATGGTTAGGATAAAATGGTCTACAACCAAAAAAGTGAGTGGTATATGTCTCCCAGGATCCCCAATTTGTGTTCACAGCCATTTCACAGGCTTCTGTGAATTAGCTTTTAGAAGTGAAAATTTGTCCCTTTATTAGTCCCACAGGTTGTAAATTTGAATTGTTACAACAGCAAAGTGGACAGAATAAAATAAGACATTAAAGCAGCAAAATAAAATAACCAATAGAATGAAAGCTATATCTGAATATAACGCACATGTATGGGAAAATGTTTCAGACATTTGGTAGCTATCTGCACTATTATGAATTGTTTTGATTTTGAGTTTGATTAAAAACACAGAAATTTGGTGGGATTGCTCTTTAAGTTTACCCCAAATATAAAGTTGTCGCATATTGCAACACACCACATCACACAGTGTAAACAGCACAAACAAATGTTCTGTGTTTAACCCATTCAGTGAAGCAGTGGTCAGCCAGGGATGGTTCAAGGGTACCTCAATGTTGATGACGTGTTTTCAGTCTTGCATCTCAGTGATTTGTGACAGACAGACAGCAGCAAAAGTTAAAGAGAGGGGAATAAGACGTTAGTGAGACCATCTATGTTGTATGGGTTTGTTGGTTTGGAGACTGAGGCACTGATGAAAAGACAGGAAGGGGAGCCGGAGGTGACAGAGCTGAGAGAAGGATGCTGAGGAGAGATTCTTGGTGTGTTGGGAGGAGGACACTGAGGAGAGACTTTTTGCTACTTATTCCAGACTGCCCCGGGGCTTTGTCTAAGGGCATTATACAAGTGTACCCACACCTTTAATAATAATAATAATAGTATATATCTCAAAATGGGTTGTCAAAAGTGAAAGCTATTTGAGGATTTAAAATCTGCCAGATCATGGAATAAGCTTGAGATTCCCAAAGGCATCTCAGCTGAACCACATTTCTTAAATACTAGCATTATACTGAACCCTTTTACTACTGATCTTAACACTGGGATACTTTTAGGAAAGCCAGTCCTGTCCAGGCTGTCAAATAGTCATAGTTCATAGGTCCCGAGCTAATAGGTGCTACTGTCTTCACCGTGTGGAGCCCGAGGTGTCGTCTTTTGCATAAAAAATCTTTGAGTCTACCCGGCCTGAGGAGCAATGAGTCCTGATAAAGTTTCATTTTAAGTTCCCTGTTCAGTGCTGTAGTTTTACACAGCTATGCTGAGCGTTGAGTACTGATATTGTAGAATATTGCACTGTGTAAATGAGCCTATAGTAGACTTGCATGCTTTTATACATATTTTGCTGTGAGCATGTTAGGGCTGGTCAGACTTAAAATATTATTTTAGAGGAAGATGCAGCAGACAGAAGGAAACAAAGACGATTAATCTGCTGTGGTGCCCACTAATCAGGAGCAGTTGAATGTAACAGAAGAAGAAAGAGATAAGACCGGTGCCTCAGTGAGTCAGTTCCCAGTACCTGAGTAAGAGTTATGGTTTAAAAATGTGATCTTATATTGTTTACAGAATATCAGCAGAAACCTATAACGTATACTTTGCTTTCTGGTTATGACATCACTTGTAATGTATCAGAAGAACAAGAACATCTGAGTGCATCTGCTCAGTTATGATGTGGAAAATCCTAACATTGTCCACAATGTTGTCCCTTTTCCCTGATAAATGAAGGGTTAAGCTAAGTACTTTGTGCGCGCACCACGAGCGTGTTCACCGGGCTGGAACGGATCTAATTAATTCATCATGATATCAAGTGATCATGATCTTACGCACGCCTGATTGGTCATGATCATGAGACTGATGTGTGCACTTGCTACACACACAGAAAACAGTGACACATTAGAGTACAGTCAAATAGTGACTCAAGTGGTGGTAAATGTAATGAAGTTAGTATGTAGCCATTGTCTTTGTTGTATAGCGGCAATGAGTAAAAGTGAAACACTGTAACTAAAAAATAATTAAAATCATCTTAAAAAAAGACCATAACATAGATTTAAATTATATTCTTATTTTGACTTTTTTAAAGATATGCTAATACAAAGCATGTTAAAATTTCTTATTATGGAATTGTTTTATTTTTAATGTACAAGATAAAGACATGAATTATGCAAAATGCTGAAGTTTTAGTAATTAACTAATTCCTGGAGGAATCAATCGTTAATCATTTTGACACGAATTATAATTCATATGTTTTTTTTATTTAGTTTACAGAGAAGATAACAGAATAAAAGAGCCCAATCAAAACCAGACCTGTACAGTGTTATTATATAGTAACACCACCCTAGAATCATTTGCTTCAATATCATCCGATACCATCATTTGTTTCGAAAATGTTGTCATGCAAGTGTATTTCAATTCTGTTAAGGTTGGGTGAAAAATTAAAAGCAGTTCCCAGGCCTCCTTGGAAAAAAGGGCCTGGAAAGGTTTTTTTTTTTTTTTTTTAAATAGCCAGAAAAGTCATTGGACATTTAAAGTGCTAGAATTTATACACTACCAGTGAAACATTTTGCACAAACTGAGATTTCCTACATTTGCATGCTTTATATTTACTAAAAATACACTACGTTTACAGTATGTTCACCATTTAAGTGCCGGACAATTTTAAGAGCCAGACAATTTTATATTTCTATTCCTCACCACAGTCCTAAACAAAGCCATCTGATAATTTTCTATTTACACTTATAATGTGGATCACCAGTGTTTGATATTAATGTATTTAAAGTTAAAGGACAGTCCAGAACACTATATCACCATGAAAACAGTTAATAGGATCTCAGACATACACTGTTATAAATCTTTTCCGTGCAATAAATGAAAATTGTTTTATTTGACATATTTTCATTTTTAGTTATTCACTTAATGGCTTTCCAATGCTTAATAAGAACACAATTATTATTATCAAATAAATAATTAAATTGTGGTGTTGTGTATATTTTGTAGAATAGTGAAAATCACAGTTTTTTTTATTGTAACATTAGTAAATGGTTACATTTTTCTGTATATGTGTCTTGTTTAATCTAGTTGTTTAAGTCTGTATGGCTGTCTGTCTACTTTTTCTCTGATGTCTGATAAGTTGTTGTTAAAAAAAAAACCAAAAACATTTCACTCACTGCATTGCACTAAATCCAGTTAAGCAGGGCTCTGTAAGGAAACATGCAGCTGATCAGTGTTCTTCTTATTATAATATGATCAGAAAAGCATGGCTATCTGTTTTTTTCCTGTTTCCTGTTTCCATAAAATCAGATCTTACCTTAATTTGAGGTATTGAAACGCTGCTGGATTCATACTCTTGCACAATGGTTGTGGTTCAGCTGCGTTACTCAGTATTGTTGCCTAAACCATAGGAAAACAGTCTTGATTCTGATCATTTAGTTATGTCTGATTACATCATTTGCTGTTGAACGCCTCTACTTGGTGCCCCTTCTTAGTACACACTGCTTGTTTGCTTGTAGCCTTCCTTCTTTCTCATTATTTTTCTGTGCATTCAAGGGAATAGGAATGTGCAACATGTTCAGTTGTTAAGGCTTGAATTGCTCCTGCAGAGCTCGGCAGAAAAGACAGCTTGCACACAACACAGCCCACCACCAGCTGGTAAATGTGCAAAAATAAGCCCAGTGAATATGAACAAAGCTGTAAGCCGAAAATGCTCATCAGCCGTGGCCTGGCCCTTTCAGTTTTTGCCAGAAAACTTCTGCTCTAAGAATTTAAATCTCAATTGTACACATGAAGAAATGGTCTCCCCCCCACCCTCCGTCTCCAGGTGCTTGCATTTTCCATATTCGTTTGCAGGGCTCTGTATGGTTTGCTGACAATGGCATCAACAAAGGTCTTCTATTGTTGCACTTATTGCAGTGCACACTGTCACATTATGTCCAGGCACTGATAAAGGAGGATTCTGGACAGATAAATGGCCAGTTGTGTTTGGGGTAACTTCAATTATTCACAGGAGAATCAGCATTGTTGTTCTGTTTTTGCTTTTGCTATGAACAGCTCTAAACTTAGATATATAAATAAGAATATGAAAAGAATAGGAGCTCTTGTTCCATTAAACTTAAATGTGTTTTTTTTGTTTTGTTTTATTTAAAGGTATCTCCAGAACAACAATGTCTGTCAATCACATGTCATTAAAAATTGAGCAGGGATGCAAAAAAAAGGTATCTTGGTTTGCCCCCATACAGTGGTCTGTCCATGGACCTTGTGGTCTGTCCATGGACCTTCTGGCCTGTTGCTAGTGTGCTACGTTCCTGCGATAGAGACATGCATATTTCAGCCTGCCCTATGGTGGCCCCGTATACAACAGCCTTTGTTTGCTCACCTTACAAAGAATTGCCTCCGGCTGTTTACTGTGTGGGCTGTGAGGTTCATACACAGGCTTGAAAAATGGATTGATGTCCAGCTAAAGAAGGGTTTGTGTGTAGTGACGGGCCTTCCTTTGATATTATTCAATGCTTTATTTTTTAAGGCATGTGTTGTTTCTTGTTGATTAGTAATATTGTAATATTATTATATATTTATTTTATTATTGTGTTATTCTTTTTATAGACACATTTATTACATGCCTCGTAAAAGTCCAATCCATGTCAAGTGGATTGATGTGCAGCAAAGGTGTGTTTTATCTGTCTTATGTAATGATAGGCCTGAGTAGTTACTTTTTCATTATTTCCTTATATGATTATTGTGATCATGCTTAATCAGAGCAGAATCTGTCACTACACTCAAACAAAAAACACTTTTTTTGTGTTTTTACTACTACTACTATTATTTTTTTATTGTTATTAAAGAACCCTGAGGCGTTTTTGTCTAGATTGTATGCATTGAGGGTACCTTGATTGTAGTTCTTTAAATCCTTTGGCCTGAATCTCAGTGGGTGAAAACAAGAACAACCTCATTTTACTCATTCTGAGTGGGTGGCACACAAGTAGAGTTTGGTGGAACTGACATCTCCCTCCTCTTTGAGTTGGCATGAGCTGTCTCTGTGCTCCTCCACAAACTAACAAAGACATTTACACGTGGAGAAATAGGAGACATCAAATGTGGATCTCTGTGCGATGTGAATGCGTAAATATATCTTCAAATGCAGACGTGTGTGTGTGTTATTTTATTTTTTTTCCCCTGTTGGTGCGGGGGAGTAGGGCTCTTGTCATAGAGCGCATCTCTTCCATCAACTGATCAATATGTTTTCTGCTTCTTCCCTTTCAGAGGAGAAGACGCAGCTGGTTCTAAATGTCGACAAACAGCTTGAAGAAGTCAGAGAGTTGGTAGGTCTTTGATCAGTAATTTCCACTCTCCACATTTTCTAAATAATGAATTTGGAAAAAAAAAAAAAAAAATTCCCCCTGCATAAACAACACCTGTAATGTCGGTGGTGACACGAGACACTCTTCATGTGGCTGAAGGCTGCTCTGTGCTAACAGTGTGATCACATCCTCATAATGCGCTTTTAACTGACACCACATGACACATTTCACGCCACTGCTGGAGAAAGGCGCCGTGTCAGGTGCCGAAAGCAAGGATGTGCTGGTACATGGAAATTGCTCTTGTGCTTCTTCCGTCATGTCATGTTGATTGGACATTGTGAATCAGCTGGGCCCTTTGTGTGTACGTGTGTGTTTGCTTTCTCATGTGACATGGATGCATGTCGTAGCTGTCAGTGAGAAGCCACACCAGAGGCTTTAATGAAGCAGCACCTCCTAATGTCACAACATCTGCAGTAGGACTCTAGCTCTCCACCGTTTTGAGAACTTTCTCCAGCAATCAGAAATAATGAACTGATGAATTTTGCATGTTTCAGGTAGAATTTGCTGGTGGGGTCACAATTGTCTTCCTGGAAATCTTCAGCTTGTCTTTTTAGATAAGCGTCTTCAGCGGACTCTTCATTATCTGCCAGTATGGCTTGTTTGTGAATGAAAGCAATATCATTCAATGACTATATTTAAAAGGGGGCCTTACTGAAGAGATATGTTGAAACTTAGAAGACGCTGCTTCATTAAAGCCTGCGGTGGTGCTCCTCACTGACAGCTCTGATGTGTGTCCATGTCACATAAGAAGATGTGCACAAAACAAAGCCCAAGAAAGTCTAAATAAGGCGTCATTAAATGAAGTGGTTGGCTGATTAAAAGAAATGATTCTGATTAATGTGCTTAGCTGGAGCAGATGGACCTGGAGGTGCGAGAGATTCCTGTCCAGAGCAGAGGGATGTACAACAGCCGCCTGAAGAGCTACAAACAGGAGATAGAGAAGCTGGAGAAGGACTTTGTGAGTAAAACTCATACACTACACACAGCTTCACTTTGTTTACACAAACATGTAGACACACAACCCGCACCCCCACCCCTCATCTTACCCCCCCCCCCTTTCACATCTCCCATATGTATTGGCTCACTCTCCAAAATACAAAATCTTTGAAGGTCAGTAGTATGTCCGCTGAGGTTAATTCTGAGTTTGTTTTTAAAGCTCAGCTGGTCCGAGGAGACTGGGCCTATGCTCCCTCTCAATGTCCTTGTTTAGTTATTCATAAATCGTACCTGCCCGTCTAAAACCCGCCCCACACACATCAAACCTTAATGAAGGGCTTGCCCTGTGAAGCCACTTTTTTGGCTTGTTTTACATCACCATGTTGCTTCGTGGTTATTTACTGTTGGTCATGTTCAGACCGATATCTCTTCTGTCTTTGAGGCGCTTGGCCTCTTTCGCCGAGCCTTATTAAAGTGCAGCAGTTTGTGTACGGCTAAGAGAAAAGAAAACCTCTTCAGAATTCCTGCTGCAAGATCTTGTCAGCCCGTTTTTTTTCCCTGTACATATTTTAAATCCATAACCTATTGCTTTAAGTCTTCCTTAAATATTCAGGTTACTACTAATGTTTTAATGAACTTAAACGCCTTTGAATATGTGTGTGTGTGTGTGTTTTTATGTCGTTGTGCCATCTGTGGAATTGTGAGAAATTAATCTCCTCTCTCTGAAATTCAAAATCACACATTAAGTCTCAGCACGAACCACTTTTCCTTCTTCATTTAAATCCTGCTTTCAAACCCTGCACCTGTATCTAATTCAAGGTGTGCTTGATATCAATTACCAGATGGCAGCAGCGTCAACAAAGATTCCAAAAGGCGTGAAATGAATGAGAAGATTTTAGAAAGGGATCTTTTGCCAATGATCTGATGCTGCGCTGCTGAGGCTGGTGGCTTAGATCACAGTGGAGATCTCTCTTCTCAGAGAGGCCTTGCATTCCTCACCATAGGCATTTAATTGGCTGATGATTAATCTTTAGCTTCTCCTGCTTGACTGTTGCCTGGTTAATTATCATGCAATTAACACCTGCTGTGCAGAGGTTTTGCACCACATTCATCTTTGCATTCCTTCAGCATTCTTTCTTTCCTTTTTTTCCCCCTCTTCCTCCAAGCCAAGCTTACCCGTCTGCAACGTTGATTATTGTCTTCTCTTTAAATCTTCAAATGTTTAGGATGTAATGCAGACATTGTGCACTTTTTGATGGTGGACTTAAATGTCTTTATTTGATCTCAGATTTTTGCCTTACAGAGTGTTTTAAAAAAACAGATTGTGATGTCTTTTAGAATCTCTCCTTTAATGTCATTTGTTATTTTCATGAAAAATATTATTATTTTTTTTTAAATCCATGGCAGTGGCAGTTTATCAGATGTCGTGCTCTGTCCTGGGTTTTAGAATGATATAATAATTGGCCTGATTTAAAGTGGTTTTTGTTCCTTCAGAGCTTAAGTTTCTGTACATCTGAAAGACAGATCCCCCCCGAAGGTTCTGCTGGTAGTAAGACCTACCAACTTGTCCTAAAGCTGCGAGATTCAGCTGGGTTCTCAGAAGTGCCAAATGCTTTAGCGTGGATGGCTTATCCTCTCTGCCACGCAATGTGAGCACGCACGCACACTTCTAAGAGGTGTCATGAAAAAGGCCATCACTTCTTTTTTTTTTCTGGAAAAAAGAGAAGTCTTTGTTGTGCTTCCACGGGAAATCAAGGCCCTGTCCTGGCCTTCCCCTCTTCTGGCCTCCCTGGAGCTTCTCCCCCTTTACCCCCCGCTCACATCCGGTCGTTCACCCGCGGTTTGAAGTCTTCCTTCCATCGCACTCGCCAGATTCAGCCTCCTGTTCAACAGCAGACGGGGACTGGCTGACCCAACAACTCTGCCATTTTTCTGGTGAGAAAAGAGAGGCAGATATCAGAAGGACATCCCGAAGGTATGTTTGCTTCATGATGGCTTCATTTTGATAATGGGGGCAGAGGGTCTGAAAGCCAGGAGCCCCTGTGGAGGCCATATATTAGCAGAAAGAAGAGAGTTTTGGTGATACAAAAACACACGGGAAAAAAAAAGAAAGCCAAAGCTGATTTGTCTTTGATTGGCCACACTACATGTCATTGGGTTCAGGGACCAGAGTGACATGCCTCTTAGCAATCCCTTTGATCTGGCAGAAGAGCGCCGTAATGGAGGCATAATTTAATGAAGCCAATTGGGTAAACAGACCACATCTCTTCAAAGGAGCTGACAAAGTTTCTCCACCTCCAAGCTCTCTTGTATGGCCACAGTGTCACTCCCACGTACCAGTCTGCTTGTACGACTCGGGCACGCAGGTAAACATAAAACTATCAGATGAATTGCAAATGCATTCAATCATGTTTACACATCATGAGGGCCAATGTCAGTAAATAGACATTGTGTAGATATACTATCTGTCATGACTATATAAATATAACTATATATTTAGCCATAGTTCTCCTCTGCAACTAATCTTGAGTTCTCATCAGATGAGACTACACCACTCAGCATTTTCAGGAGGTTTGCACTTTTTTACAAGTAGAACATTCTGCTTCTAAACGTCAGTTGACAAATCCCCGCTGTCTTGTGCCCAAGTGCACGCCGTTATCAACAGTGGCTCCCTGTGGTGGCATGTGGTTGCATCTCCAGTAGATGGCGACGTTGCTCCATACATCTCTGACAGTTGCGCGTCAGTTTTGATGCTTATAGGCATGGTCTGATCAGAAGAGTCTCTCCTGGATACAGCTAGACCTGACGCTCCCTCAGAACAGCACTGCTTCTCTTTGACCTCCTCACTTTGAGAAAGGCAGAAATTAGGCCCACGTATCCTGAGGACCAGGGGGGTGCTTGTGTACTTGCTTGAAGGGAAGAAAAAAGGCTTGTAGACAGAACTGATGGTGAACAGGTGGATGTTTGTGTTCACTGTTTCTCAAGCTCCGGCTCTTTAAAAGACCTCTAAACTCTTAAGCTTTGCCCCCCAGCATTCTGTGGCATTGTCTCTGGCCAGACATCTAACTGATGCTTTTGTCTGCCACCTCCTCCACATCCCTACACTGGTGTTAAGAGTTCATGATTTTGTTCTTTATGATGTAACTTTTAGTGTTAGACCGTCAGTGATTGATTGATGAAGCTGGAACATAATTATTTATTTATTTTGATAGTATTTATGTACTGTAGTGTGGAAAGTGGTTACAGAAAATGATTGAGAGCATATTCATGTAATATTTACACTCATTTTGTTAATCTGTATTATAATGTTGTATTAGAGCTTTTTAAAATATGATGTATAAATAAAATACAATGGAGAAAATGCCATTTATGCTGTTTAAGAACCTGCTATAATACCTGGTATGTTGTTGATAACGGAAACTTCTTGTTAATTCCGCCTGTCGTGCAAATACACAGTGTGTAAAGCGGGATACAAATTTCTGTCAATTGTCTTTCCAAAGCATTTATTTAAAAAGCCATTATTGAAACATTGTGCATGATTTGTTCTCAACATGTAGAGGTGTAGAAATTATAAATGCTTTCTCCACAGATTTGTAATGAAAGCCTGAAGTATGGTACGTTCTAAAGGACGCTTTGAATGTCTTTTTTTTTAATATGGTTTTAAAGTAACAAAACTGAAGAATGTTTAAGGCCCTTTTTATGAACATCTACAGTGTTCCTTTTTTAAGAATCTACGTTTAGGAACAAAAACAGCTTCTGTAAAAGTGTCGTAATACTTCAGTGTCTTGGGCCAGAAATTCTTGTAGGTATGAGTGTGAAAATGACTTTTAGCACATGATATTATAAATGACGTTATAAATGTTTCACCTTGAGCGATATTTCATATCTATGATGTTTTCATTTTAGTGTTTTACTTTCTTCAGTATAAATCGCCAACAAAGAGCCATCTCAGGTTATGAGAATCTGTAAAATATCTGAAAAGTGGAACTGAATTTACGGCTTATGCACTTCTATTAGTGCAACACAATGGTGTCTATGTTAAAATACCTAAATAGATTTATTTCTAACCCACTTGTACATTGTGTTTTTTTTTTATAAAGAATAAGTCAGTGTAAATGAACAGAAATGTATTATGAAGAAAAGTTTTCTGTGGTTTATTATCCTCACGTAATCCTTAATAATAGGATACATTTAATAAGCACTTCTGCATTCTGCTTTTGTGCTGTAATGGACCTCATTATTCTTTGTGGACTCTTTAATATTTTTTTTAATATTTTGGTAAGGTTTTATGCTCAAGGACTGAAGAGTATTCACTAGAACTTTCCAGAAGTTCCTGTTCCTTTTGGGGCTTATTGAAAAAGTGGTTGAACATAGGTTCTGTAATTAACTTGATGAAATCCCAAGTCCTGACTGAACTTTTTGCTGCTCATAAAAGTTGTTCACTTTTAATCATTGTGACTGATAACTCAGGCCTCTCGTTTTAAAGCTTGCTGCGGTTTTTAGTGCACTATATATAGTTGTATGCACAGCATGTTTTTGCAAACGAGGCTTTTGAGGCTCAAAAAATCAAAACGCAAAACTTGTCTCTAAGATTCCTTGTTATGCAGCTCAAGTCATCTATTACAGCAACTTCTACAAAGAAGAGGCACGACATACATATGAGCTGGATGTTGGACTCTTTTAATCGTCTTAGATTAGAACCAAACACGGATCCTGGAAAAAAAATAGGGATTGTTCTGCCACTGTTTACACCGCTAAGGAGGCAACACAGATTTAGGTCTAATTGTCCTCTGGACTTTAACAAGCCCTCAATCCCGCTAAAGTCCAATAACATTCTCTGATTACAAACCTTGTGCATTTATTATGGAAATCCCCTGAACTGATGGTTCTTTTTTTGCAGAGAGAGAGAACAGCTTTCAAAGTAGAATAAATCAATCTTTTGAATGCGTCTTTTATTGGGGAGTTGTTTTAGCCTGAGGATCTTGTGGATTGCTGGAGGAAAGCTGTGTTTTTGATAGCCAGAGATGGGATTGTGTGGCTTTGCAAGATCAGCTCTGTGGCGCATGGTGTAATCGCAGTGATGGGAGGATGATGAGGTGAAGGACTGTGTCACTCGGAGGAGAAAATCAAGCCTCCATGGCTGGAAATGAGGAGATGGTGCTCTATAATGAGAAGAGGAGGCTTTCTCTGAGCCAGTGAGCCAGCTTCCCATCAAAACATAATGTTATTTCACATATGTTTTATCCTAAAAATGTATGCATGGAGGTGATATGTATATCAGAAATATTCATGTTACACAAAAAGTGTTCATGATTCAAATATGAATGAGCTTTAATTACAGAATCCGACACCTCCGTTATTTTCTGTCTTAAGTAGGTATACATTATTCCAGAATAAAATGTCATTAACAATAACATTATGATATATTTAATAGCATACCTGAGCCTTTTGAAATGGAAGGTGTCTATAAGACGCTTCAATAACAATCTATAAGAGACAAAAGCATACGTTCTGTCCCTTCTGTCCAGCATTGAAACACTCTGCATACGCCCTCAGGGTGTCTTACATTTGCTTTGACATATTGAGACATATTGCAGGTTGTGCTAACTTTAGTTTTCTGAATGAAAATGCAGTGTAAATCCCACATATTGCTACACCGAAATAGTGTTGTACTAAAAAAACTGCTTTGAATCTACCTGATTCAAATATGATCACCTGCAAATAAAATGTATCTAAATGTAATTCTTGGCATGAACTGAACTACAGTGCTGATGTAACATATTTTGTTTATCTGTAACTGATGCTTTTGGATCATGAAAACATAACATAGCTATTTTATGAATAGGAGAGTTTCAGTGACGCACTGATCAGTGATCTGGTGGCATTTGTCATTGTTTAGGAGGTGTGTGTGTGTGTGTGTGTGTGTGTGTGTGTGTGTGTGTGTGTGTGTGTGTGTGTGTGTGTGTGTGTGTGT
>JBBPDC010000109.1:29639466-29654176 GCA_037974485.1 Hemigrammopetersius urotaenia
TCTCTCTCTCTCTCTCTCTCTGTCTCTCTCTCTCTCTCTCTCTCTCTCTGTCTCTCTCTCTGTCTCTCTCTCTCTCTGTCTCTCTCTCGGTCTTTCTCCATTTCTCTCTCTCTTTTTCTCATTTTCTCTCTCTCAGTCCTTGTTATTTAAAGGCTTGTCAAACCAGGGACTTGAGATTTGACTCAATCTTTCACCTCCGAGACTCAGGAAGCACTTCCTGTCTGGCGTAAGCTCTTCTTTCATCTTAATGTTAGGATGGAACCTGGTGAGTTGCTTGGTGAAGCATTAAGGTTTAGCCAGTATAAAGACTTTTGAATGATTTTCACCACTTACAGTAGACACAGTCGATCCCGGCTACCCATAAAGTTTAGTTTCTTCGTTAGTTAGTAGATCAGGCTTGGAAGCAAACTCCTCCAGATCGCAGCTCACCGAGATCAGAAGCAGCATCAGCCTCGTCTTCTTAAACACCTCATAGAGAAACGTCATTACGCAGTTACCTGTTGTTCACTCGACGTCTGCTCAGGCCTCCTGAGCAACAAATCAAGGAGCAGGCAGCCGCCCACTTGTCTTTCCGTCCTCGTGGAACCTCTCGAGCTTTAAATTCCAAAACGTATCCGTCATATTCAGCCCCAAATTCGATTACGGGAGCCATGGCTGGGAGAGAAAGAGAGAGGAAAAAAGTTCAGCCACCATTTATATTTCATACCTTGTAAAGCATGATTTTGTCCCCAGGCAGTTTAAAAATACGAAGTAATATATGCGACGTGGGTGTCTCGAACGCGGCGGTGGCGTTTTAATCAGAGCAGGAGCGGATTTGCGTGAGGGAAGCGAAGAGTCGGGATTAAAATTCCGCCGGCGCCACGCGCAGCAATAATGGAGTGCATGGAATAATTGACATTGATTGAGTTAATGTTGCGGCCCGGCTGAAGCTGAACAGGTGATGTAGCGGGTGCAGCGGCGTCGCTCCGGAATTATCCCTCCATCCCCCTCCATCCCCCTAAACAGCACCCAGAGATTCAATAATAGAACAAGAAGTAATTGTGTTCCAGCAATCATCAACATTTGAAAAGCAGTTGCTGTTTTGTTTTTTGTTTTTTTTCGATTGATTATTTTTCTTTCTTCCCCCCCTCCCCACACACACACAAACACACACACACACACACACACACACACACACACACACACACACACACACACACACACACTCTCTCTCTCTCTCTGTCTCTCTCTCTCTCTTTCCTTCTCTCTCTCTCGCTCTTGCGCTCTCTTGCTCTCCCTCTCGCTCTTGCGCTCTCTCTCACTCACACTCTCTTTCTCTTGCTCACTCTCTCTTTCTCTCTCTCTCTGTCTCTCACTCACCCCCCTTCCCCATCTCAGCAGTCTTCCTCCCTCTCGCTCTCTTTTTCCTTTTTCCAGCTACTACTGACACCCCCCTTAAACTATTTAAAAAAAAGTATTTCTGCAATTTTAAATGACATCTGTCAACTGAGGGGAGGAGAAGAAAAAAAAAGTTCAGAGCCAGTTTTTCCCCCACTCTCTCTCCCCTCTCTCTGATTGTCAAACTTTGAAAAGTGGAATGTCGTCTATTTTTCATTTTATTTCCTTGGAGTGATTAGCTAGTACATATTTTGACAGCTTAACTAGAACTAGAGCTTCTTCTTAGCCTTTCTTCTTTCATTCGCTGTAAACAGAACTAAACGTTAGCCCTCTTTTTTTTGGAAGGGCAGGCCAATACATATTTAGAGGATAAAGCAAGTGGTTGCTGGCGTGATGTGGTGTGGACGGTGTCGTTTCTGTCTGCAGCAAGATGTGGAGATTTTTTTTTAAGAATACTGTAAAGCACTCTGTAGACTGTTTACACTTCGATTAATGCTTGCAGGATAAATGAAATGTACAGCTTATATCAAGACTGTTTGATAGCCTTGTTTATAGCAAGTGAATGTTTGCAAATGCATTTTTTCCTTTTAGGATTTATTTTCCTCCAGTTTTTTTTGTGCACTTTCTGTGGGTTGGTTTGGGTGTTATTAAATAGTAATAGACCCCAACACCTATTTTGGTATCAGCACATTTCAGTCAGGCTTAGGTTGCATATGAGATGTCTGAAATATTTATCGCTATTTGAATCATATAAGTGTTGTGTTCGGAGTATGCTATAAACGCCGTATCTCTTGACCATGGTTTTAATGTCACATTTATGACCATGGGCTTGAAGATCTATACTCTTGCCCAGGGTGCAAAGCTTTGAAATAAGATCAAGACAAGCTGCTTTCCTTCAAAAGTTTAAATGCCTTTTCTTTTTGCATTATTTACCATGTTTTTATCTTTCATTTGGATCCTATGAATTACTTAACATGTTTGGCGGGACACGAGCGGGAGTTGCCTTTTATAAAATGGGGTTAAGCATCATAAACTAACTCTGGCGTTATGACCTTAATACCAAGGTCCACTACCATGGCTCTTTACAATTCACTTTATTTTTCTGGGCTGTATGCATGTGGTCCAAACTCTGCAAAGTCTGCATCAAGGAATTACACTCTGGGATTTTACAGGCGGCGCAAATTCAGCATAGAGAAAAATGTTTGCATGTAACACGGTTTGCTGAGAAACAGGGTTTACTGCTGCCCAATGGGCCAAAATTAGCTAATCTGAAATTGCAAGTGCTAATTTATTATAGCTCAATTAGCCTTTCCTCCCATGCTAAACCTTGACCCAGTGCTCAGTTTGAGGTAATGAGGCCCTGTAACGACAAACACCTACAGAACAAAGCTTTGAGTGGAGAGAAACCTCAATTAAAAAGAGTAAGGTGTGTGTTTGGAATCGTGTCCTAGTAGCAGTCAGTGATGCAATTCTGTCCAATTTTGGATTTAAACGTAAACGTTTGATACATGTCAATTATGTGCTCATCAAGCATCGACACTGTGGAGACACGTCTGTCCATATTGTCAGTTGTTCTCTTTCTTATTGTGTTCTCTTTTGCCTGGTTTGTTTCAGAGAGCACATCTGTTGGACAACACAGAGAGGCTGGAAAGGTCATCTCGGAGACTGGAGGCTGGCTACCAGATAGCTGTGGAAACTGGTAGGCATTGTGGGTAAAGGGGAGGGGGGGTGAGCGACAGCAAATTGTCTCGCTCGCATACGTGTTGGAGAAGGGGAAAAAAAAGGCCTTGACGACTGGTGACATTTTCAGGAGCACATCAAAGGCAGGCGAGGGAGAGAGAGGTGTAGAGAGGAGGAAGAGCAGGAGCTGCACGTTAGGTGCACACAAAACACAGCCTTATTTTCCATGCACCCATCCATGTATGTGTGTGCAAAAGAGGGAGAGCGATAGTTTTATTATGGCTTGAAAAGATTGGGGGGGTGGGGGGTTACGGAAATAAACAACGTCAGTGTTCCTTAGCAATTTCACGGTTTCAAAAAAAACAAACAAAAAAACAAAAGAAAGACCGGGATCTTTTAATAAACCAGTTTCTAAATAAAACATCCTGAACACCACCTGAATCATATGCCTATCTTAGGGTTAGTTTTCATCTTTAAATATAAGAAAATGAGCTCATTTAGATCTGAAATAGATTAAATCTGTAGGCATTTTTTTTTTTCTTCCCCCCTCATGCTGACTGTCACCGTGTTATTGAGGCAGAGTGTATTCCTTGGAGACGTATCAAAGCTCCTTCTTCAAGAAGCAACTGGCTTTCTTTGGCTTCCGCTGTAGTTTTGAAAAGTTTGTTAATTTACACTATAATGGCAGAGTGGCTCATGTGCGACATCGACAGAGTTAATAATTCAAGTCGAGAAAGGGTTGCACAGACCATGGGCGTTTGATGTTTCACGAGGAGAACTCACAAATTCATAAATACAATCTGCATCCCCTGCTTAAAAATTTAGTTTCATTTGTTTCAGATCATCCCAAGCTCATGCAGGATGATTTTTTCCCCCTTCTCTTTTTCTCCTGCCTTGCATAATATTCTAGCGTTTTCAGTTCACAATGCAAAGGCCCTTTGTTATTCTCCTATTCAGACTTATTTTTTACTTTTGTGCGTCCGTATGAGTCTCCACTGGCCGGCTGGCTGCTCCGTACCAAAGCAGTAGACCACACGCTTCACTTGCGGTATCAGACCTCCTGTGTGGGACTCCTTCCCCTTTTAAAGGACTGCTTCTGTGTCCTCGCGACCCATAGGGTCCTGCGACTCCTCTGCTCTCGCTGTGTGTGCTGCGAGTGCTGAACAATGCAATGTTTGCCCAGCCATGCTCTGTGCTAACTGCGGCATAGCGGAGCAGAGGCGGACTGGCCTGTGAAGAGCCGCTAATCCTCGACCCTCTCACCCTGATGCTCAAACCCTGAGCACTCCCTACCCACACACACACACACACACACACACACACACACACACACACACACACACACACACACACACACACACACACACACCTGCCGCTCTCTGAAGCTCAGCCGCAGGTACCCCCCTGAAACCAAAAGCGAATCGACGTAAAGGAGGCTAAGACTGCAGAGAGGTGAGCAGAACACACGCACTCTCTTCAACACAAAGACGGTGCAGACAGTGCAGACTCCATGTGCGGTCAGATAGTGCTGGAGTCTTTGTTTGGGAGTAAAACTGACCCTCCGTCCCCATGGCTCACTCTGGTGACCAAGCCTCTTGATGGATTGTGTGTTAACCAGGGCCTGACCAATATAGAAAGCACAAAACTGATTTTAAGAAGCTCAAAATTCTAATAAATGATAAAATAATAGCCGATATAAATTAATTGAGTCTAAACGTAAGCTCCAATAGTTTTAGTTAAACTGCGCTTTATTGCCTGATATGTCATTTATGAATTGGCAGATCTGTTTGTCAGGTCTCAATGGTCAGATAAGCAGTAGACAATAAAATAAAACTATGAAACCACATACAGTGAGGTTATATATATATATATAGCAAATTTCCCTCCTGTGGGACCAGTGAAGGGTTATCTTATATTATACTTGTAAGTTAAATTGTAACCTTCTCTTTGGACATAACCTTTGATGCTCAAAATGACACATTTATTTATTACATAACCTTTAAGCCTTTAAATATTATCGATCCATTATCAGTGAGATTTCTGGCGAGAGATAAATCCGTAGTTTTGAAAAACTGGTAGTTTAAAATAATATTAGTCGATTGCTAGTGTTAAAGCACATGCAACAATTCATCACACCTTTTACTGCACTGGTCCTATGATCTGCATTTCATTACAAACAGTATCTCTGTGGGCTTTAGGATGTGTCCTGCAGTTTTGTTTAAAAAAAAAAAACCATGTGTGTAAAGTGAATTTAACTGCTTGTATATTCTTATAACTGCTATTAAAACATTTTCAGTATGCAATGGTGGGGAAATACAATCAATTTTGACTACACATACTCATGGCTTTGTCTTGGAACAATGAAAGAAAGTCATCTCTTTTTGAAAAAGCTGAAGAAAGCCTTTGCCTCCCCTCAGCTCTTCAGTATGAAGTCAGGTCTTAAGTATCGATTGCTGATTAAAAAATGTTGTCTACTATCTGCATGTTTTACATGCAGGTGTATTGTTATTATCAGAATGAATGTGCTTGAATAGTACCTCATAGACAGACTGGTTCCTACACATGAAAACACACTTTGATTTCTTTCAAGCATGTGGTCTCAATCAAAATTGCCCATAATGAAGAGTCAACAATGTAAATTTGTACACCAGCATTTATCAGTTAATGTTAAGTTACCCTATATTGAAAACAACATCTAGACGGCATCAATATAAACCTCCCTGCTCTTGATGTTTGTAAAAGCAGTACTTGGACCTTGAGCTGGTGCCTCTAAACCGTGCCAGTAAGCAGACTCTGAGAGAGCATGTTTATGGGGGGTTGTGTTGAGTCCAACTGTGGTGTGTCAGGAGCTCTCCAGGCCCTTTGAGAAATATTGAGAGTGCACTCTGGACATGCAGAGCTATTTACCACACTGTTTGTCTCATAAATAAAGTATGGGATGTCATTAGGAGAGGGCACCCACTTTAAAGCAGTCTCAACCGGAGGCGAGGTGCTCTAAAGTGAGCCTGGAGTCAAGGAGGAAGGAATGAAGTAGCCAATTTAAAGGCATTTAAATCAGAGATGTCCCAGAGCTTATAAGCTCCAAATGAACTCTAATCAAAGAAGTGCTTTCGCCACTTGTACAAGGACTAAGCAGCTTGATAAAGGCTAAATTAAAAAGGCTATAATATTTTTATTTAATGTTTGTAAAAGAAACCAGGAGGGAAAAAAAAGTAAAATGAGATAAAGGCATAATGGGCTGTCATTTGTTGCAGCACAGTTTATGCAGCTTTTATACTGTTGTTGTTGTTGTTGTTACCACTGTTGTTGTTGTTGTTGTTTCTGGTTTTACTTGGGATGTACCTAAATTATAACAAGTAAAAACCAAAGATATTGCCTGAAGTAAAGATTAAAATGACCAAATAGGTCTATAAGAAGACTTTACAAGTAAAATTGAAATAGGGATGAAGACCCTGTTTATTCATTCTGCAAGCCTGAAAGCTGAAGTTAGCTTCTTGCATGTTCCTTTCTTGCTCTTCTTATTCAGTTCTCCAGGCACCAGCATGCCACTCCAGTTCCATTTAAGGTAGGAAGAACAATTCGAATAAGAAGCCAGAAAATATAAACTGCTCTGTTCTCTGTCCTGAGCTGCTTAGACAGATGCATTCAAACAGTTTGAGTAGCAGCAGATCAACACTGAAAATACTGAACGTGTGGAACTATGTTACCGTTTCGACAAGGAACACTGGACAAGCTTAATCACTCTTTATTCTAAGTATCAAGAGTTGGAACAAGGTCTGATCCCAGTTGAGGACACACCACCCTAATAGATAAGCAGAAGAGTATAAAAGTCCCTGATAGCCAGGTTTTCAGATGGAAAAAAAATGTTTACAGGGGAAAATTAGAACTCATAACATATATTTATTGGAATGTATTGGCCTGGGTGGCCAACCAGTCTCTGTTGTTGGAGTCTACATACGCAGCAAGTTTATTTTATTTTTATGTTTACCATGTTATTGCACACCCAGAGATACTGAATCAGGTGTTTTGAATATTTTAGAATAGGCACATCATAATCTTGTTGGACCAGACACAAATGGAATTCCTTACAATTATCTCACACTTGTAAAGTGTCACGCACCTTTGGCAGCCATAAGAAAAAAAAAAACAACAAAAAACAGAAACCCCAAGTATAAATATCCAAGTCCACTGCTGAGACAGATACTAATGACTGAAGTAAGCAGAAGGTGATAGGGGGCTGGGTAAGGTTGGCGGTGGCCCATGAGGAGGGCACTGCTGGCCTTTGAGCGCGAGGCAGCAGCAGCAGCAGTGTCGGCTCTGGATCGATGGGGCAAAATGAAACTAGCTCATTAGGGATTGATTTCAGCAGTGTTTAGATAAGCAGAGAGGGTCGGGCCCCGGCCCCTGGGGCCCTCGCCGGCTCCCAAAGTTCACACAGAGCCAGGTAGAGAGCAGCTCCGCAGGCCATCAACTTTATTAGCACCCAGATAAGCTGATTAGGCCTTGTCAATCAAAGGTGCCAATGACTCAATCGAGAGCCCTTCTTTGTTTTTCTTTCTGTCTTTCCCTCTCTCTCTCTCTCTCTCGCTCTCTTTTTTTTGTGATAAATCATTGAAGCGACCAACAAAGCAGCAGCCATGGCGGCTAAGCTAAGCAGCCCTGCAGTTGTCACCAAGGCAGACGTGAGGACCCTGTGATGATGTGACGCCTGTATTAAAGAGTACATCAATTTGTTTTAGAGCAGTTTGATTTTTTTTACGCTGGTATTAAAAGAGCAACTGGTTGGGGGGGCGGCGGCGTCATCAATGAGGGCTTCACGGAAAATCCGAGTACGACCGGGTTAGAAATAAATAAAGAAATAAATGATGGAATGAAAAAAAATTAAATAATTATATTTTGTAAACATTAAAAAAAAAAAAAAAAAACTCGCTGCTCCCTTTTGAAGCCGAGCATGGCTTTGAGACTTGCTGTGTCAGTCCATGGGTGCTGGAGTGCCCTAGTAACATACACACACTTGTCCCTGTCTCTCCATCTCTCTCTCTCTCTCTCTCTCTCTCTCCCTGTCTCTTGCTCGCTCTATCTCTCTCACTGAGTGTTTTGTTTTTGTTTTTGTAACGAATTGAAATTTTTCCTTCTACAAACTGGTGCATTTGAAAACATGATAATGCAGTGGCATGATATATACTATTATCTAATATAAATACTTGCTAATAGTTGCAAACAATAAAGGGTATTCTCTTTTAAGACTCGGGGTGTAGTGAATAATTGTTCTGTTTTGTGCAGTGTAAATATTCAAAAACTGAACCTAATTATAATTTCACTGTGTTGTGTACACTTTGAGGAAAGGGAATATCAGGGTTCAAATAAACATTATTAGTCTTTCTCAAAAGAATATTTAAACAGTGTAGAACACAGGCTGTGTAAATAGGCTGTCTTTAGTCCAGTTGATGCATAAGATTTCCTTTACTCATTTATTGTAGATGCAATAGATGTTTTAAACGACTGATAACATTGTTAAATTTCATGCTTTCATTACTTTCTTTACGTCTCATCCTCTATGTGTATTAGTGTCATTATTTCGGAATGATTTATAGTAAAGAATTTTTTTTTTTTATTGTTTCAGCACAAAGCCATTAATGAGGACAATTTGGTGAAGTAGATTTCCTGGAGGTATAGCATAGAAAATAAGGGTTTGTAGTTTGATGAAATCTGAATGCTGTATTGTGTTTCAAAAAGAATATGACGTTATTTGATAATTGTTTGATTCGTGGAGCTGAGCCATGAGAGTTTGAATATTTTAAAGCCCGAGTTTCAGTTTCAGAGAGGGAAATCCAGCTAGAATAGACTTTCTTGGGGAAATGTTTGTCTTATTCTTTATATTGAGGGCAATTTTTTGCCTTTATTGTTACTTAAATAAGGCTGCTGGCTTAACCTGCTGTGGAGTTTACACATTTAGTTGAGGAAGGTTTAAAGTATTGTCTGTTTGTATTTGTTCCATATGTAGACAGACAAGTTGAGTATAATGTCTTGTGAAATGAGGATTTGTAGGAGGATGTATGTTTGTGTGTATGTCTTTTTCTGTGTGTGTATGTCTGTTTCTGTGTGTGTCTGTGTGTGTATGTCTGTTTCTGTGTGTGTCTGTGTGTGTATGTCTCTTTCTGTGTGTTTCTGTGTGTCTGTGTGTGAGTGTGTGTGAGCGATATAACGTTTTCTACTCTGTAAATCTACCCACGGGTGAGCTGTTTATCGCCAACCCCCCCGGCAGATGAAAGGCGAGGCAATAATGATTTTCTTCTCCCCTAATCGGGCCTTGTCAGCGAGGCGTCTTATCGTGGAGAGGAAAATGACACCGATCCTATCGACGGGCCCAGAGTCCGAGTTCGTGGCGTTCCCCCCCAATCACGCCGGACCCAGCCTTGCCGTATCTAGCGCCACCACAAACGGCAGGCGACGCTTTTTTCATCTGGACTTCAAAAACGGGGCTCGTCATTAAAATTGCACCCGCGTTCGGCTGCGGGGATCAGCCGCTCTGGAGCGAAAATGGGATGTGGGAGAGGAGGCTCGCTAAATGTGCTAATTCTGTCCTCACATGTTTACGGCTTAATTTTAATCGGTTTGAGCGAGGAAGGGGAGGAGGACGGAGGGGAGGGGAGTGAAAGAAAAAGCCTCACATTGCAATAAATCGCCATTATCTTTGACACCGAAGGACTCAGCTGTTCCAAGGATTTGGGGGTCCGCTGGCAACAGTGTTATATTGAGACACACACGCACACACACAGACACACAGACACACACGCACACAATAAAAGTGTTTACGCTTGAACTGTGGTAGCTAAGGTGCAGTCTATGGTTTTAGCCCACCCAGACAAAAGGCGAAACTTGCACAATGGTAAGCCAGCACACAGTCTCTTAATGCAAGAGCAGAACCAACACACTTGAGTAGCCCGGGTGTGTGTTGTTGTGTAGGACTGTGTATCGCTGTGATTGCCGGTAGAGTGTCCAGGTGTTGACTAGTTGGGATATACCTTTCACAATATTGGGCCAGGTTAAGTGGGATCATTGAGTGTCAAATCCTTGACAGTATTTCAGCAAAATTCATGGAGGGGGTAATTTTTTTTTTCTAGTTGTCTGCGTATGACAGTTAAAAAGTAAGCTTCCTGTCTGCCTCGTTCAAATAAGCCTCTTCAACCCCTAACTGACTTTCTATGTAGAAAAGCATAACTGTTATTTCCTTCAGACAGGAAGAGGATTGAGTTGGGCTAAAACAGTCTGTATTCTTTCAAAAAATTGCAAAGCACAGGGTTTATGCCAGTTAATTGTTTTGTAGAAGAAGAAAAAAGCTTGCTTACGGGAACAGCCTCCCTGATTAGATAGTTGCAGTGCATAACTGTTTCACCATCTCACTAATTGGGCTAGCACTAGGAAAAAAAAGCAAAGATGCACAGAAGGAGGAGTGCAAAAAAAAAAAAAAACAGCAGCGGATTAAAGATTTTAATGCCACTTTTATCATAGTATGCTGAGGGGAGGGAACATTTGGTCAGCTGAAAATTGATAAGCCTAGACATTCCAACTTCTAAATTATGTTGAATTTGTAGCTTATTGTTAAATGATTTACACAGATACCTCATTTGTTTTCGTTTGTATCCACTGTATAATTATCCAAGTAAACTGCCTTTTTTATCTTAACTCTTCCTGGTACAGCACTAAAATTGTAAAGTTAAATTAGCTGAACTTGTGTTTGATATTTGAACAGTTAAATAGTACATTTTTAGCTCAAACGTTAAAAACCCAATTAACATGCAAAAGCATGTTTGATAAGTGGTCTTACATGACTAATTAAATACATCTATTCTTGTATTTTAAATGCATAATGTAAAAAAAAAAATATTCAGAAGTGGATGAATAATTGTGTAATCATACATTCATAAAGAATGTAACACATTTCTGCAAATAAATATATCTGTGTGTCTTCACTGTAACAAGAAAACCGTGAATGTCTAAAGTGATAATTTTATACATGGCAAAATGTGTAAATATAGTGTAAAAAAACAAACATGAAAACTTTGCTTTAAAAAAAAGTTCAGCTGGCAAAATAAATAAATGAAAATGGAAATAAATAAAAAATGAATTCAAAAAAATAAACACAAAAAGATTTTCCAGTGATAGCAGTGATGTATAGTACATGTGCGTTTTCCATTCAGCGTAAATTTGTTTATACTTGCACACATGAACAGACGCCCCCCGCCAACCACCCACCCACACACAGTGTTTCATTGACCTTTGATTGACACAGAGGAAGCGCAAGAGCGGATCCTTGAGATGGATTGCGTTAAATAAAACTGTTTTGGAAGGAAATGGAAGACAAAAGTGAGTTCTCTGGACCCCCATGGGCGCTTCTTCATCGGCCGCTTTAAAGAACTGGCACATCTGAGGCACTGCCATATCAAAAAAAAAAGAGAGAGAGAGAGAAAGAGAAATGAAGTAAAGGGAAAAGTAGAGGTGGGGGCTTGGGGGAAGTGCCGCTACCTTGTCACTGCGGGATGAGGATCATAAACATTAATTGTGTGATGGGAGTGACATAGTGATGACAGAAGAGTGATGGCAGTTAAAACGCAGTCCTAATTCACTGAGGATTCTCGGGGACTTGGGTGGCTGAGATTTGGAGAGCTGCATCGAGTCAGAATCCTGACTACAAAAACAGTCAGAGACAAAGGGCCAGCGTTCAGAGTTCGTTTATTGCGTCATCGCTTACCCTCTTATTTTTTACTCCTTTGGTTTTTTTTTTAAGAGGGAAAGAAAGAAAGGGGAACGATATTAATAAGCGTATTGTGGAGTTAAATATCTTACAGCAGATATGGGCTGCTTTTATTATAAAGACAGAGTCCTATTCTTAAGCTAGCCTCATTGTATTACAGCATCTCAAACTGCAGTGTAATCTTAGAATGAAGTAAATGTACAGTTTTAGCAAATACGGCATCGGTTTGTTGTTGTTGTTGTTCTGCACTTAGAGAGAGTGAATAATATCAACAATATCAAAGAAATTGCACAAGTAAATAAATGGAAACAAAAATGTACACTGCAGAAAGAAAGCGTTTTTCTTTCTTTCTGCAGTGTACATTTATAGAATGGTAAACATGTTATCCTCTTATTTTTTTCTGTCAGTCTGTCAATTATGTAGTCTTTGCTTTTTGGCGATTTGATGTCTGATTTTCACCTTTTGTGAATTTAGTTATTAGACCTCCCTTTTTTAACGTACATACCCGAGCACTGCTGCCACTGTTCTTAAAATGAAATATGGGCCAATATGTGGGTGTTCGTCGAGTGCTTGGCCACCCTTGGGTTGCATTGGGGTAGAATAAAGGGCATCATTAGTGCTGTCCGTCTGTCCCCTCAGCAGCCGCTTGTGTCGTGTCGCCCCTCAAAGTAACTTCCTTTTTTGCGGGCCGCGCCCCGGGCCGGGGTGGCCGCGGGCTCAGGACGCCCGCCGAACATGAAACGGCCCACCCGAGCTGTCAGCTGGGGGCTCCATCTGTCAGTCAGTGGGACAGCTTCACTTTTGTTTGGTTGGATGGGACTTGGTGGCAGGACCGGGTCTATTGGATGCCCTGTTTCATGGAACAAACAGTGCTTAGTGAAGCCGTGGACAGGGCAAACAGCGCAGGGTTTAACTTAAGTACTCCCAGGACTGTGATCTGAGTGGTGCGACCCATCAGATTTGAGACGTTTCTTTAAAATATATGGCCACTAAGTGTTGCTCTGCGGTCGGCATGTCTTTTAGCATTGTGTTAATTAATACAGTAGCTAATTATAGTAATTAAGCTCTTCAAAATTGACACAAATTGGTGTACGGTTTCCATAAAATTTTAAAGATAAGCCTCATCTTTCTGCCTGTGGACATCAATCTATATTGCATGTTGAGTAAATGCTCAGAAGTTTTGGTGTCCTTTGTTGTAACCTTGGAGGTTTGGATAGTTTGACTGCCATATGAATGAATGTGCCTCTTGACGTTAGATGATGGAAGTGCAGTCTGCAGAGTGACACATAGGCTGCGCCCTTGAGCCACCGTAAGGAAGGAGGTCTGCATGTGTGTGTGTGTCTGTCTCTCTCTCACTCTACACTGGAGGTCTCCACCACTCACTCCTCCCCGCTGAAGTCTTTGGATGATTCTCCTGGATCTGAAAGTTCCTGAAAAGGCGAGGTTGCTTACAACCTCAGGAACTTCTTTGAGTTTCATTTATCTATTGTGATTCAGTCTGTGCACCGTTTCTCTAGGAGTGCACATGTGGACAAAGATATGCTTTCATGCATTCATATAATACCTGCTCATACTATTTTAAACCATGGCGAGCTGTAGATTGAATGGGCTTAAATAAATGTATAAGAACACCTTTCAGATGTACCTAAAGATCAATTTGATCAGGTGGATCAGATGCCCATTCGTTGTTCAGAAAGTTTAATAGATGTTTTCATACATTTGTATTACCTTTTGGTATTCTTCAGGAAGGCATTGTCCACCTTCAGAAATAAGAATCAAATTCAGCTGAAGAACTGATGTTCAAGGTTGGTGCCATCTGAATGTTTTCTTACAAAACTGATTCTCAGTCACAGAGCGGGTCTAAAGTGGTTGGACTGCCTTGACTCTATTTTACAATCATTAAAATCGAACCAAAGTAAACATGTTCTGTAAGACTTGAGGCTTTTGAGCATAAAAAGGACCCTTTTCTATTTGTTATTGTGGAATTATTGGTGTAGTCTCCACTTTTACAATGAAATTCCCTTGAACTGATTTGGAATACAGCTTGATCTATTGGAAGTATAATTCTTCTGGATTTTGCCAGGAGCTGAATTTCTTTAAACATAGAAGCCTCAGAGTTACAAGTGCAGTATTTTGTTTTCTTCTATACAGACCCCTCTCGATGTTCATCATATTTCCCCAAACTTACGTAAGCCTATCATACATTTTACATTACATACATTATTTCTCTCTTTAATGTATGTTTTTTTACTAACATGGAGGTTTCACCAGTTTGCCTTTTTCGTTTATTTATTTTTTTTTACCAGGATTTATCTGAAATGTCTACCATTCCCTCATCTAGCAGCTTATGTTGTTGCATTTGCACAGTATCTTAGTTTCTTTTTTAATGAGCTCCTAATGAAAGACAGACTGGAGAGGAAAGTCATTTAAATTGCTCTGTGCATAATGCTTTATGCATAATTCCGTCGGTAATTGTGTAGAAATGAAATGTTGTTGAAACGCCATTGCAGGTGGAAGATAAGTGAGAATCGCTGCCATTTATGTTTGTTTAGTGAGAGAATAATTGTGTTCTAGAGTCCTTTTTCATTCAGTCAAGGGTCCTTGCGGGACGTGTAAACACACACACACACACACACACACACACACTTTCCTACAAACTCTCTCAAAAGGTTGCATGATTATGATCTTAACATAAGCTCCTGGAGATAAAGGTGTTGCAATGGAAAATAAATATTAATGCTGTTTTATAGCAATTAGATTTCCCATACTTAATTTATGTGCGTGGAAATATTTCCATGCAGAAAAACTACACAAATATCTATAGTTCTACTAAAGTCGTGTGTTCATATATATATATATATATATATATATATATATATATATATACTCGGTGTGAGC
>JBBPDC010000109.1:29654370-29664867 GCA_037974485.1 Hemigrammopetersius urotaenia
TCTACTAAAGTTGTGTGTGCATATATATATATATATATATATATATATATATATATATATACTCGGTGTGAGCTCACATTTGAGAAAGAGAAAGGTGATGGGCCAAAATCATGTTCATGTAAATCTTCAATATTGAAGCCTTGACTTTGATTCTAATATCCAAACCTTAAAATAATAAAACTAATAATAATTTTGTATAAAACATCAAATCGCTAAATGTATTTTTAGCATAATTGTTATATCGTAATTTCTATCATATAGCGTAATGTTTTTGTTTGTTTTTTTTCATTTACAGTGTGGTACCCAGCAGTCTTGGCATTTGAAAACTAGTAGGGAAGTCTATTTCTAAATCTATTTGTTCAAAACACTGCTAATATTACCCATGTGCCAGTCACAAATCTAGATTTTGTTGCACGGATTTGGTAAGACCCTGTGAAGTGTGACATTTTTGATGCTTTATAGTCAAGTTTTGGGATGGTGATGGTGGTGGCCGCTTGCTTCTGGACCAAGAGCTCATGGGTTCAAATTCTATCTTCAGCATCCCACCACTGGGTTCCAGAGCAAGACCCTTAACCCCAAGTTGCTCCAGGAGGACTGTAGCTGTATTTTGGGAATGGAAGTTGCTTTGGATAAAAACGTCTGCTAAATGTCGTAAATGTAAAATGTAAGTCGTTACTCAGCTCTAGTAAGTGATAGAAAGTAGTGTTAGAAGAAACCGTGGCAGTCCTGGACCACCTGGATTTATTTGGGCCAAACATTGGTGTGTCCGTGTAGGCTCGGCGTGTCCGGGAGGAGCGCAGTGAACAGAAGGTGCCTCTTCAGAACTCACACCTGAGCCCCTGCCTTTCTCTGTCTCTAGCTCACTCTCTCTGTGGTCCTGCCCTGCCCTACTTTACCACGGCCCGTCCTGCCCTTTGATTTGTGTTACTTAGTCAGCCACAGATCATCAGCACACTTCACACACTGTTTCCCTCGCAGCATCGCATGTTTATGCAGATACATTTCACAAACGGACATCTAGCAAATGGTCAGCCGCTCGGTCATTTCCTACTTGTGATGCCCTTGGCCACTTCACCGACGTGTGTGATACTTTACTGTAGTATGGTTGCCATTGTAAAAGTTTTCTGGTAAACAAGTCGTTCCTTTTCGTAACTTTTCTTTGTGTGGCGTTTGAAGATGCTTAGCATGATGAAAGTTATGGAAACAGTCTACCTTTTGTCAAAAGAAGAAAACTAGGTATTCTTTTTGTGTGTCATTTTTAAAAGTCCCCTTATTTTGTTTCATCGATAGTCCGAAAATGTCAGATTTTCTCAGGTCATGATTTGATGTCATACACAATACTGGGTTCAGTATTCAGTACTGGGTTCAGTATTATATTCAGTATTACATTTAATTACATTGGACAAACTTTGAATGAAGAAAAATACCACAGTCGTGTTGAACCACTTAATAATTGCACTAGAACTTCGAGGTAGGAGGAGTGTTGGAAAGGGTTAATGATTGGTGAGCAAGCACCACAAACTATCTACAATAAACATTGTCACATGTAACATTGCAATACCAAAATGAAACAGTGTAAAGTTATACCTCTACAGATGAATTACATCAAGTTTTGTACTAACTTATTAAGGCGCTAAATTGGAGCTCACTAGTTCTAGTCATTAGAAAACTGTCACAGTATATTTGTATGAATGTTGAACTTCATATGCCATTTACAGTTAAAAGCCCTCTGTGTATCCTCTTTATTGTCTGGAAAGGAAAAAAGTTCCATTCAGTCGCTGGAATTAATTTAAAGCTGCAAGATTAATTGTGTTTGTGACCATTCCAAACTGCAGCGAATAATCAGGCCCTTACAAAAGTTGTTAACATGCTACAGTTATTTAATGCACTTTTCTGAAGGCACTTTAGTTGCATGTAGTTGCACTCCTATTGTAACCAGCGTGTTCAAAGAAACATCAAAATAGTCATTTACATATTCAATTCATAATATATAGTTTTTCTGTATTTATTTTTTAATATCTGTAAGAAAGTGGCACTGTGCAAGATAATAACTGTGGCTGTTTAATAAAGGGCATGCCAGAAAGGCTAACTCATTTCTCTCTCCATCTAAATACCGTATTAGTCCATGTCATTAAGATGGCCACTATAGTAATTAGTGAATTGCTTTGAGTGGGGCTGGGTGGGTTGGAAGAGTGAGTGAGGGCTCAGGGATGAAAAAATCTGAAGGAAAGACGGTGCATTTCATACACTGATGGAGGTTATATTTTCTGTGACAACTGGACCACAGTAATCAAAACGTGTTAATAATCCCTTCAAAGGGATGGCGGCGTATCAGTGGTGCCTCAGTGAATCTCAATCCCCCTGTTAGCGGCAGTACAGGGCGCTCCACCCACTCCTGCCTGCCTGCTTCAGCCTCAATTACAGCTTCTGCTGCAGGAGCAAGGGCCTGGCCATGACCCCAGCACACACTCTCGCCAATTTGACCATATATGTAGACAAACACGGAGGAGAAACCAAGGTGGACAACATGCCAAAAATATTTAAAGATCTTTTCACTTTAATTTTTCTGAAAGGTTATGAGTGGCTAGGAACAGACAAAAATGCACCAATATTTGAAAAATAACAATGAAAAACCATATTGAATGGCTCATGATGCCCATAATATTGATATGTATGTATTTATTGGTTGCTCTTATCCAGATCGGCGTCAGGAGTCTTGCCTAAAGAGTCTCATTGGTGTAGTATAATATACTTGCCCAGGTGAAGGATCAAAGTCCAGTTCGCTGCCTGGAAGGCATATTCCTCACAGTCACACATATATTACATACAATCATATATTTGAAACTTTTTTCCACCCTCATATAGTTTGTTTCTATACATCCTCACCCATGGCCTGTATCACAGAGGGCCTCTGGACATTACCAGGAGTGGCCACTGGCTTAAAGACCCATAAGTCACTCCACTGGCCCTTGTCCTCTAGCCTACAGCTCTGTATTCACTTGGGATCTGGTAAATAGAATTTGGCAAGGCTCTTGTAGCTTTTGTGTATCTTTCAGGATTGAACCCTTTTTAACAGGCCGCACAGAAGCCGTGTTTGTAGATTTGGGAGATACACTCTGTAAACATCATAACAGATTTGGGAATGGTCTGAGCAACTTGCGGAGGTAATACTTTAATCTCATCAGATGTCCCTCTGCAACCTGCGCTGCCTTCTTCTCCCTGCTGGTCCGGAATCTGAAATGGACTGGGATGAGTTTATAAGAGGAGAGCAGAGGAGAAGCAGCATGGAGAATTTTTTAGTCCTATCACTTGCACAGTAGTTGGGGTAATAAACGTCACTCACTCATCCTTGTGAACATCCTCTCTCTCTCTTTCTCCCTCTTTCTCCATATAACTGCCGATATGCAGCCCATTAGCGGGAGAGAGCAGGGAGAGACCTAAGGTGGCCCTGAGGCTTGGAAACCGAGCAGGGCTCATAATCACAACTCCTCATCCGCAGCAGCGCAAACACTCGCACGTCTTCTTGCGCACATCTCCCAAATCAGCCTCGGCACACCGACGGCTTTCATGCACTTTTTGACTGATTACTGTCTTTGTAGTCGCAAGGCATGCGAGGTGTACCTCTCAGGCTAATTAGGAATGAGTGGTGTTTCCGACAGTGGGGCTGCAATAGGGATCTGTAAGTTAAGTAAGGGGTGGTAGAGGCTGGAGGTGAGTCTGTTAAATATACATGGGTGCAGGTGAAAGGCCACGTCTTATCTGACCCGCAATCAGCTCGGCGGTCTTCTCTCGGGACCTTTGTGTCTGCAGCACAGCGCAGGACAGGAGATGCTCAATAATGTAAAAGAAGTGTTCAATTAAGACCTGTCCTTTCTGCCACCTTGTTCTTAGCTGTCTAAGATTAGGCCAGAACTTATACATGTGTCTAGTTATCCTGCAGATTTGTACGTCAAGAGTGTAGATCTATATCTGTGCAGTTACGTGTTAAAACAAATCTTGAATCAGATCTATACAGTGTGTGTTTGTGTTGTTAGTATGTTTCTTAGCAATGCTTGTTGCGTGGCAAGCGCCTCTTCTCGTCCCTCTGAAAGCTAGCTGTGAGCACTGGAGGACTCATTGACTTTCTAATGATCGCTGGTCAGCCTGTGCAAGTGCCAGGGGTTTAGCCCATCCGCACTGCTCAGATATCGACTCGAGTTCTGGCCCCCTCCTTTCACTCTGGCCTGCCGGCTCTGTGTCAAAATCTATTACCACTATTGCAACGCTACATGCGAGGGTGAAAAAAAAGAGGTTTTCGTTTTTTCTCCCTTGTTCTTCCTCTTCTCCTTCTTCTTCTTCTTCTTCTTCTTCTCCTCATTCTTCTTCTTCTGATTCTCTGTCCTGATCCTCCTTCTCCATTCACCTCCCCTACTTTTACGGTGCTAACCTCTGGCAGAGGATCATCCGGTTCCAGGGCGGTGGATGACATATCGATTCATCTCCCTTTTGGGCCGAGTTTGCGCTACTTCTTCTGTTCCCAGTCCCACACATTTCCACTAGGACTGCCCTCAGTGCGGCCCTGACCCACTACTTTCCACTGTCTATGTAAATATCTCTTTTAGACATCATTTAATCTCTCACAGTTCAATTGCATGTATTCCGTGTTGTAGTACTACTGTATGTGTAAGTACATAAGAGTCAGTGCTTGTCTCCTCCCAAGGCATTTGTAGTAGACTTGCTCTACGAAAAAGAACTGAAATGAATTAATAGTGGTGAATTTATTGCATCACATATAGTGTTGCATATTAAGCACAAAACTACTGTATCTGTCCCAGCGAACCTGCTGATGTCTTCTTGAAGCGATGTGCCCAAGGGAGTCACAAGGCCCCATTGGTGTACTCCAGAGACAAACCTCGTTCTCTATTTCTTTCTCTCTCTCTCTCTCTCTCTCTCTCACCCTCATCTCTGCTCTTGCTGATGTTGATGATGATGATGGCTAAGCTAAGCCCAGGTTGTCTCTAGAGAGGCCTGTCTGAGAGGAGTCTGGTCAAATGCGGCGACAGAAGGCAATACACTGACACTTGTCACAAACACACCTCGCAACAAGCTCGGCTCTGAATGACACAACTAATTATTTTTTTATTTATTTGAATAATGGGGCACGAGAGGCAAACAAAAACAAATAACAAAATGACAACCATACCAAAAGCACCTCGGGGCACATGCCAACGCATCACTGCGGTGACACTTTCCTCCCCCCTCTCATGACGGTTTCTGTCTCGACAGGTACTGTATCACAGACACGCACACAAACAGGGCTTATCCCACACACACCGGTGCCCAAACCCTCGGGCTCTTGAGATGGCAGGAGTGGCGTGATTGTGTTTCTCTGTTTATCTGTGATCTCTGCTTACCAGACAAGCAGGACCTAGAGCTAAGCCCAATCAGAGGCCATGCAGGAGTGCACGGCCCATGCTGAGGGAACGCGTTGGGGATGCACTGCGCCAGGAGTGGATGGGTTGGCAGCTGGAGAATGCTTGGATATGATAACATGGATTCAAAAACAGGACACACACTTGCTTGTTAGTAGACCAACTGACCTAAATGACTATGAGTATTATTTTTTTATTTTTTTTGGGGTGGAGTGGGGGGGTGGGGGGGGGTTGGGCTACAGATGGGACTTAATGACAAAAAGGCTAGCCAGCAACCTAATGTTGACTTTTTTCCTTTCTTTTTTTTTTAACCAGCTTTAGTGAATATCCATTCAGTGGGCATCACTCCTTCTCAAAACCAGACATTAATACCAAAACTCAAAAAAAGTCTTTGTTTAGTATTCTCAAAAGTGGATCAGAGGCCAGATGGGTAACGCATTGTGACAGAGGTGATGTCTAAATTAATCATTCATGCTCTCTCACATGGCTGTGCGCTAAAATATTAATGCTTGAATAAATTTGATTCGGGGCCTGTGATTAGAGGGTTGCCCAGCACGCACATGTTTATTTATGCCCTGGAGAGCAGCCGTGAGGGTCACTCTCATCCAGCACACATTCCTAATCTGCACATATGCCCCAGCCCAGTGCAGTATATATACATACATACATACATGTTTGTGTATTTGTGTGGTGAGAGGACATGTTATACATTATACATTATAAGTCGTATGGATGAACATCATGGAAATTCGGTATATGAATAATGTTGGAGGTGTATTCATTATTTCATGATTTTTTTTGCCTCATTAAACTCTTGTGTAATCCCCCATCCTCTAGGGGGTGATAGAGGTAGCATTTTGTACACTCTCATTGCTTGGGCATGTACATGGAGACTTCTGTAGTGCCTAATATGATGTTGCTTTTGGAACAAAAGATTGTATACCCAAAAAGAGAAGGAACAAACATCCCTAGTTTTTAAAGTAATGTAATATAAGAAGATTTTGAGCCATTTGAGCCATTTGAGCCAAGTCACTGCTATCTGCTATCACTGCTATCACTCTCTGTTCTTTGGTTTAAATAGAAACAGATATTTTCTGTGTTGAAACGATACAAAAGAAGAAAGATACAAAAATAGATATGCAAGGTTTTGTTTTGAGAGTGATGATAAAAATTGTTAATTCAGTTTTATGACCTAAATTAAATGTTTCCAGTGGAATAATATATTAAATTCCTATAAAATGTAAAATTCCAGCAACACAGTTGTGTTGATTTGCACTCTCTGATTTGCTTTTCTCAGACTTTGCCTAAGTTTCTTTCTCTTTCAAAGCTACTTTTTGACCTTTTTGACTTTTTGAATGCGTGTGTATTGCATGTCTGGTAAGGTGTTGGAGGAATCAGGTTGTGTGGAATGATGGATGTGTGTCATGTTTTGCTCCTTGGCCTCTTGCTGTAATGGACTAGTACACACCAGTGTCACTGATAACAATCAGGTGTTTGTGTACAATACTAGCTTCTCTCTCTCTCTCTCTCTCTCTCTCTCTCACACACTCGCACACACACACTCACACACACACACACACACACACACACACACACACACACACACACACATTTATACACAAACACACACTATATATTTAATGTAATATCAGATTAGCCTTTGTTCTCAAGTGTTAAATGCAACATTACTGGTGTTTAAATAGATATGAATAATTGCATTGTATTATTGCATTGCTTACTTCTAAAATGCAATGATTTTATTTAAATTAAAAAAGAAAGTCTAGACAGTCACAGTCATATGCCCATTCAGTTCATTAGCATTAAAGTTGAGTCATTTAACCTTAAATAACACAGACATTATAAAAAAGGGTTCTGCTATCTGGGCCACATTAATGCCTGTATGATCATTTTGTTTCAGCTACTAAGGTTAAAGTAGTTCTTTTACTTAGCAGTAACTCTTGTAACTAAGAACTCCAAAGCCACTGGTGGTCCTTTAATATTTATTCCCACATCCCAGTGAAGTGTTAGTTTAGGAATATGCTGAATGCATGAGTCAGTTACAGAGTTCAACTAATGCGAATACTTGAAGGAGTGATATAAGGGAGACACTAAGGGAAAGAGAACTTGCCGCATACCTGCTGTGAAGCATGTGAGGAGGGTTGTAATGTTGTGGTACTGCTTTACTGCTCATGGGTTCCAAGTTTTACAAGAAAATTCTGACTGTAAAGAGTTTGGGTTATGGAATATGACCGAGAACAAAGCCTTGAATTTTTGAAACACCCCTATGTATCCAGGATGGATGAATTCTATACCATTGAAAAGAGAAACAAATGACAAAAGGTTTGTTTAGTAAATTAGTAAAGACCATTTTATTGCGTAAAAAGCTATATTCATCTCCATAATGGAGAATATGTTGTATTTTAAAGAAACTTTTTAAAGAAAAATGTATTCCCACAGAATATATACAACTTTTTATGTTATACACATGATGAACTTGTATTTTTTCTATTCCTTTGTGTTGATCTTGCAGTATAGTTACTTCCATTGTAATGTTATTGGATATCCCATATCAGGGTGTAGGCTAAATGCCTCATTGAAATGACATGCCCATAGCTGCTGTTTTATACACTGTCAAAAGTGTCTACAGACAGTAGGAGCACCCCGTGTGGCTGAGGGATGAGTGTGCTGGTGATTGTAATGGAGTGGAACTGGAGGCTCTTACCTGGCTGTCGGTGGCCCATTCCAGCTTGAGTGGCAGGCTGCTAGGCGGATGCAGGAATTCGCAGGACAGACAGGTCATTTTTCAGTGTCAGAATTCCATATTACTCCCAGCACCAGATCTGTCATGCATCCCAACCCCATCCCATACACACACACACACACACACACACCTCACACACATTTATTCATTAAGCCAGTTTTAGCCTATGTTCTCTGTGCATTGAATGTACCCTCCTCTGCTTTTGCCTCATATATGACTTGAAGTGTCAACAGATACTGACCCAGTATTGTCTTTCACTCCTCTCACTCTCAGATCACTTCCAACCTGTTTTTAAAAGCTAAGAATTGCTCTTTATTTTGCTTTTCATTTTTGTTCTCTCCTCCCTCTCTTGGGATGTCAAAAAACAGAATAAATTATTTTTGTGAAAGCATATCAGAGTTTAAAACTGTATCATCGAAGTTCTGTCTCTTCAAAGATTCTCAAATCTCAACTCTCATGACTCAGAATTTGTCCGTAATCAAAACTAGGCATACTGATGTAGAAGAAAGACGGAGTGGTGTATTCGAGTCCACTCTTAAATGACTGAGCTTTTTTCCCCCTTAAGTAGCGATTCATTTTGTTACAGGGCTGATACTGCATGCACTGAACGATGTATTTTAAAACTTGTATATGAACAACCAATAAAATCCTAATAAATTGCGGAACAGTCTGTGCAGATTAAAACATTTTACCGGATAAAATTTCAAGAATTAAGATCTCTTGACCCTAGAGGATCCTGTTGTTACAGTACTACATTACACTAGATTACATTACACTGCAGCCATTTGGCAGGCGCTTTTATCCAAAACGACTAACAATACTACTCCAGTGTGTCTGTCCCTGCCTTTATCCTGTGTTTATTTGTCTGTTCCCTCTGCTTTTCCCCCTCTCCCCATTTTTCCCAGTCATGGCACATAAGCCAGTATGCTTGGTGCAGGCAGTGGAACTTCGGTATTTTAATCTGGGCTATTTGTAAATTGCTGCACAGGGGGCTCTGACAGGTGCTAATCGCTGACAGAAAAAGTAGCCAAGGAATGTGCCAGACTGTTCTCTCTGGCTCTGGTCCAGGGATACCTGCTTAGGACCCAGGCTCTCTCTCCCATTTCTCTTTATCTGCCCCCCTCCCTCTCCAGCCAACCTGAGGACTGTTGTCGACATTAGCGGGTGAAAAGGCCCACCTCTGTCATGCTTGCCATTGTCAACGCTCCTGTGCCTCATCTGAGCATAGTGGGGTTCTGTTTAGAGGGCACTGAGGAGGGGATTGAGGCCAAGCCTGCTGACAGAACCACAGACCTGGCTAGGCTGGGCTGAGGGCCAGGGACAGGGGTGTGATAGGATCCTCCTGACCTCCTATGCTGTTTTTGCAATTTTCCATTCTAGCATCTACTGTTTCAATGAACTGATGGCTCCAACTATAAATAAAAGAGAGGATCTAATCAGTCTCTCATATAAAAATGAATAGCAGAATCTGTAATCTCAGTTTTAGTGGTGATCCAGTTCTGTTTTCGGTATTGTATGTGTTTAAATGTTCTTGATTCTACAGAAATGTAACAATGCGATAGTTGTAAAAACAAAGCTAGACACATCACATTTCAGGGCATAAGGAGTTGAGAGAATGAGATGAGTGTTGAAACTAGACAAAACGGCAATCTACTGTCATCTGCTGTGTTTTAGTTCAAATGGAACTTTAGGAGTAAACAAATATAGTGTGTAAATGTAAGCATACCAAATTTCAAAACTTAGTTCAAGAGTTTTTTGAGAAAAACATCTCAGCTGCAGGCTCTGCCATGGACACAGTTTCATGACATTTAGAATGTTTCCAGAGAATGTGAAAGAGATGCAACTTGTCAGATTTTGGCAAGTGAAGCACTACATATTTGCATTGACGTTATTCACTAGGTGTCACTACTTCACAAATGATTAGTAGTGAACTAGGGTCATGCTCTTCCCAGAAGCCAGCGTATCATCAGAGTATTATCAAATTATCAAATTTTTGGCCAAATGGTTTTAGAACTATGTGTTTAAGAGCTCTGTGAGGACGGGGCACTGACACGAAGGGAACCCCCCAAACTAGGGACACATTCTGTTTTATATTTTGGGGGGATTTTTGTCTTAAGACTATGATATTGTCAACAAAATACCAGTAAAGAAAAAAAATGACATTATTTAACCATGCTACACATAATGTGACGCACTTCTCATCATTGACAGGCCGTATGAAGAGACTGAGAAGTCTATCAGTCTATCAGAAAATCATATTTCTAGCATCACAAAATCAGCCTTTTTCCATCTCAGGAATATTGCTAAGCTTAGGAGCATTCTATC
>JBBPDC010000109.1:29669839-29682024 GCA_037974485.1 Hemigrammopetersius urotaenia
TGTGTGTCTGTGTGTGTGTGTCTGTGTGTGTGTGTGTGTGTGTCTGTGTGTGTGTGTGTGTGTGTGTGTGTGTGTGTCTGTGGCAACAGGCTGCTGTGTGCGGAGGCCACCTCATCGCACTCCTCCTGCCCACTGATCTAAACAACATTAAGAAGAGGTGGGCTCAGTGAGATGGCATGTATTATTCATGCAAGAGGGAAAGGTATCCGGGTTATGTTATTACCCGCGCCACGCTCTCCGCGCTTTGGTAGCGTTGGCCCTGCCGCTGTATTCCAGCCACCCGTGGGGAGTTGTTCCTAAATAAAAACCAGCGACCAACTCCAACTCGCCCGCTGCCACCAGCCAACTTCAAAAAGCACAAGCAAATTATTTTGTTCAACTGCGTTCATGACAATGTGTAACGCTCGGTAATAGATTAAAAGCACAAGTGGGGGGAAGGAGGAAAAAAAAAAAAGAAAAGAAAAAGAAAAGGCACAAGACAAAAGAAGTCAAAGGCAGACGGGGATTTGAAAAGGACAGGCACAGAGTTGACAATTGAGTTATAATATCATGTCCTTTATGAATAATTAATTTGATGGCATAGAGCTCTCAGAAGTTAGATTAAATTAGTTCTGCTATGTCTAAAAAGTTAGCTATGCTTCATTAGCGGATGAGATGGCAGTGAGGTTGGCTGGGGTGTCGAGGCTGCTGTGGTTCATTCGAGAGTGCTGAGGTGATTCTTGTCTTGCTGCCGCTGATTACATGCCAACTTTCATTCTGGGTGCCTGATAGTCATTCCATTGCTGATCTGACTGCATATGAAAACAAATCGACTCCCTCTTCACTGCATTACTTTACTGTAGCCAAATACGAAGGGATCACCAGTTTCCTGAGTTTAAGCCACAGAAAAGAAGGAAACCTTCTACTGACTGTATGCCTCTTGGTCAATGCTGTTAGAATGAGATAAAAAGATACATTTTATGAAATATAAACATATTCATAGCTCAATGTAATGCCTAAAACACAATGTTCACAGTAACATTTACTTAAAGAAAAACAAGAAGAGATGACGGAATTAAAAAAAATGAAAGCACAAGCTGCTCATGCTCTCAATCTTGAGTTCCATTTGCTTACTTAATTTAGTATAATTCCTCTCGGATTCCTCCTGATTATTTTGAGGTGTTTTACAGTTTTGGCGGTTGTTTTTGCTGCATCTTCCTTATCTGGACTCCTGTTCAGTTTTATCCTCCATAGTTTGCCTTCACATAATTACACGTCATGCTGGGAACATCAGTGAGATCAGGACATCATTAAGGGCCATAAGGAACTGTCCACCAAGTATAGAGCTCAAGAAATGCATGCTTTATTGTGTTTCATTTTCACAAACATGAGGATACTCTGCTCTCTTTTATATCTGGACATCAGATATAAAATGGGGCGGCGGGGGTGGGGTTGAGAACAAGTAGTAGCATTCTTTTGCAGAAAAGGAGGAAACTTCTAAGCACTGCTGTTACACCTTGGAATGCTTTTACCAAGCTTAGGGAAAGTGAAGGGGAAAAAAAAAACATTGGATGTTTTTCAGAACTTATTTGTGTGTCATATGCTGACTTGGAAGAGAACTGAACGTTTATTTATTTATTTAGTTATTCATTTATTTATTTATTTATTCATTCATTCATTTTAAAGGATGCAATTCATCGCCTTGACTTTAGGTGTCCTTCTAACCTGTTCTCCTAGAAAGCTGAGAACAAACAAACACACTCTGAAGTGTAGTGGTGCTCACAGTGCTGATGCTCCGTTGTGTGTTTTTACACTCGCTGCTGACAATAATCTCTCTTCATCAGGCTGGCCGTGGTCATTGTTAAATGAGGCGCATGATGCGTTTCTCTTTTGTGAGTTCCCTCCATGCCTCATCTCCCCCCTATAATAGTGTTATTATTTGGCTTTCACTAGGGATGGGAAGTGTGTTGGTATTAACCCAAAGAAAAAGACAAACTTGTGGGTGGGCACAAAGGCACAGTGTTCTGGCAGGCATAAGCCCTGCTGCTGTTTGCTATTGAAAAATAGTTATGGGCACCTTAGAAAAAAAAATTCAATAAAGAAAAGAAGTAGAACAACAGGAACAATGATGGAAAGACAGAAAAAAATAATGTTCCTGGCCCAGAGCAACCGCAGAGAATAAGTACTTGATAGAGTCAGAACCCAAGGGTTGTCTTTATGGTTGCCCAACAGTATTGTCCGTCAAGCAGGTGGGAAGGGCTTATGTTATAGACTCACCAACACAGCTGATTGTGGTTCTGTAGTAGTTGTGATTTTTGGTCTTTATTTTGCCATAGCACATAGCACACCCCAAACACGCATGCTATGCACATGGCGCAGATATGAATACATTTTAACATATATGAACAGGGGGCACATATTCGTGTGCTTTTTAATGCTGCATCACTTTTTCAAACACAGCACATTACTTTCCATGTGCTGGCCATTTTTATGTCCTGTCCTATCATCCAGCCGAAACTATGGGAAGGGCTTGTTCCAGTGTTTGGCCTTTTTGCCATTGACCTTTACAGTAATACAAACTGGACCAGTAAGCCACAGTAATTCTGCCTAAATTCTCTGTTTATACCTACCTTTAGTTGTGTTTATCATATCTGTAAAGCTCTCGGTGCGTTTATAAGACGGCATCTAAATTTGTGATGACTTTCTTTCAACCAAAGGGGCCGTTTTGCCCCTTGCTCCATTTAGGCTGATTGGTAAACACATTCAACCAGACCATTTTCTCAGTGTTAGGAGACAAATACTTGGCTCATGAGTATTAATGAATTCAAAGTTGGAGTTGGGAGAGTCTTTAAGTGTTGGAAACTGTCAGAATCTGTCAGTGCTACGACTCTCTAACAGCACATTGTAGCACTGTGCCGCTTGCTTCCCATTCACACTCATGTTTGATGTCTTGCTTTCACGCCCTCCGTTTCCGCTTAAACTAAATTACCGCAGACAGTCCTATTTCCCCGGAGAATGTTTGTTTGTTTTGAGAGTATACATATTTTACATATCATTGGCACGCCACTGATGCATTTAGCAAGATATGAATGGAGAGAAGGAATAATTTCTGCTGATTTTTCACTCATTTTGACTGGATTAGGATTGCCTTTGTGAGCAGTAATGAGAGGACCTACTGGAGATGTTTTTTTCTGTTTGTTTTTTGTTTTTTTTTATGAAGACTTTTATTGTTTTTAAAAAAACGATCACATTAGATATAGCAGCACGTCTCTCAGCACTCATTTTAGTCCATACTCTGAGGGTTTGACTACATGAACAGCAGCAGTCAGTTGGTTGTAAATGAATATGTTCAGCATTCTAGGGCTTACCAAGCATGTAGTCTGGCCTTTCTTGTTGTTTTAAGTATAGTTTGTAAGGTTTTGTGTTGTGATAGAAGAGAGTAAGTAGAGTTAAAAGGTGTTGTTTAAGCTGTTGAGCTGGCATAGCCACAGTAGACAAGAGTTTCCATCCGACTTTGCAGTAACAGCAGATTAGCCCGACTTCTCCTTGATTTGATGCCATGCCGTTTTTGAACTGCTGGTAATGCAGTGTCACAGCTGATCTAGTCTTATGAGACAGTAGCAACTGATCAAGTCTCTTACGAGACAGTAACAGCTGATCAAGTCTACAGTTAGTGTCAGAAGTTGGTCAGAGAAAATTCACAGCTGTGTATCAGGAGTTGGAAAGAAAAAGAATGTGGATTATCACAGTGAAATTTGGCTAATGGCTGTGATTTATCATGTACTTGTCCTTTCTTTTTTCATTGCGTGAGGCAAAAGTGGCTAGACCTCTTTTGTTGATTCCTGTAATATTTACTAGCTCCCAGCGAATGATAGAAACAGCTCAAGCTCACTTAAACCAGCATTGCTCACTGCTGCTTTATAGTAAGTCCCATGACGCATCATAGCAATGTGCTTTGTTTTGTCATGTATTTGTCTTGACATAAATTAAAACACACATATTAATATTAGGTTTGCTGAGACATAAAAGTTTGAAGACAGTGAAAGCTAGGAAGGATTGTGGAAAGCTAGGAAAATCATTGCGATGTAATGATTGTGACTGGTATAGAAATGGCACTGATCTGTTGCCCTGTGTTGATATCATGCCATGACTGGCAGAAAAAGGCTAGACTGGATGTGTGAGTGAGAAAAAAAAGAATCTGTTCATAAAATGTAATGAATGAAGCCTGGAGTATCACTGGATTGTTTTCAGTGCAGTATAACGTGAAACAAAATAGAACACACAATGATAGAAGTCACTCACCATATTGTCAGAAAAAAACGTATCTCCAAAGTAACTTTACAGGAGAAGCAAAAAACCTTTTAACTCAGAGTTGAAGTTAAAAAAATGGTATTTTGGAACAATGTAAAAGCCAGCTGATATTTTCAAACTGTGTAATAAATAGAACATAAAAAACTACAAACTAGCACACAAACACTGTACTATAAGGCTGTGAAAATGTACGTTTCCGTAGTTGATTATTCATGTGAAATCATTGATTCAATAACAGCCTTAATGTGGCGGCTACATTTTTTTTTATCAATGCAATATTTCAAAAACATTTACATTCACTCCAAATTTCAATCAAATCTTTTTTGTAGGTCAAATAAAACGTCTTGCAATGCTCACGAAAAGATTAGTTACCAGTGTGGAAATAAAAGCATGTATTGCTTTGTTTCATGCATTGATCTTCAGCTGATTCTGACAAATTACAGACAGTGTGAACTGAGTGTCCTCGGGGAGTTGTTTGGCTTGTCAGAGCACCGACCTGAAGGGAAAGCTACCCTTTACCAACGGTTCGGCTGCTTCAGAGTTGACTCACATTTTCTTCTTCCTCTTTTGTTACCGGCTCACATCAGTGAAAAGTCATGGACTCACTTTAACTTACTTTTAAAATGTTAATATAATTTGTACATATTTGGCTTCATTGATGATCTTGGATAATCTTGGACAGTTGTTTCAATCGCTTTATTTGGTCATGGACCGGTTTAATATCAGAAACTATTTTCACGGCCCAGCCTTTAAGGAGTGGCAGATAAATATACGTATTTATACAAACAAATGATACGCATAAAAATGGGAATATTTTAAAAATATAATAATGGGGTATCTTTAAAATATAATAATAAACGTATATCCAATGTGTACTCGCAGCTTTATTAACAGCATTTTCATAACAACGAGCCAACAATATAACACAGTAACATCCACAGGGTTTTTTTTTCTATGCAGCCCGCGGACCAGTACCACATGACCCACGGCCCGGGGGTTGGGGACCACTGGCTTATAGAATACTTTACAGAATGACTGATACTATACATTACCACAGAATGGGTTAACATGTGTGCAGGATTCTTTTTTTTGTTTACTCTTCTTACTTCCCATGTGATACTAGTCCTGGTCCTAGTGCTATATGTTGTATGTCATAACTTGAAATAGCTGAGAGGTTCACCGGAAACAATAATGCAAAAGTAAAACAGCCTTCATTAGCAAGCTTTAATGATCTCTGTTTTTAGTCAGACATCCCTGCAGGTATTGTCCAGGACACCCAGTTCCTATTGTTCTTTGTTATGGAGTGCTGGAGAGAGAGGGGTGCTTAAACAAAACTCAAATGACTGCATTAGTTTGGTTATTAAAAAGAGGGGGAAAAAAACAAAACCGCAATCAGTAGGTGGTGAAATGTGCTAAATTCTCATTGAGATTTCAGAGGGGGCCGCTGTCAAAAGATGCAAATGAGGGTGGTGGCGCGTCCGTTTTTGACAAACATAATTAAGGTGTTTCAATTTGGAGTCCTACAACACACAGGACTGCAGGGTTCCCTCAGGTCTTCGCTAATTGTGAAGATGGCTTTTAAGCTCCGAATGCTTTTTTTTTTTTTTTTTTTATTCATGTCTTATTGGATAATGAACTGTTAAGAAGTGTTAGATCTCTGCTTCGTCTGTGGCTGAGGTTTTTTAGGAGATAGGCAGGGAAGAACAGCCTGAGGTGTGGTGTTGTACAGATAATTAAAAGGCAAAATTTGTGTTTGGCGCTTTGATCTGCCTGTCAACTTTCTGATTAGAGATGCTAAAGCCTTTAATCAACAGTAATGGGATTATTAACGTTCCTAAACTGTTTAAAAGACGGCAGAGAGACGTCAAATTTTTCCTCCAGTCTTGGGCGCTTGGAGCTGACTACTTTTCTGCGGCGTGTGAAATGCAACTTCAGCCGAGGAAATGATGTGCAGTGTGTGATTAGGAGGAACTGAGCTGATTTTAAGGGCAGACCTCCTTCTAAGCTGTCTGTCCTGTAGGCCTATATTCTGTCTTGTTCTCTCTCTCTCTCTCTCTCTCTCTCTCTCTCTCTCTCTCTCTCCCTCTCTCTCTTTTCAGAGAAGAAAAAGAAAAGCAGGGTTTTTTTTATCAGGCGTGAGATTGCTGCAGTTTGATTTCATTGGTTGGCATTCTTCAGCCCTGTTGTATATGTGTGTTTGGATTACAGCACAGAGGAGTGTATTCTGTATTCATGCTGTATTTGATAAGGCCTCTTTTCATCTGAGTCCGTGACATTGTCAGCTAAAGAATGCCGACTGTGGGCAAGAAGTATTCTGATGTGCTCCTTTTGGGTGACAAAGAACATAGTGCGTTTTTATTTTGTGTGTGTGTGTGTGTGTGTGTGTGTGTGTGTGTGTGTGTGTGTGTGTGTGTGTGTGTGTGTGTGGTAGTTGATGCAGTTTTGCAGTATTTTGTCACTCTCTTTAAATTTCCATGCTTGTACACAGGCATAGAACAGTCATATTTCGGGCAGGATAATCCCTTTAATAAACTACTCCTGTTCATTTTTTTTTTTTTGGGGGGTGGGGGGGGTGATTGGAAAAATATAGTGACACGTGTATCAATATTAATGTAGTTAGGTTGACAGTGTATGTGGGTTTTAATTGCTCTCTGTCACATTTGATGCACATTTCCCATCAGCACAGCACTAGTTGCAAGCGCAAATCATTCTTTATAACCGATGGTATTAAATTAATGAATGTGGTCTATTTTGCTGGGGGGAGCTGTGGGGTAGTGGATTGACCAGGGTGGGTATACAATAGATGTATGGTTGTCCAGTGGCCCATGGAAGGCTTTGGCCGTTTAATGAGGAACCTGAAACCGCTGGTCTGCATGTAGATTTGTAAGTGAGGCAATCACAATCAGCTCCAAAGTCTATTAGTTTTCATTTGGATGCTTCAGTAATGCCAGTTGATTAAGTCCTAGCAATTTGCTGGAGGAAAACCCCCTTCACTGCTCACTTCCCTTCCTCTGCCGTGTTGGGCAATTTGTACAGTTTTTGATGCAGTTTTAGTCTGTTGAGGACATACATCAGCCGTAGTCATTACTGTCATATGGGTTATACACAAGTGTTCAATAGAAATGATAAAGATTTTGCAGAAGACAACAGTGTTTCATGATGCTTTAGCTGTGGAACTCACAAAGCAACAACACTAACAAAACTGTGTAATGACACTGAAACCTGGAAAATATCTCTGAAAAATCTCTGACCAGTATCTCTGAATAATGCACGCTGAATGCTTTTAAAAAATAATGAAAATAAAACTCAACACAAGGGAAGTCCGACTAAGGCAGAGGGTGTCTTAATCTGATTAACTGAAGTTTCAGGTTAAGGTGGAGTAGCTAAACTTGCTCATGTGCAGAACTGCGCCGTTTTTGTCTCTGACAACACTGTTACTTAACGTCCTTGCTGGTGAAAGTAATGCAGAGATGAATTCAGATCAGCTCATATCTTCCAAATAGTAGGGTTCATAGAAATATAACTGGATGTTAATGTACCAAGATTTAATTTTTAGTAATCAGGTCCATTTCTGTTGGTCAGTTCTTCATGAAATGTTCACATAATCTGAAGAATCTCTGATACCTTCAAGTAATGTAATAAAAAGGTGTGTTGGTTTGTTATAAAACAGTGGTGTAACAATTCAAATACATAAAATGCAGTTAAATTAGTTGAGAAACTTTAAATTGTCTTTAAGAGGGGGGAAATGATGAGATGGTTTGATGGCTTGGAAGTAGGAACTGTTATAGAAACTTTGAAAGAAATTTTCCTCAGGAAACAGATGCGCTGTTGCCCCCTCTTCACTAAGAGAATAGAGTTTGTAGACCAGATGAGGTCCTTCAAGAAGCCAGAGACACCCATTACCCTCACGACCCCCTTAAAGGTCTCTTCTGTCTGCTTTACTTGATAACTGGATCTAACATTCCTGATTAGTGGTCTGCTCCACAATGAAAGTGTCATTAGCTTTCTTGTTGACTGATGTTGCATTACCACAGTGCAAGTAAGAGGATTAGAGAAAAGGTCCTGAATTCCTTTGGTGTTGGTGGTGATACATTGCTAAAGTTTTGCAGACATATTTACCAAAATACACTCAGTATTCACTTCTTTAAAGAGAAAACCAGGCTCTCGCCCTGTTTATATGGCCTCATTCACACCGTTCCCTCTGAGAGATCATCTGAAGATGGAACACCTGCTCGCAAATGTGAGCAGTGTGATCAACAAGGGGAGGAACATGTGACTTTTAGAGGTAGATGTGTTGAGCTACAGGTGGAGGTAAACTTTGGTCACCATTGCTTTAGAGTGAATCAATCCTTGAGTGTTCATGCCTGTATTTGTCATGAGTTTCGGATGCTTATGCTTGTTCTACATTTAGGCTTGTTTTTTCCTTTGTGAATGATTTATTGCCGTTAAAGTCACTTCTCATCCGTCCTCATTGAGGACTAGACTGAGGAGCAACTGTTCCATCAATAGCGGTGTGCTTATTACCAGTGTAGCCAGGGGGTTGGAGCCGAGCTAAAAGGAGAGGGCAGCAGTATTCATTTTCTCCCTCCTTCGTGCTTAAACAAATGGTTCTATTACAGCATGCTCTCTTGCCGCCGTGGTCATTCATACCCATTAAACCTGTGTCTTATCACCCATAAGAGAGCCTCACATCTCCACATCCACCAATTGTCGGTAATCAGGCCTTTAAAGGAACGGGCGAGCGGTGCTGCGTGTGTGTTGAGAGGGGAGGAGAGGGAGAGAGTGGATGATGAATGGGGGAAGTTGAGTGACTAGCTAATAAAGATTTGTCTTAATCAGAAGTGATTTGGTAGAACAGGAGTGTGGCAGGGTCAGGGCTCAGGCGATGAATAAAACAGTGTGGCCAGCCAGTGAAGAAAGCCCACAGAAATGAGGCCTGATTACCCAGTGCTTTACTCACGCACGCACGCACGCACGCATGCACGCACGCGCACACACACACACACACACACAGGCCTCTGTACCCTCTCCATCTTTCCTCTTTCAAATCTCACATTTTCTCTCTTTCTTTCTGATTCAGTCTTCTCTTTTTCTTTCACACTGTTAGTCTCACTCTCTATCTCTCTCTGTCTCTGTCTCGCTGTCTCTCTCTCTCTCTCTCTCTCTCTCTCCCTTTTCTTTCTTTCCTTCCTTCGTTCTCCCTGTCTTTTCACTGGCTCATGGTTTTCTCTTGTTCTATTTAAATCTTTTCCTTCTATAAGGTTGAGGTAGAGGTGGTCCCTGAGATTGTGGTGGTCCCTATGGTTTAATTAAAAATGCCACCTCTTGAACAGGAACTGATTAGTTTGCAGTGTGCTAGTGATGCCCTGACCTAGCTCTATTTGATTACGGGATTTCAGTAGCGCATGACTAGCACGATTCAGGCATATTTTAATGGATCAGATATCAGCTAAAATAAATCTGTTGTACTTTGATCCTTTTTCTGGTGCTGTACTGTACATCTGTGTCATAGAGATGAACAGACATAACCCACAACCTACAGCAGTGAGGGACATTTTCAATAGTTAATAATGGTTAATGGAGGTGTACTGGTGTGGAACTTTGTTAAAAATGAAACTGTTAAAAATAAACAGCGTTTATTTAAAGAGTGAATGTGCAGCTGTTGTGCTTTATGTCTGTTTTTTGCCATTTACTGCAAGCAGCAAGACAGCAAAACCTTTCTGAAAATACTCTGACACCACGTTCTTCACTTGTGAGTCATGGACAGTCCCATTTATATACAATTTTTCTTCCACATAGATTTTTTAAGACTTTACAATTTATGTTTTCTAGTTACCTGTTTTAGTATTTGGAAGACTGTGCAGAATGTTGTCATTCCTAATTGTAATTGGTTAGCCTTTTTAAAAACTCTCGATAACTGATCCACAAAATAATCAGTGACCACTAATTAAAGTATCAAGAACATTTGGTCACCAAACAGGAATAGCTGACCAACATGAGACAAAGGTGTGTGTGTGTGTGTGTGTGTGTGTGTGCGTGTGTGCGTGTGTGCGTGTGTGCGTGTGTGCGTGTGTGCGTGTGTGCGTGTGTGCGTGTGTGCGTGTGTGTGTGTGTAGCCTACTGTCAGGCCTACCTTGACTCTTCCCTTGGGCACTTTTGCTCTCGTTTGGCTGTCTGTGGATTGTGTCCAGCTCGAAGTTTGTGTGGTAACCTTCAAAAAGTGTCTGCAGCTCTATAATAAAGAGCAGAGCAGAGCCTGGGAGTGTGCCTGTGTCAGGGCTTGTACCCTTTCAGCTCCGGGGACTGAGAGAGGGCTTCATACAACTCAGAGAGGACTCGCGCTCAAACAGCTGCTGTAAAATTGATGATGTGTCCAATTATACGTGTCCACTGAGGGGGATGGACGGACGGATGGAGGGATGAGGCAACAGAGAGAGAGGTAGCGGCTCACTCTTCCCCGGTGCACTTCTCTCCCTCTCTCCCTGCTGCCACCGGCTGGCAGGAAAAGAGGGATGAAAATGAGTGACATTCAGGCCGCCAGGATGTCCAGAGTGATTTGATCCGTCTGCAGGCAAAAGACTCAAAGGCAGAAAGACCTGGCCAGCTGCGCTGACAGTGGAGTGGACAGGAGGATTGGTGCAGTAGCCCAGAGCTGGACCAGCAAAAAGTCAGAGGGAAGCAGAATGAAAGAAGCACAAGGTTATTAGGCATGAAGTAAAAAGCATGAGTTCACAATATATGTGTATGTGTTAGATATATATATACACACACACACACACACACATAATATATGTATTATGTGTATATGTGTTAGATATATATATATCCTTTAATAATCCTGTAATATTTATTTCCCTTGCCTTGGGATTCAAAATGGATTCAAAACAGTGAACTAAGTAAAAAAAAAACACTAGTTATTCGTTTTCAGTATCAGCATCTGTCACCAGCATCACGTTCATTATAATGTGGATGATGATGATTATGAATTATTATTAATTAATAAAAATGTTATTAATTATTATTATTATTTGTAGTAGTAATAATTGTCCATCGAAATTGGTCCATACAATATCCAGGCATAAGTAAAATTACTGTGTGCATATCACATTCAGGAATCGACTCTCCGTCCATTTGTAATAAAATACAGGTATAAGCGTGAGGTACAAGCGTGGGTTTCCTCTCCAAGTGCTGGTCAGTAAGCAGATTAAGAGCCTGAATTAAAAAACAGCCCATCTGTAATGATGTAGCCGTTATAGATTTGAGTAATAGGCTTGTTAAATGGACCTTAGGGATAAGGATCTTTAGCGAGAGCAAGGCTGTGGAAAAGCTTATCGTTAAGGTCATTTAAATTGTTAATAGGGCCTTAAACGGGAGAGGAATATTTTATATCATTATGAGCAACAAGTCATGATCGCGGGGCACTTTCCACCCCCCTCCTCTCCTTTCGTTTTCACAGTTATTCTCGGAGTTCATGAAATGTCACAGTATTTTTTTAATTGTGTGATGATTAATTAGCAGTTCATTAAATATGTCCAAGTTGAAGAAATATCCTGCATGTGCGAAGAGCATTTTCCGAGTAACTTCTGTAGACAATTTATTTGTGCTGTTGGTCGTCATTTTAACAGTTTTACAATGTAGCATTTTCACATGTAGGGAATGGGCAGAAATTAGGCCTGGGCGATTTGGCCTAAAATCAAAAGCTCGATTAATTAATGAACGATTATTTTATTTATTTATTAATTTTTTTGCCCTCATAGTTCACTGACAAGTTGCTCTGTTGTCTCAGTGTTTAAGCTCTCCATGCTCGACATGTCGCCAGAATAACGTAACATAACGGAGCGGGGTCACGTGACTCCACACGCGGTTGTGTTTTTAAAGGGAAAGTAATCGAAATA
>JBBPDC010000109.1:29719089-29732027 GCA_037974485.1 Hemigrammopetersius urotaenia
TGTGTGTGTGTGTGTGTGTGTGTGTGTGTGTGTGTGTGTGTGTGTGTGTGTGTGTGTGTGTGTGTGTGTGTGCCCGTGCGCGTGTATGTGTATGTGCGTGTGTGTGCGTGTGTGGGCAGTGATGATCTGAGGCACTTAGCCCAAATAAAAGAGCAGAGGAGGATGAGGATCATTCTGGTAGACAGAATGTGTGTGTGGCTGAGGTACTTTGATTTGCTCCAGGTTTAAAACTATCCTTAACTTTTCATGATCACAGACAGGATCACACCTAAACCCACCTGAGCTACACCATCTAATCTTGGTCACCCTTCGCATCTCCTCGTGTTTCTGCATTCACTGTTTAGCTGAAACAATATCCCAATGTTTGCAGTGACGAGTGCCATCACTCAGTGGCTGGGATTTGAAGTCATTTAGATGACCTCAAGTCGTCTAGACTGGCACTCATCGTGCTACAGTCAGCCTTTGTTGGGTGGACAGATTCATGGAAGATGATCAAAAGTGACAGCAATACTTAGGCCAATACAAAAGCAATAAGCTGGTGTCCCAGCAATTTTGCCACAGTAATGGGGGGTAGTTAAGCACAATGCAAAAAGACAATAAAATGCAACACAGATATTCAAGGAATAATTTCATATATAATCAATGCAAATCAAGTTACAGTAATAAATAATCACAATTTGTAATCCTTCCATTATTCAGTGAGCAGTGTTAACCAGTAGACCTTGGTTGCTGTGTGTGAAAATGAAAACAATGGTGAAACAAACTAACAACTGGGAATTCGACGAACAAGCAGTTCTAGCTATTTTGGCCTAAAGATACATTTGAGTGCAAGTTTTTGAAACAATGCAGGGAACGACTTTTCTAAACAATGCAGGGAAAAATGTAAATGGGGAGAGAATTGCACTGCCATCGTGTCAGAAACACTGCTATCAGGTTAAGATTAAGGTACAGTTTAGGTACAGCATGGTTCCTGTATACCTACGGTAAAGTGCCTGAGAAAGTGATTTCTAAATTTACATGTACAGCATTTAGCTGACGCTCTTATCCAGAGCGATCCAGTAAGCATTTGTCAGTTAAAAACACAAACATTAAATACAAAAAACACCATTTGAATTGTATGTCGAATTGTATGTTGTGTGGCTGTTAACCATATCAGTACATTTACTTAAAGAATCCAGCATTTATCAGTACCTGCTTCAAATAGTTATTGTCAGTATTTAACAAACCCAGGCAAAGGCATGTCAGGAACAGTGGTATAATTGTATTCTTCCCATCAATATATTAATAACAATAATGAATAACTGTCAGCTTAAACTTGCATTTCACAGTTTTTTAGTGTATCTGTTAATGTGTTCATTTTTATGCTTGCTTGCAAAAACACTCCCAAACACACTGACAAATTTGTTTTTTTTCTCTAAAGTAGTTTGAAAACTAATGTATTTGTGCATGTGTGTATCTAACATGTAAAAGATGGGCAGTTCTCAGAGTGATTTTGTCACTCTTTAGCTGAAAACAGCTAAAGTATCTTTTTTTAACCACACCTGCAACCTTACCCTCTCAACTTCAGCTCTTCAGGTTTATCAGGTTTTTTTGAGAGCGTGCTGCATTTCACTTTGCTTTTCGGATTTCATGCAGTATCAGTGCCCCAACACACATTTAGCTATTACAGTAAAGAAGCCCATGCTGTGTACAAGAGTCCTATTTTGGTTTTTAAAAAGGTGTGCAGTGATCACAGGGGTATGTGTACATGCATGTAGAGACTGAGTATGTTGTAGCTGGCAGGCTGTGGGTGTCGGTGCATGGAGGTGCAGGGCCAGAGGTGTACTGTATTAAGTAAGCTGTGCTTTGGCAGTCAGGTGGCCTTGGCTGTGGGCCAGAGAGGTAATTTTCTTCTCAGTGCGGGGCTGAGGAACTGGGCACACATAGAGAGAGAGAGAGAGAGAGAGAGAGAGAGAGAGAGAGACAGGGTTAGCTTATAGTCTGCCTGCTTGTCTGTGCATTTTGCCGCTCACCACATACCAAGGGCACCATTTCCCGCCCGGAGACAGACAAGGCCCGGAGAATCTGATTGGCTCTTTGCCAGAACACACTCACAAAGGCTCCTTTGACTGCAGGTCAGTTGGTTAACCAAGCAATGGAAGGGGAAAGAAACTCTCTCAGCTACTCGGCACTCCCTTTTCTTCTTCTTCTTCTTCTTCTTCTCCTCCTTCTCCTTCGTCTGTGTTCTCAGAGCCTACTCACTAAAGGAAACATCCTTCTGTCTGGCAGAGAGCATGACGTTTGTGTTTTATCTGCTGCTCCTTTAGTGCTTTAGTGAATAAAACATAGCACCGTAGGGGTGGGCAGTGTGATGATGTGTTATCATTATTGCGATAAATAAGGACACAATACCTTTCTGCGTGTTTTTTGCGGATCGTCAGAACTTCTCAAGCACTGAAAAACTGCATTTATCACAAAAAGCAAAGTTTAGACCAAGCACTGAGAGGCTGTAAACAACAAATACTGTATAAATCTGCATGAACTGCAAGGAACTGGCTGAATATCAGCGCTTTTTTCACTGTTACTTCTTCAAGTTTATTTTTGTAAACAAAGAGTATAAAAGAAATGTGTGTCGTTTTTTCAGGATAGTGCTTCTGTTCAGTTGGTGCATTATGTCTGTTTAGTTATTCGTGCTGGAAATGGGTGTGAGCTTTTCGCGATGGTGAGATAGTTTAAAGAAGAACTTGGTGTTTCTGTGTGGTTGGGCATGGTTGACTGGACTGTTGTCCTGATGGTATCATGTAGTGCTTTGTTTACACTAATCCTGTGCAGTGTTAAAGCAGCAGCACTCTGTAGTTTAAAGCAGCTGATCTGTACAACACAGCTGCTTAACACAACTCACGGCCTGGCTGTGCTACAGAGCATAGACCTACAGCCAGCAGTACTGTAGGAGACCCTTCCCTCATTCATCCACCCTCCTCCCTCTCCCCCTCCCTCTCTCTCTCTTAGTCAGTCTTTTTTTATTTTGAGTTCTTTTGCACTTTTTCTCTAGGCCCTTTTCACTCTCCCATTCATGCCCTTTTCTGTTCACACTTTCATAGCCTCCCTCCGTTTTGTTTTCTCTCACTCATCTTTCTTTTCTTTCTTTTGCTTCTTCACATTTTTGCTCTTTCCCACTCTCTAGTGCTCTTTCAGTAGTTTGCTAGTTTTACTGTTATTCTTCTCTCACTCTCTCTCTCTCTCTTTGTCTCTCTTTCCTTGTGTATCTCGAAATCTTTCTGTCTCTTTCTCTCTTTCTCTCTGTCTCTTACATTCAAATTCATATTCTAAGTAGCTTTATTGCTGGACTGTTTTAGAAACAATGTTGCCAAAGTAGCATATAGTGTTTAAAGAACACTATATGCTAAAAAAAAAATACTGTGTGAAACTTAACAATGAAAATAGTTGTAAATTATGAAAATGATGATACAAAAAATAGAGTATGAAGTAATGTAAAGATGAATGATGAAATGTTGTGAAATACAGGTTACCATAATTCTTGAATAAAGTAGAAACATGACTAATAAAATAATAATACATAATAATAAAACAAAAAAGATTAAATAATAATAATAGAAATTATAATTGTGGTAATTATAAACAGGCCGTTTTTAAGTACCTCTGTATTTTGGTAGGCATGATGGCTCCTTTCTTTCTCTCTCTCTCTCTCTCTCTCTCTTTCTTTCTCTCTCTCTCATATTCCCTCTCTCTGTATTAACAAGTCTGCAGCATACTCCGTCTCCCCAGTGTAAAAGGCACTTTGCATATGAGTGATGTTTAAATGCTGCATTGTTAAGTTGCGCTGCTTTAGCCGCTGTGTGACCCAGGAGCTGCGGACTGGTTTGATCACTGAGCAGGAGTTCTAATGTGCTCTAACAGCGTTACTTTACCCTGCAGAAGAGGCCAGATTGGAGAGAATGGGCCCGCAGGCCTCATAGCGATAAGGGAGTCATTAGAATGGGAAAGGGTCAACATGCCTTACAAAACTGATGATGCTGCATTTTAAGAAACAGTGTATGGACATGGGAAAAGATGGGTTGTCAGTATCAACTGCACCTTTGGTAAAATGAAGGAATTTAATCTTTTGTTGGTGATTTATGACCCTAGTTTGTCATACGAAGTAAATTGGGATGATCATCATAATGCAGGAACTTTTCCCTGCATTGTGTTTTATAGAGTTGATTTGAAAATGACGATTAAAACCCAAGGATTGTGTTCCAAAAAAATTCCACAAAATATCACAATATTGCTAACGTTGGGAGGGCGCTTCTTCTAAGTCACATAGCCACGAATGGCTGTAGCGTCACTGAGCATTGAACACTATTAACTGAGACTATTAGTTAAGATTGTACTCTGTAGTTAAAGTATTCAAGCAGTTATTAAGTAACCCTGTAATAAATATTTACCCTTAGTGTTTTGTATCTCTGCACACACAACATAATTGTTCTTGATAATTGTCAGTGCACTGTCTGCATGGTTTAACTGATGTTTTGGGGCAGTTTTGTGCATCAAACTACTGTATAAAAGATAAAAAGATAATGCATAAACTGGTGGGAACAAAGTTCTAAAACGTGGTGGGTACAGAGGTGAGCATTTTAAAAAGTGATGGGGACCCAGAGTGTATATTATTCCTATGGATTTGAGCCACTGTCTTACGATATTTCAAATGAAAAGGCTATCTTAATTTAGTGAGGAAGTCATTTTGGATCTTTTCTGTAGGTCATCATGAATACTGGAAATGGCAGCTGCCATTTTCAAATGATTGGGGAAAAAATGCCTAAAATCAAGATAAAAGTTCTAAAAGTGTTTTGTTCTGACAGTGGTGATTTGAGAATGGTCAGATCAGAGGGGTTTTTTTCAATGCATACCATGGTGCAGATCTCATCTCATCATAATCCAGTGTCTGCATCATGTCAGCAGCAGCTAAATTGAAGTTAGTGTCAGTAACAGCTGCAAAGCTTTAATGCATCTGGCCTTTCTGGCCTTCTCACCCTAATCGCGAACAGCTGACAGGCACTTCACGTTTGCACTGGTGTGATTGTACTTCTAATTCTTTCATTTTTGTTTTTATCCACATTGAATGTGGATCATACGTGTGACCATAGATATGTATATACTTGTATGGGTCAGTTCAGGTGGAAGTATGATCATACCAGAGGTAAATCACACACATGCAAGTCTCATGTCTTCACCTTCACGTCTCAAGCAAGTTCAAATCACTGTGGTGAAAGTTTCTCAGGTCAAACAAGTCAAGTTATTCAAATTTTTCATTATCTCTATCCCACAAAATAATGGCCTTTCCTTTTTATATAGTTTCTCTGCTACAACAGGCTGTACAACATGACAGTGACTGTAATACATTACAAGCATAAATGTACGATAGGTCTTTAGTGGACAAGTTTTTTTTGCACCGCTGGAACAACGTTGGCAACAGACAGATTAAACTGTCACAAAACAAGTGGCACTTCAGGAAGCAAGAATCACTCACTGAGATGACTTGTTACTCCTGATTCATACATAAGATTAGCGCAAAATGAATGAACTGTTCATGAACAACACATCACTGGACTATATAAGAACAGGCACGCCATTCGAATGAATGGTGTATCAAAGAGGCACTTAAAACAGCAGGGACAGGGGTACAATGACATGAGAAGACTAAAGTTACACCTGTATTCAAGAGCACACAGCCATGTTCCTGCATAGTTTAGCTAGTTATGTAGCCCAAAATTAGTCCCCTGATTGTTTTGTTTTTGTTTTTGTTTTTGTTTTGTTTTTTACATTAACAATCTTCTAACATGCATGATCAATGCAAAGTAAGGTCAAACAGACCTTTAACTTAACATCAGCTGAAAAAGTGAATGTTTAACCAGGAAAAAGTTCAATTACAGTCATTTGGCAGATGCTTTTATCTAAAGCGAACACATTTAAGTTTCAGGACAGTGTGGAAACCAGAGGAGATTTAATTACTAAATCTTTATGTAAGAGTAAGGCATGAAGAGAAATGGTGCATTAGGAGAGGAGATGCTCTCCGAGTTTTTTTGAAGGAAGTTAACTAAAGACACATTGACATACTTTTCTTTAGATTAATATGGATGGTGTGGATGTGTCACTGGTTTTTGAGCTGCAGATCTTGCATAATGCTCTTCTCTTCTTAGTACTTCGAACACCATCCAGTTTTTTGATTTTCAGACTAGCTAACTTCATGACTACCGTCTTGTGCATCTGTCTCAAGTCTTGGTTACAAAGTCAATGTGAGGTCCAGTCTTAAGCAAGTCTCAACTTCTGAAATTTGCAACTTGAGTCTGACTCCAGTCCTCCACCTCTGGTTTACACTAATGAGAGATACTAACAAGAATGTTAGCCACTGAGGCAGAGAGATCAGATCTAAGCGAAAGCAAAATCAGAGCTGAGCAGTAAGGCTTGTGTAGTCTGAGTGTTAAGGCAGGGCCCCTCTCTGGCTGAATGTGGGCTATGTGCTGTGGGGGAACGAATGTGTGGAGAGAAGAAAGTACCCATGTTAAGCTAAAGCATCCCGACAGCAGGGTGCTGAGAAAATGACAGAAAAAAAGAAAGCGAACTGGAACAACAACAACAGCACAAACGAGGCTGAAGTGTGTGTTTGTTTCAGAGAGTAGGTGCCGAAGAGAGCGACCATCTGTGTCACAGCCCTCCAACTTTACACTCTCTGTTTCACTCTCACTCATACTTGCTCTCTAACTCTCTCTCTCTCTCTCTCTCTCTCTCACCCTCCATCCGTCTCTCCTAGAGAAACATAAAACGCATTGAGATTCTACTACCCCTACCCTTCTCTTCCTTCACTGTCTGAATACACACACACACACACACACACACACACACACACACTCCCAACTCCTTGCTGCACCAGCAGTAAGCGGGGGAAGAAACCCTACTGCTTGACTTTAGTATAAATTATTGATTGTCTTTCCCTTATGAATTTTCCATAGTGTCCCTCAGTCTGGGTATGATATTGTGCATGTATGGCTCTGGAGAGAGCGCTTCTATCACAGAGAGGACTTGCTTAAGCTCGAGGAATATGAGACCACAAACACAGACAGTGGACTGATCTCTCATCTCCTGTTAGCGCTGTTTCAGAGTGAACACGTTTAAATATGCTCTCATGCATGAATTACTCGACTCTCTCCGGAGAGCTTTCACAAGTGCACTGTTCCACTTATTATGTATTTTTTCGCAAATATGGATTGACTTCCTCTTTGACACCAGTTTGCAGTGAAGTCCCTGAGCAGCGAGGGTGCCCTGTGACATTTGACCTCCGCATTGGGGTGGGGTGGGGTGGGGGGGGTGGAGGCACCGGAAGGAAAAGCGCGCTCTGACAGCGCAGTAGATGTGACGCCCACCTCCATAGCTCACTCTTTCTCTCTCTGTATCTCTTTCTCTCTCACTCTTTCTCTCTGTACATCTGTATTTCTCTCTCCCTCTCATTCCCACTCTCTGTTTCTGTATCCCTCTCTTTCTCTCTCTCTCATATTGCTCAGGAAAAAAAACACAACAGAACAATATGTGCCAATTATTTTATACAACTGTTCAGTTTGGCCCCCCACAAACCACACACGCACACAGTTTTATATCTTCTCTCTCTTTCTCTCTCTCTCTCTCTTTCTCTCTCTCTCGTGCTCTCTTTTGTGGAATAGATTTTCTCAAGTTTTCTCCAGCCTGACCCTGAGAGGCTTCAGGGCCTGATTAGTCAGATTCTGTGCTCAGTCTATTGATCCGAGCCTCCAGGGCAATAACCAAATGGAGCCGGAGCAACAAGTCAATAACACGGTTATTGCAACAAACCGCCTGCGTTTCAATCACTACTGCAGCGGAGTGCAGTGAGTAATCATGAGTGAATTAGTGTCACTCAAAACCTCTCTTAACACCTGCACCCACCCACACACACATCCTCCACCCATACATCAATCTCTACTGGGGCCTGAAAGACATGATGATTATGATTTTATATTTATGCTTTGATTGTTTCGTTAAACAGTGCTTTGACGCCTGATGTGATTGTCATCATTGAGATTTATTTAACACACAAGCAGCGCACATTTGGAGTCTCATAAATGCGGTAGCACTTAGTTTGCCAGAGCTCTTTGAGGATTTGGTTTCTGTAAATTGCATCTAATTTTAGTTATTTATCACCCGTTTAATATATAGAAAATTGTTTAATGTATATTTATTTGTCATTTGACATAATTGTGTTATTGTTATTTGTATTGCGTTTTACTGAGAAATGTTCAAATGACCACAGTCACTTTAACTCTATAAAAAACGCCAATTTGGAAAGAATTTTACCAGTACAGATAAATCTGATGAACAAGGCCCTAAACCCAGCAGCCCTACCCTTCTCTGGTTCTGCCTATGCCTGCCTCTTGGACTCTTTCTTTCTCTTTCTCTTTCTCCCTCTCTCTCTCTCTCTCTCTCTCTCTCCCTCTCTTCCTCTCAATGTGGAGCCATGTTTCTGCGATGTAAGGCTCCGCAAGTGGAATTGGTGTGAAGAGGAGGCTTGAAGGGTCTGCAATTTTAATGGAGTGGCATGGATTATTTAGAATGACTAAAACCTCCCTTGTAGTGTCAAGTCGAGGGATGTAGAATGACATTATCCTTTCTTTAGTTCTGCTGTGGGACCGTGTGGAGAAAAGAAAGTTTCTCCAGAATTTGCGGTGGAGAGTCTGATGTTGAAATAAAAGGAGTGGACAGGCAGAATGGGCTCGGCCAAGCAGAGCGGGGGAGAGAGACAGGTCCACAGATGAGGTACTATGACCAGAGGGCATTTTTTTTATTCTTCGTTCACTTTCATATTTTACATGTGGTAAACAGGCTGCGACGCTCAGTTTATTGTCCATCATTCTGCCAACAAGTTCAGGCTCCCTGCATGATTGACAGCTCCTAGCTGCCCTCAGAACACACCGCTGGATAATTAGGACTCAATAACAGGTAAACAAGCGAGAGGATAAGAGACGGAGACACACTGCCGTCCTCTCAGCGTGATGGCAGAAGTCAAGGTCCCTATTTCCTCCTTTAAGTACTTCTTTTTTCTCTTTCTCCATTACAATGTCCTCTATTCAAATCACTGAAATTGCCTAGGGAAAGCTCTCTCTGGCCCGTGTTGTCCCCACCTCTTTCTTTTTCTCTCTTTTTTCTGTCTTTTTCTTTCTCTGTTTTCTCTTTTTGTCTCTCTTTCCCTTACTTTCTCTCTCTCTCTCTCTCTGTCTCTCTCTCTTTCTCTCTCCCTCCCTCTCTCTCCCTCTCTGTTCTCTCAGTGTTTTAAGAGTGAGCTCATTAAGCAGGTTTTTGTTGTTGCTCAGGTGGCAGGCTGTGTGTGGTGGGTTGTGGAGGACAGGCAGTGGGTTTCAGATTGACACTCCTCTCTGTGCCTCTGACGCTTTACTGGGGCAAGGACGTCCAGGGCATTGTGCCCATTAAATGCTTTTTTAATTCATTTATTTTTTCATTCCTATTTGAAAGCTTGTTGCTTGCGGAGATGGCTCTGAAATGTTTCCTCCCTCAAACGGACACGCAGAACACCACTGTGATTACTTATGAGAGCTGCACGGAGCTCAGGCTCTTAAGTTCATACGTGATTATGTGGCTGTACAATGCACAAATCTCCACCTTCCATATGTTGCCACTGTGGGTCTCTCATTGTGGGTCTTTCATGTGGTTTCTCATTGAAATTTGTAGTCACCGGAAAATCAGCTGTAGTTTCAGAGCAAGATCATAAGATACGCCCACTCTTTTCTGTGTCCTGCTTGAAGTCTGCATCTTACCTTCTGTTCATAAATAGTATTTTTATTGACTGCAAGGAATTTTGCTGTACTCAGTTAATGCACTCTATTCTAGTGCATGAATGCCCTTTGGTCACAACAGCAAGGGATTTAAATGGAATTCTGTGTTATTGATATGAACAATCTGTGTGTGTGTGTGTGTGCGCGCGCATATATGGCTTTCCTATCCAGCTCCAGCTGAGTACATGAACGGCCCATTGCAGTAGAAACAGGATACAGGAGCTCCTCCGAGAGAATTTGACTCAAACATTTACAGACCTTTCCTAACAGGGAAACAAACACAATCATTTAATGAAAAGTAACACAGACATAAATAAACAGCTGAGCCTTACCTCGCAGTCATGGAGTCATGGAATCCTTCAGCTGCTTTTCTTATGCAGAACGAGCCATGTTCCAGCAGAGACATTGCTTGGCAAGAAGCTAATCTAAACATGACGGTATAAAGCAGTTCTGTAAAGTTCACTTTTTATCAGAAAGGAAGAGGGAGTTTAAAATGGAACTTTTTGTCAGTTTTGTTTCTAGTTGTAGCTGTAGGGAGGGGGCCATTGAAAAGTCACTGAATTACTGTGGATCTAAAATGTGCATAAATTTACACCGTGTTTGGAAATAAGTCTGTTCTCCTTGTTGTGTTTATTAATTTAAGCATTTATTAGTTTTTTCCACCAAAATAGTCTATGAGGAATTGAAAAGGGAAAATGAATTTCTCCAAACCCCCAATTCACACCCCCCGTTCTCTCTAACCAGATTGTATGACTGAAACACAACACTGAGACATCATAAACTACTGCCCCAGGTCTGGCCTACCAATAGCAAAGCATCCAAGCCAAACTTCACTATTTTTTTCTCTCTCCTCACTCTCTGTACTCTGAAAGCCAGCAGCCAGCGCACACAACTGATTTATGAGTCCTAATGAGATTTCAATACTGAACAAACAATAAAAATTTATGTGTATCATAGTTTTCGAGGCTATGGTTCCATGGCTACTGTTACACCCTTTTCAGCGGGACTGGAAATACAATCCCCAGCTGCTCCGCCCATGGAATGTGGCTGGGTTTTTTTGTACATTTGTGTGTTGGAAATCTTAGCAGAGTGCACAAATTGTGAGAAAGTAATTTATCTCACTTGTATTAATGGTGTTCTTAGTCAACCTGGAGCAATTGTCAAAGCTCTCTTTACATCTGTTCCTAATCAGGAAAAGAAATGGGTTCTGGAACAGGTTTTGTCCTGTGTGGCATGACAGAAAAATGTTCTTGGATGTAATAATTTTGATGTATGTTAGTCATTCATTAGTCTTGAAAGCCTGATTTCTGGCTACTGTCAGTGTATCTCGTGAGTTTAATTGCTCAACATGGCAAAGATCCACCTATTTTGACTAGAAGGTGCCATTTGACTGATATGTTAAATGATATAATAATCTTTCTGAATGACATGTAGGGGTAGATGATTGTCAAAATCAGAGTGATCAAATGTTTTGTCCACGTGGCCCAAAATGCAATGGTCATGATGGGTTGAGGGTTTAATAGGCCAAATAATATGCAAATAAGTATTCTAGTTAGTTAACTTTATTCAATATTTTGTTACTAAAATGCTGATATTTTAAAAGCAAAATAAGATTTTAGTTACGTATACACAGATATATATTAAGATGTTTTTTTCTTTCTTTGGGTGAGGGGGTGAGGTTAGGGTAAATCAGGCTAACTTTGTCAAAATGGTGCTACAGCAAAAACAGACCCACACAGAACATAGGGGTGTACCAATTGACAAAACCTTTGGAGACACCTCAGTTGTTTGCTATTGAAACCTGAATTCAGCGATTCAGCACATGCGTCTTGCACCAAAGGCATAATGTTGTCGCGGTTTGTCAAAGATTGGCAGCTGCTTGCTGCTGATGACTGGCTAGAATTTAGCTGGATAACAGTTGTTCTAGCAGTGGGAGTAAACTGTCCAAATGCACCTGATAATTCTCATAGTTACTGTACAACAGGGATCAGGCCATTCATGTGCCTCTGTGGATGGTGCATCTGAGGCTGAGAGTCATGCGTTGATGCGGCCCTGAAGAATTTAATCAGTCGGGTCATTTAGAGGAAGGGAGATCTCTCCACACGCAGCAGAAGTCTCCTTCCTGTTCAACTTGTGTTTGCTAATGGTTTGGCAGCATTCAACCCCGACCCCCTGCCATGTGCTCTGCTGGGTTCATTGACGAGTTCTGTAAAGAGAGAAGAAATTGTACAGTACTGTCTGTGGAAAGCTCCCTTTTCAGCCTGAGCCTCAAATCCTCTTGTTATTTCCCAGAGAGCAGCTACACGACGGTTGTGTAAAAGCAGATCCTGGCTGAATGCGGAGTGGCTCAGCATTTTGTTCTGAAGTTTTCAGCACCGGGTGCAGGTAAAGCAGGATTAGCACACCTCTGCCAGCTGCTGCACAAGTTCAGCCATAACATAAACTCTAGACATGATATTTACTATTTACTGCTCTCTGATAGAGTGTAGAGAAACCCAGGCCGAACCACTCGGAGGTAGAGAGAGAGAGAGAGAGAGAGAGAGAGATCTTCAGGTGCGTATAGACTCTCTCTCTGCTTTTAACATCAGAGAGAGAGAGAGTGGTGGGAGGAAAGTAGCATAGAGGAGGGCAGGAAAATAGCAAGGGAGGGGGGAATACAGAAGGAGCGAGATAGAGAACAATCAAGACACTGGCATAGGCAGAAAGAAGGTAAGAACAAGTGAGGGAGACTGGCGAAAGTAAAGAGAGAGAGAGAGAGAAAATGCTAGCATGTTGGCAGGCTGCCAGTAAGGGGAGTGATCTGTGGATATAGAAAAATAAGAGAAAAATCAGAATGCCACCCGGACATCACTCTGGGACAACACACTACAGCTGCCAGAATGTGCTGCAGGCAAAAGTTCTTGAACATTCCAGAAAGTGTTGCAAACAAGGTGTTTCTCCCTCTATTTTCACACTCACCTTCATTTCTATCTCAACAGCCCCTCTTTCACACACACACACACACACACACACACACACACACACACACACACACACCCCAACACCACCAAACTCCCCCCAACACAACAGCCCCCTTTTTCTCCCTGCCTCCTTCTTCCAGTAGGG
>JBBPDC010000109.1:29748256-29758386 GCA_037974485.1 Hemigrammopetersius urotaenia
CCCCCCCCCCCCCCCCCCCCCCCCCCCCCCCCCCACATTGGATTGAGAGTACGGCTTATGCATGATGGTCCTCCATAAACAACAGGCTGTGTGAAAACCCCCAACTCCAAGCCTGTGTGTGTGTATGTGTGTGCATTTCATTGTCTCGCGCCATGCCTGGAAAAGGGCATATCACTAACCCCCTCCCCTTGATTTTCCCCCCACCTCTGTCTTCCAGTCACCCTCTGCGATACCTCCTCCTTAGATGAGGGACTGGATTAAATATTCATGAACATACATCCAATGACAGCACTGGTCTGGCGTTCTTTCTCCCAGGGCAGGAAATGGAGGTGGATTGAGGCAAAGGGGGGGAGTGAGTCCCTGCAGGTTGGCATACAGGGTCAATTGAATGGATGGTTCAAAGGTTACAAAATCTGTATGATGTCCCGCTTCCCTCCTTTAGCATGCCTGCCTAGGAAGGGACAAGATGGCCACAGAGGTGTTAAAAAAGTAGGCCAACCACAAGAAAGGTTTGTTTTACAGAATAACAAAACAGTTTGTGCTGCACCAGCTCATTGGTTTTGTTGTTGTTCTGCCAACCATATCAGTCGTCCACTGCAATTCACACACACACACACACACACACACCGTCTTGCTCATCTAGAGCTTCTACAGCTTTTGCTGGCAAGTTTATATTTTAAAGATGGCACTGGCAGACGCTCTGAGAGAGATGTATGATATTGGCAACAAAATTCACAACTTTTGTTCATTTCAAGGATTGTTGAAGGCCCAGGTGAATTGAGAGGAGGTATTGATTTTCCTTTTCCCATGCAGTGACTCTGGGATTACCGATTTTCTCATTTATTTTTAAAGACCGCTTGTGAGGATACCTCCCCACCCCACCCCCCTCCCATTTTCCTCTTTTCAGTGCGGACTCTTTTCTTTTCCTTTCTTTTCTTTTTTCAAACAGCAGTTGTGCCCATTTCTTCCCGTATCAGAGTCCCTCCTTGACCCCAGAAATTGTAATTCTGCTATAGATCACAGCTGCTGAATATTAGCTTTTACAAAAGCAGTTAAATAAAATATGTTCAAATCGCTGCATCCCAAAGGACAGGGTAGAAATTCTAATCAAGGAGGAAAGGAAAGGAGGGATGAGGTGGGTGTCATAGAGAAAAGAAGGAGTTGCCTTGCACTGAGGAAACGTGGATCATCATGAACATCTGCTCCAAGCCTGCAGAAAGTAAAAGAATAATTACCAAAAAAAAAAAAGTTCACATTACTGTGATGCACTGAAGTCCGACAGAAGGAACAGAAAAGAAGATAAATAATAGTTGGAAAGACGATAGCACTCTTAATGGGACGGAGTACTAATTGGTTTGGTAATGATAGTGCCACTGAATTTTCAGCAATCACTGATCTTCTAAAATCCCAAATGTAAGCCTCAGCTAAAAGAAACAAAACCCCTTTAAACATGATAAATGAAATAACTTAAAGCAGCCTAATTAAGTCTCAAGACAAATGAAAAAAAAGGAATAAAAACGAAAAACACTCTCAGCGGTTCATTATACACCAGTTCTGTTTTTTAAAGGAACATCGTCCGACAATTTTCCTCAAAATGCTTTATTTCCAGTTCGGAGATTATTTGAGGTTCTTTTGATAGGTTGTTTTTAATTTCATTACTATTTTATTTACTAATTTATTTCTTTGGTTTGTTTTGGGAAGTGTGTGCTAATAAGACATTAGCACAAAAACCATTTCCCTAAAAATCATCTCAAGAGGGCATATTCAACATCCAGGTTTGGGGTTAAAATTGGTTTTGTATTGGCCTGCAAGCACAGCACAGTTCTATCTTCCTATAATTTTGTCAATAATTAACTAAACCTACCACATTGCAGTGCGTAATAAAACTGAAGCGGCAATTAAAGGGGTCCAAGCAGAATGTGCATATAGGCCCAAGTAGTGAATATGATTTGACCACTTCAACAGGTGACAGAGAACCATTTAAATTTTATAAATGTTTCAAGACAAAATACATTTTGAAGGTAGACCAAACCATGTCCGAGGAACAGATTAAAAGAACATGTAGCAGTGAAAGCCATTTTGAATGTACATACAAACTTTCATTACGATAGGCCATTTATACAGACATGTACTGGTGGCTGAAGTTTGTTGAAGGAGCCACACAGAACTGTAGGAGGTGTGAGTGAATGTAGCCAAGAGTTAACCTACAAACATTTCAAATACTTGACTTGATATATTGGAATGTATCAGTCGCAGAGGCCCCATGGATGAAATTTCACCCCTTGGATGAAATTTCACAAAATTTGGTGTGCATCCAAAGAATGTGTGAGCGATGTAGCGAGTAAACTTTTGTGATGTTTAAAACTTTACATCACAGGATATTTACTCATAAAGTGTTCGATTTTTGCAGTGACGTCATTCATTAGGTGGTGCTACTCCACATTTGATTTGTAATGAACTTGGGTCATGTGTCTCCTCGAGGCAAACTATGCTAAACTATACTAAACTAAACGGTTTTCAAGCCTAAAGAATTATATGCCTTTCCTACCTCTGCACAAACAGACATGCCCACCTAGAGTCACAATAATCTGATTCCGGATCAGCCATGTTGGGGACTGGGGATGCCTAAATGTAGTAAATTGTCAAACAAAAATAATAATAAAAAAAAAAAATGAAACAAACACTACAGCAGCAGCCTGTGTTTCGTACCAAAAATATACATTTTAACGGAATGTCTTATTGATCTATTACCATAATATATAGTGCTCTTGGCTTCAGTTACCAGACAAAAAGGAGTGGAACACAGTGATGTACAGAAACACATTGTTACCCACAACATTAAGATGAGTGCTGGGCAGTAAAATAGTCCCGGGTGGGATATTGGATTACAGGCATTCTTAACATGCATTCTTTCTCAAGCTGCATGAGACAGTAATAAACTAGTATCTCTTAAAGGATAGTATGACAGCATTAGCTGTTTGTTGAAGTTTCTTAAAGCAATGTTATACCTCTAACTGAGAACTGATCATCAACAAATGGGAATATGCTGTCTAGTCATTACTAGATATCTGTTGGTGTTATTTTATGCATTAAGGCAAAATGCATTTACAGATTTGTTTCATTTAACATATAAACATTATATAGACACTTTTAACACTCCCCATGTTAATATATTGTGCAGATTTGGCTTTCACAGACTAAGATAACAATGATGGGGTATGTAAAGTCATGAATGATTTATTGTTGCTCATTTCCATATGAGTTTTTTTTTTTTATTATTGGCGGGAGGGGGGCTGCATTGGGGTGGAGGGGCTTCTGGCCCCCCTGTGGCCAAGCTGCAGCGATGAAAGACTGGCAGGAAACAGCGCCTCTTATCCAGCGGGGCAAACAAGAGCACAGAGGAGGTGAAAGCACTTGGCACTTATGAAGATTTCCTCCCAACCCCAATTACCACAGATTCACACTCAGCACAGGCACAAGGAAGAAGTCCAAATTAAAAAGGGAATAAACAGAGGGGTTAAAGGAGAATGTGTGAACAGTGCTGCTTCCCCCTGTGATTAGCTTTCTCCTCTGAGCTGGCATTCAGCTTGAGCCGAGACCATTGTCCTGGGCCTTCAAAAACCAACAGAATTTATTTCCACTTACAAACAAAAAAAAACCCAAAATGATAAAAGTGTTAAGTTTCCTTTTTTGGTGCACTTCTAAAGCAAGATAAGCAACAAAGTGGTGTGAGCTTGCTGACGGTGTAAATCATGACAGTACATTTTGCTGCTATTTCCATCTTTTTCTGCGACCTGATAAGAAACAGAATGTGATTTTCTAACTGAGAATCTGAAAACGTTATTGATCCCGGAGGAATATACTTATGCAACGACTGCACAGACACAAAGACAAGAACAATATAAAATAGAAAAAGAAAGTCAAAATAAATACTCTGGAAACAAAATGGTGTGGTCAGTAGATATAAATACCAAAGATAGATAAAAGGATTATCACACACTTTTTTGTACTTTTTTCTTTTTTTTCCCCCTAAGGCACCGATGTGCGTCGCTCTGGATAAAAGCGTCTGAGAAATGTTGTAAACAAAAACGTATTTCTCATAATTCACACAATAAACCAAGGCCATGATTCTATGGATTCTATGGCTGTGGAAGACCATTCTGACCATTTTAAACCAGCTCTGTGCTCTGTGGAAGCTTTTAGGAGGGATTTGTTGTGATATGAGCATCTGTAGTACAATAGTATGCACCACACAATGTATAAAACAAATTGAAATGCATGAAATGAAACTACTGGAATCTGCTGTATGTAAATGTGTATAGATTATTTACATTCATCCAATTGGCTGACGCTTTTATCCAGAGCAATTTACAGATGAATCATTGTTACAGATGTTGGTGAATGTAGTGTTAGAAGTGGTTGCCCAGATGAGGAATTGAACCCTGGACAGCATAACAACAGCCAACAGCCAACATCAAACCAGCCTTTACTGAATGGTGTGATGCTTTGGACTATTAACTTTTACAGCTTAAGTTCATGTTTTTCTGAAATGTACACCATCTTTGAAAGGTAAAACACATTAATGCGTCAGAGCATCTCCAAAACAGGAGGTCTTGTCTGGTGTTCCTGGTGTATGAAGTGTTTAGTACCTACCAAAAATGGTCCAAGGATGAAGAACCAGTGAACCGGAGACAGGGTCATGGAGGCAGTGTGATGTTCTGGGCAACGTTCTGCTGGGAAACCTTGGGTCCTACTTTCATGTGGATGTTACTTTGACATGTACCATCTTCCTGAAGACTGTTGAAGACCAGGTACATCTTCTCATGGCAACGTGTTCCCTAATTGCAGTGGCTTCTTTCAACAGGACAATCCACCCTGGCACACTGAATGGTTTGAGGAACATGACAAAGATCTCCGTGGGATTGATCATCAGAAGGATGTGCCAGACAGATCCATGGGAGCACACAACAGAGGTCTTGTGGAATCTGTGACCTGATGGGTCAGAGCTGTTTAGATGCACAGAGTAGACCTACGCAATATTAGGCGGGTGAATTTAATGTAATAGCTACTTGGTGTAATTTTCAAACATTTCAAAGAAGTATGTTATCTAATAGCATCCTCAATGGACTGATCATTACAGGAAGAGGTTTTGAATGAATAGATGACTGAATGGAAGAGTTTAATCAATCATTTGACCTGAGACAGAAGACTCATATCACTTACTAAAAAGGAAAAAACAGAAAACGCCAGCAGAAAAACTGTCAGGTTTGTCAGTTAACCTTGAATGTACATTATATGTTCTGAGAGAAAGCATGAATGGGTAGCATGAACAAGTAAGCATTGATTGAAGGCCACTGTGACTGTATCATGTGTCATCATCTCTTCTCTCCGAGCTTCATTTTGCTAGCATATATCTAAATAGCTTCTGAAAACACATATTCTTCAACAGGAAAACCTTTCACAAAAAAATAACCCATGGCTATCTTCATCATTTAAGTACAAAATAAGGATTCCAGAGTTCGCATCCCTTACGAAAATTCACTATGGTTTCCTATGGTTTTTATGCAGTAACTACAGTAACCTGTGATGTGCAGTAAGTTTTACTATGGTACCCCATGGTACTTTGGTACTACCCATAGCACTTCATGGTAGCTGTGGTTCTACCATAGTTTTCATATACATATACCACTTCATAGTTACCCAAAAAAACATGAAAACAATGGTTATTTAATCATAGTAAACCATGGTTAATTTTCGTAAGGGATGGTCTGTAGGAATGTATTAAAGAAACGTGGTGATCTCTTTGGGCATGGCTCCAGTGGTCCAGTATTAGCCCATGTTACACTACATAGCATAGTGTAGTTAGAACAAAGCTTATTTTCTAGAGGGTTTTTATTTTGACTTTATATTATACTTCATATTGTTCTTGTTTGTGTGTCTGTGTAGTCGTAACAGAAGCGGTTTCCTCCGGGAACTGTAAAGTTTTCTGATTCTCTGAGAGAGATTCAAAGATGGCCATTGTCAAGACAGTCTGGGATAAAAATTAGAATGTTGGCTGAAGGCTGAAATCTGAGAATATAGACCCCTTTAGTCCTCCAAGTGAAAAATACTGACTGGGATAGTCCAGTGGTTCATTTTTTTACATATCTGGCTTGAGAACCTATTCATACACACCAATGTGATCCCAATTCTTTTCATTTAACTGAAATGAAATTGAACATTTTAATAATATTATTCTCAGCAGTGGACTTTGATTTAAAGTTATTGAAACCGCATCATAGTCTGGTACCAGTTTAGTAATTTCAAAGGGAGAGTTCTGGGCTAATGTAGTTTTTGCACATATGGTGGTCAGCATCCTTTCAGTAAAGGAGGGACTCCTGGTATTCATATCTGATGTTTACATGTACAAATTACACACGTTTTTCATAATACCTCCACTTTCAATGTTCTTACTATAAATTAATCACAATAAAGCTGTGTTTAAGTCCTAAAGCCCCAAACTAATGTCATTCTACAGCTTGTCAGAGATATAAATATTCCAGGGCAGAATAACAGGACTGCTAGTGAAGACAACTCACACACCAAACAGTCCATATCAGAAGTCGTTTAAAATAAAACAAGCTCAAATTCAGCATTTACAGAAGTGGGACAGGAGGACCTGTTACTGATATGTACTAGTGTATAATCCCTTGCTCTGCTTGTTCTGTACTGAGCAGCGAAAAGAATTCCAAGCAAATTTTTTACGTATAAATATCTCTTGTTTAATCTTTCTCTCTCTCTTTCTTTCTCACTCTACCTCTTTCTCTATCACTCTTATTCTTTCTCTTTCTGTCTCTCTTTCTGTTTCTGTTTCTCTCTCTTGCTCTCTCTCTTTCTCACTCTTTCTTATTCACTCTGCTTCTTTCACTCCAGCCCTCTCTCTCTATCTTCCTCTCTCTCTAGAACATTTTTGACTCTAATATGACATTTCTAGAGACAGAAAATCAGATCTTGCTCCAGGTTCCTCCTTACCTCCTATTGGTGCGTGACTATCTGTAATAATCAGTTGTACATTACAGAGAAAGCAGATTGGCTTTGTTTACCATGCCCCGCCCCCCCAAACACACATGGCAGCATTCTGCATTAAATCTGGGTTTGAAACTGTCAGCAGTTCTCAGTATCCCATTTTGTGTTTGTTTTTATAGAGCAATGAGGGCAGCTTTCCCTCTGAGCACCGTGTGAAGGTACGTGCAGACCCGGGTTGAGGAAAGCTGTCTGCCTCGCTTCAGCTCTTTAAAAGTGCCCCCGTAGCTGTATGGAGGGATTGTGGGTAGGCAGGTCAGAGGTTCAGCCGTCAAAGAGGCGCAGCAGTGATGGACGGCACAGTGAGCCACACGCAGCACATCTACTGTAGCCTTAACCGCCTGAAAAAGGCCTGCACACCACACAAATAAATAAATAAACACACACATCAAAGGAATTTTCAAAAAGAGAAACAAAGCCGGCACACGTTCACCATCTCACACACACACACACACACGCACGCGTGCATGCACAAGAAAGCATCCAGAGAACTGGCCTGAAAATGCATTCATAGTTTACTCCTCTGATGGCACCAAGTTTGTGGAAAATGAAACAAAGCAAAACAGAGTGGTGAGAAGTGTGTGTGTGTGCGTGAGAGAGAGAGAGAGAGAGAGAGAGAGAGTGAGAGAGAGTGAGTGCAAGAGATTGTAGATGCACTTTGAAATGCACTGATGAGATTTTGCCAAATCTGATCACTGTCATGTTCTCCTCCTGCCTGTGAACGTGAAGAAGCGAGATGACATTTCTGAACGCCATTCCAAAAGTGTCACTTATTGATGAGGTCATGCCAGGACATGAGGAATCTGAGATGAGTTACTGTCGTCTCCACACTGGGAGGGGCTGGCGTATATAAAGATTCATGACTAATTCTGCACAGTTAATCAATAACACGTGCGTCAGAGCCATTAAAAATGAAAACACTGTAACTGTCGCTCAGTGGGCATCAGGACATCCTTGTAGTGATACTGTTTTCAATGGATTTTTTGTTTGTGTTTTTATCTCCCTTCATACTTTAGCTGTCGTTGAGTAAAGTGGAGTAAAGCTGTCAGAAACGCTGTTCTGTGTCACAAGGTTTTAAAGGCTTTTTCCAGTGAAAAACACTGTTTGTCTGAATTGTTGGAGCCCAGCTTTATGGAGCCCATTTATCTCAGTTATTGTAACTGAACCTTAACCCTACTATGACCTGGAATCCTGGAGAAGACAATAATCGTAATAACAATAATAACAATGATACTAGTTGTAATAATCAAACAGGCAAACACTTTCTTTCTTTCTTTCTTTCACCTTTTACTCACTGCACTCTCTTTCTCTCTTTCTCTCATTTTAATCCAGTCTCTCTCTTGGTCTCTCTTACTCCTTCAGTCTCTCTCACTGTCTCTCTTTCTGTCAGTCTCTCCCTTTTTCAATTTAATTCTCTCTCTCTCTCTCTCTCTCTCTCTCTCTCTCTCTCTGTCGGTCTCTCTATCATTCAATTCACTCACTCTCTCTCTTTCTCTCTCTCTCTCTCTCTCTCTCTCTCTCTCTCACTGAGCCCAGTTTTGCGCAGTAAAGTGTACTGACTCTTTATAAATGAACATATATCAACAGTAATGTGTAGCTGTGAAATTCATGAAAATATCTGAAACAATAACAACCATAAAAAACTAACAAACTAGAAACTAGATATTGGATGCATTACGTTTCATAGACGTCCTTGTCTATGAACGAATGGAGTTTTATTGATTGTATTGAACTTGTTGAGGTTGTGAGTCCACTGTTATTCCTCACTGAACACTTCAGCGGTCAATTTTTTGAGATCGTGTGTGTGTGTGTGCTTTACCTGTCGGTAGCAGCCTGTGTACTAAGACAGGGTGAGTGGAGTAAATGTGTGTAGTGGGAGGCTCGGGCTGCGGGGCTGGACTGCAGTGGCCTTGAGCAGTGCTGACCTGCAGGAGGGGATGAAATATTGAGCATGCTCCGGGCTGCGGATGGAGGCTCCACTGCTCCTCTCAGCTCAAAACCCTGCCTCTGCTTTAGCCTCCCCATATACAGCACAACACACACACACACACACACATACTGAACACGCAACTCTGCTGCCCCTCAACTGCTCACTCCTTCCTTTTCTCCCTCTTCTGTCTGTCTCACTGTCTTTCTGTCTTTTTTCTCTCTCTGCCTCTCCCTTCAATTATTTTCTCACTTTCTTTATCTAATTTCTCTCTCTCTCTCTCTCTCTCTCTTTCTTGTTCAGTCTCTCTCACTGTCGGTCTCTCTCGCTCTCGCTCTCTCTCTCTCTCTCTCTCTCTCTCCCTCTCTCCCTCCCTCTCTCCCTCTTTCTCTCACTCTCTCTTTCTCCCTTTTTCTCTTTCAATTCAATTCGCTCTCTCACCCCCTTTCTCTCACCCCCCCTCTTTTTCTCTCCATCTCTCTCCCACTTTCTCTCTTTCTCCCTTTTTCTCTTTCTCTCTCTCCCTCTCTCTCCCTCTATGTCTCTCTTTCTCCCTTTTTTCTCTCTCTCTGTCTCTCTTTCTCCCTCTCTCTCTCCCTCTCTCTCTCTCTGCCCCCCCCCCCCTCTTAATCATGCCAGTGCAGGAGGCCACACTCCTGTGAGCTGGACTCAGTTTAGTACAGTTGAAAGAGCACATCAGCCCGCGCTGCTCCCTCAGAGGGCTGATAATATGGCTCCTTTTACCTGTTAAGAGCTAGTGAGGCGTCCCGCCTCAGTTTAAATGAACTTCAGAGAGACAGGGGCTGACAGAAACACACAGCGAGCTCAACTCTTTGACTGGCGGCTCTCACACAACACTCACTTTCTCTCTCTCTCTCCCTCTGTCTTTTTTTTCCACTCGCTGACTCTCTGGCGTTTTTTTCGGCTCTTAATGGCCCAAACACAGGTGCCCGGGCCACACTCTGAATAAAACAGCCCTCTAATAACACCTGGCTTGTTAAAGACACAGACGGATCCATATTTAGAAGGTGGAAAGCTAACATGCTTGTGCTCATTTAATGTGGTGCTAAATTACCGTGTATATGTAAGTGTGTGTGTGTGGGGGGGGGGGGGGGGGGACACAGAAAAAAGGAACAAATGA
>JBBPDC010000109.1:29771663-29783935 GCA_037974485.1 Hemigrammopetersius urotaenia
TATCTATCTATCTATCTATCTATCTATCTATCTATCTATCTATCTATCTATCTATCTATCTATCTATCTATCTATTAGCTGAATGTTTAGGCGACACTGGACTAGTCCACTAAAATGTATTAATTTAATTATATATATATATAATACATATATAATACATGCTTTACACATGAGGATAGACTGATATGGAAATTAGGGGCTGACACCGATGCCGATATACAAATGGTAATTTATGTTAAATGGAAAAAGTGGGACTGCATCAACCTGTATTAGCTGTATAGATAAATATAGCATTTATTTTTAGAGACTTACAGATGCAGTAATATGAATAAAATTCATACATTTTAGTGGATTAGTCCAGCATCGCCTAAACATTCGGCTAAATATGTAATCAATATTGTTCAATATTTACGACAGGTTTGTTATATATTTTTGAAAAATATGTCAATATGACAGATGCCGTTATATTTTTAAGCGTTTGTCTGCCTGCGTCTAAATGATTCCGCTATTATTGTGCACCCTTCATACTATTTACTTAGTATAAAAACCCACTTGTTTTCATTAAACAGGTCTCTGTCAGAAATCCCAGCACAAGGGTATTATTACAGGGTGAATTACAATATTCAGCACAGCTCTGATGTAACAGATGTACAATTTTGCATTTACGGTGTAGTACAGTTGTTATTCTACGGTAGGCGTAATTGCTATGTACATCCTGGCGGTTCTAATGTGTTGCTGTAAGTGTGGCAGAACGTTGCTGTCGGGTGATTACTCCATAGAGCAATACAAGAAGCAGAAATGGAAACAACACAGTGCTCCACATCGAGCGGGATCTGAACCAGTCTTTATGTCTTTTGAAGCCTGAATGACCTTGATTGTTTGTGTAGCTGACTCCAGTGCTTTCTTCTGAGCAGGCTGGACACAGGTTCTTTGAGCAGGAGGTAGCTGAGTGTATTAAAAAAGGATGAGTGCTGTGCTGGCAGAACTTATTTTGGGTGCCTCATATTCAAGACAACATGAATCAGGTAGACAAATGTGTTGTCAATCAAACGTGACATGAATATGTACATATTTTGCACTAAATTTATTAGAATTTCATCGATTTTAATTGTCTTAATTTGGACAAGAAATTAGGATTCAGACACCTACACACATTAACATGCTGGAAACTTGGAGGACCCTGTGTCGTACACAGATCTGCAGCAGAGAATAGGCCCCTGTTCTTTTATTCATCCTGAATGCAGGTAGTCCTCATTAGCCCAGCAGGACTCTCCACTCCCTCCTCATCCTTCTCACACCAGCCCCTTTACCTGCATCCCACCACATGCCTGCACGCAGAATTACTGTCATCCTCAAACTGCTTACGCATGTTATGGGCCTTGAAATTTAGAGCATATTATATATATAGTTACTTATCTCTTATACTTATTATTTTAAAATTTAATTCCTTTAAATATTTTTTAAAAAGCATATGTCAATTGTAAATATATATTCATATGTATATTCATATTAAAGAAATAGTATAAATCCATTTTTACAATTAATCTAAAGTCTATTTTCTCAAATCAAGAAATGTGCGAAATTACAGCAAAGCGTATAAAGAAAGTGTAAAACTGCTGAAAAAATGCTGCTTTACTGATTTAAAATACAAATTCGTGGTTGTCCGTGTTTCTCTCGGTCTTTCTTTTTCTCTGTGTGTTTCTCCCTCTCAGTCTTTCTTTTTCTTCCTTTCTTTTTCTGTGCGTGTATGTGCGTGCGTGTGTGTGTGTGTGTGTGTGTGTGTGCATGCAGCTTCCGCCTGATCCGCCATTCCAGCAGAAAAGCAAACAGGGCGACTCTCCTAAACTCTGCTGCTCTTCACCAAAGCTGCCTTTTCCTTCTCTGCTTTTCAAACTGCTCTCTCTCTTTCTCGTCTGCCCGTTTCCTCAAGCCTTTTTTTCCCTCTCTCTCTCCACTCTCTCTCTCCCTCTCTCTCTCTCTCCCTCTCTCTCTCCCCCCAATACTTTCCTGCCCCTCTCTATTTATGAAAACGTCACTTCAAGTCCCTCCCTGTTTGAATCTCATTAGTTTCTTGTGTGTTTCTCCCTGTCAATAATCCCGAATCCAGACTCTCTCTATTTCCATCCCTCTCTATCTGTCAATCAGAGCCGCCTTTGAACTGAAAACCACTCCGACCAACTTCAACTCCCTCAATCCGAGCGCCTCGGCTCCTTCTCCGGCTTCTTTTTCTGCCAAGATCCCCCTTCTTTTTTTTGAGAGTTTTCTTACTAAACCGCCCAGTGCTCGGGAAACGCCAGGACAGACCCCCTTCTTTTTAAAAAACTCCGGGACACAAAAAAAAGAAAAGAAAGGAAAAGGAAAAAGCCCCAACAAGCGACCAAAACTCCGGGATCCGGGGATCTCGCAAAAGATCAAGGCTTTTTTTTTTAACAAAACTTTGCGTTTTTTCCGCTCTCCCAAAATTGCTCGGGAAAATGCCGCAGCTGAACGGCGGTGGAGGGGACGATCTGGGCGCGAACGATGAAATGATCTCGTTCAAAGACGAAGGAGAGCAGGAGGAAAAGATCTCGGAAAACTCTTCTGCAGAAAGGGATTTAGCAGATGTCAAGTCTTCTCTGGTGAACGAGTCAGAGACGAACCAGAACAGCTCTTCGGACTCGGAGGTAAGATCACAAAACAACAACAACAACAGAAACCTCAAAGAAAACTAAACAAATACCAAAAGGATACAAAGTATTACGCTGCCGGCGCGGCGCTACATTTGCCTCTTTTTCGTGTCCTTGTTGTGAAACTGTGTTTAACCTGCAGCAGCTCTAAACTGCTGGCTCGTTGCTAAGCTAGTAAGCTAAAAGCTGCCTCTCTTGTGCCTCTGTCTGTGTGTTTTTGGTTGCATTTGAAGGCGGAAAGACGGCCTCCGCCTAGGTCGGAAACTTTCAGAGACAAAACGCGAGAAAGTTTAGAGGAGGGTGAGTGAGTCTTGCTGTTTTGTTAGTTCAATTTTATTTTATTTTACTCTAAAATGCACTTGAACTCTATACAGTTTTCCTAACACGAGAGAAGTGCACGAGGCGTGAGGCACTCACCCCGTGCTCCTCACACAGTGAAAAAATGGAAAAAAGTTTTTTTTTATGGAAGGTGTCTAAAAAAAGTTTTCTTCTTTTTTTCTCCCCCCTCTTTTTCCTCTCCTCTCCCTCCCCATCGCCATGTTAGCAGCGAAAAGGCAAGATGGTGGGCTGTTCAAGAGTCCCCCGTACCCGGGCTATCCATTTATAATGATCCCTGATCTAACGAGCCCCTACCTCCCCAACGGATCACTCTCCCCAACGGCACGCACAGTAAGTGGCTTTATTTCACCCGTTTCTGTGCACGCACACACACGCACGGACACGCACACGCAGCGTACCAGCTCTCTCACACACGGAGAGCCGAGAGCCGGGAGCTCAAACTTTTGGAAGTTCTCGCTGAGGCTGGTGCTCCCTCTCCCGCTGCAGGGCTCTGGCACTGCAGGCTTACGATCAGTCCACACAGTCCACTGCCTGCTCCTCAACACCAACTGGACTCACAAACAAACAAACAAACAAACACCTTCACCCCGTTCACTCCTGCTCTGCTGCACCACGCTCATTTTACATTGCAATTTCAGTTTCATATTTAAAACCTCAGAGCTTACAGTATTATTATTATTACTTATAATTATACGATGGATAATGGATAATAAAAATATGAATTATTGTTGTAATTATTATTAGTGTTAGCACCATTTTCCTTATTATTATTATTTATTACATATATTATGAATAAATTACTACTATTATAATAGTAATGATTATATATGTATTGATAATTGTGGTTATGTGCACAAATTATATAGACAATATGGATATATTTTAATAGGTCATATTAAAATTTGAGTGTACATTTTTTTGTAGATATTAAAATTCAAGTATATAGATATAAATACATAGATATATATAGATATACATGCAGATGTGTCTATAAAGCATGATGTCAGATAGGGGCTGGTCAGCATGGGCACACTGAGGTGTTAAATGGTAATTTGGGAGCCTTCAGCTCAATGAATCTGGAACTGGCACAGTGTCTGCATAACATTATACTGTTTAAACTTACGCAAGGGAAATATTCTGTAGCACTTTTAAGAAAACGTTTGCACATTTTAAGTGAGTAAATATTTGCATAAAATATGCACAGCACATAAAACATTCATGTTTGTATTGACAGCAATTTGCAGAACATGATTGAGCTTTTTTTATAATGAAAAAAATAATTTAGATATGTGTATAGACTCTATGCATGTGTATTTTGAATATAGTGTGGATGTGCAGATGCACCTGTTTTATTTTATTGTTTTATTTGCATTATTTTTTTTTTTCTGAAGGCTTAGCATCGCTGATGTAATTATGCATGTCTGCAGTTTTTTTTCCCCACTACACTCCCTTGTCCCAGAGGACATTAGTGGTGCTTTAACAGGGTAATTTTCTTAATACAGTTGGTATTTATATTAATCATTTTAATGGCAAAGCATTGCTGTAAGACCTATTCATCTCATATTACCAGCTTTAAACAAATTATAGACAAAATAAAACTGGCTCACGGTCTCATCTCTGAGCAGCAGTGTTTATTTGTTGCTTTCGTTTTGGAGATGAGATTAAAATAGCGTTTAGAGGTGTGTGTAAACATGATAATGGAATGGCTGAAAATGTTGATGTGTGTATTTCAAATGTTTTGCCAAAATACAGGTTTATAAATGTTGCATGTGTGGCATTTTAAATGCAGTCTGTTGGGAATATTAGTGAGATTTAGTCTCGTGGATTTACTGCTGTGTGACTGCGTCCCTCCCTGCGTGGCCAGTTTCTGCACGCCTCTCTAAAGATACTCCTTTGTTAAATTTAGCGATCACATTGTGATGTCTTCCACCATCCTTTGCTTTATTTTTCACTTTGAACTGTAATGACATATTTATTATAATAACCAGCTAATTATAATAATGCACAAATTACAGGGGCTGTGCAAAGACATGCACACACACACACCATACAGAAAACCTTAAATATATATATATATATATATTGTATAAAGAAAAGGAGGAGATATCAGACACATGGGCTTTTTCCTCTGTTGCTACTGTTTTCAGAGGCAGTGGTTAGTTCTGTGCAGAAAGTGAGGGATGCGGTTGAAGACCATGATCAAGGTTTCTCTTGGTTCTCTGCTGAGCCTCAGACTTACTGGCTTTAGGTGGAGGGCTGAGGCTCTGTTGAATAGGAAATATATGTATTTTCCACTCCCATAGTGCTCCACAGTGGTTATTGTGTAAACCTCCAGTCATGTGTAGCCTGATATTTCATGTGAATGTTCCCTCTAACCTAAATGGTTATTTTGATACGCATCTCTGAGAATTATTTTATTGCTCGTGATGTGATTGTTAATCTCGTGGTGTAATGACCGAAGCCAGGATTAGTCTTGTTAGTACTGCAGTCAAGTGCATGGGCTTTACTGTCCTCTCTCTCTCTCTCTCTCTGTCTGTCGCTCCCTCTCTCTCATTCGCTCGCTCTGTCTCTTGTTCTCACTCTCTCCATGAGCTCCACTACCTGTGTGTTGCCTGGGCGTCCTACCCACACAGCTTTGAAGTTGAAAGCCGTTGTATTCATAAACGCATTACTTAAGTCTAGTATAAATAATTCACCTGAGCATCGATTAGCTGTCTCTCTTTTTAACAAACACACAGGGTTGAACCCTGCATGGCTGGTGCTGATGCAGTTAAACCTTTATTACCGAACATTTTCCTCTGAGCGCTCGTCGGCCTCGTGCGCATCCTTGGCGCCTTCGTTCTCAGGCACACGCCCCCCTGTATTTTTTTCTATTTTGTTTTTTTTTTAAAACTAAATTGCAATCCACAGGAATAGCAGTGTTTTATTTACAGTTGTACAATTTGTGCTGTTTATTGCACCTCTGCTGTTTTAAGTAAAGGCGGATTCACAGATGGCGCGGATGATGTAAGGTGGTAGGCTGTGGCGTTGAGGTTGACGTCTGAAATGTGACAAAAATCTTTTGAATTTTCATAAGCCTTGTGTCAGCTGATTTCTTTCCTGAAAGCCACTCGTGCAATGGTGATGAAATGCCTGTGCCTGGGCTGGAGGCTCGAGTGTGTGCCAGTGGGGAAAGAGGGGTGTGTGTGGGAGGGGGGGCGGGTGGGATTGGGGCTGGGAGAACTGGAATTAGTCTGACCTCCAAGGGCCGTAATAACGGGAAGTTTGTTTTTCCAACTAGCTCAGCCTTAAAAGGTTTATGACGATTTGGTGGCGTTTAGCAATTTGACATGAAGCTGCATAGCCAGAGCTGCTACCCCCCACCCCCCTTTTCCCTGTTGCAATCGGCCCCTCCTCGCTCCCTCCGCGCACAATAGCCAGCCGGCACCTCTCGGCTGGAGCGGGTCGGAGGCAGGAGGAGGCAGCACGCGGCTGCGGCCGGCGGGCGCATGTGTGTCGCGGCTGAAAATCGGCTGGTTAAGGAGTCTGCTGCGGCCGAGCATCGCACCTCAACAGGTCTGAGGCAGAGCCCCGGACTGGCTGGCAGCACGCAGGCAGGGGGTTTTGTGCCTGTAAATCCTCCGAGTTTATTTACTGCCTCTCCGACTTACGAACGTTCAGATATTTGACGCCACCCCTGGCCCCATAATTCCTCAGGCCTGCAGACTTTTGGCAGGGGTTTCGAGTTTCGGCGTATAATTATGCGTCGTTTAAAAAAAGAACACGAAATAAAGAAGAGGACTTAAAAAAAACCCCTGCAACATCCAGTGTCCCTTGCTCCGGTTTTAGAGTAAAGAAAAAGATGTTCTGTGAAATCTCAGGCAGTTCCACTGCAAGGCTGGCATGTTGGATTGTGCTGTTGCACAATAGCCTTTTTTCCCCCCTCTCTTTCTTTCTCTTTGTTTCGTTCCTAATGTAGCATTCGACATTTTTTTAATTAAAACAGTTTGTGATTTGAACTGCTGTTTCATTGTGAACTGTAAGCTGTTTTTAAATGAATTTATTCATTACAGTAAAAATGCGTGCGCGCAGCTCCTTTGTGCAGGTCCGGATGAGCACATTTTAATAGACCCCGGCAGTATCTTTCCAGCCATTTTTTACTAATACCTACACAACAATGGCATATCATATGGATTATGTGTGTTCTGCCAGCGTGCTGAATAGCTTGTCGCGCGAGGTGCAAAAGATAGTTTAATGCGGATTTAGGGGGATAGACTCATACCTTATCAAATTGGCTTTACATGTTAATGGCTCCTAATTGCTATCCGCAGGGGGTTCACTGAGCTACGCGGCCATGTTTTTGTGCGGCTCTCCACAAAATACACTCCCGGTTTGTTTAGAAGGTTGCCATCCTTTTGTTTTGCAAATCACTTTTGTTTACAAAGAATGGCAGAAACAAGTCTCCCCTTTTCTTCTCTCCCCCTCTCCCTTTTTCTCTTTCTTTCCTTCTCCTCCTCCTGGTCTCTCTCATCCCACGCAAGAGAGAGAGGGAGAGAGAGGAGCGGTCTCTATTTTGCTTGGGCTTGATAAACAGCCCGAAAAAAAAAAGTGCAATCTGTTTTGGATTTGAGGGAGTTAAGTTGGGGAGCAAAGTTTGGCACCATTAAACTGAAATTGGGGCCTGCGAGACATTAGCGGCACACAGCACATTCTCAGGGCTTAATTAGTCCGAACTGTAATTGTTCATGGTCTGCCAATAGGAGTAATGCTCAGGAAAAGTGGAGTTGCACTAAATCGGCCCACGGTTTTTAAAACAATAAATCACTCGCATATTTGTGCCGTGATTCAGATGGAGTCTCGACCTCTCCCATCTCGACATGTGGTAAATTGTAAAGTCAATGAATCGCAGATGTAGGGGAGAGAGTGAGAGAGAAAAAGAGTACAGTACGGTTTTGTTAGCGCCTGCTGAATGAATGGAAAAGATTTGAGCTGTAAATATTTACGGGGTGTCCCCCCCCCCGAATTATTTATTTATTTATTGCTTTACTGGGCTCATTACCTGAGGATGATGATGATGATGAGTGCAATCATTTAAAAGTGATTTTAAAAAAACATTTTAATCAGGTTTAATGTCTGTTTGTGTGTAAATGTTTAAACATGAACATAAATGATCAGTCCTTTAATTGCTGTGTAGCAGAAATATATAATTTTATCTTTAAATGTCCTCAACATTTAAAGATACCAGAGCCATAAATAATTCTTTCCTTTCCAAAGTGTTTGTTTGTGAAGCAGTGTATGTGGTGCTGTCCCCTGCCTGATAAATGGAAGCTGTGGCAGTTGTAAATTGTAAGTCTCCTGGAGCAGTGTTGGCTCAGCAGCTGTGTGCTGGTCACCCCCTCCCCTTCATTTCCATAAAGTCCTGCACAAAGATTGCACTGTACATCTGGAATGCAACTTTTGTCATCTGTTTAATATAGTGCTGCTGGCCCACACTGCGAGAGGCTCCCAAAAATATGGAAATCATATTACTGTCTCTCAGTCCCGCATGAGCAAGTGGACACTCCTGTTCGCACACAAAGTGTTCATGTACTGTTCTGAGAGCTCAGTGCAGATGTGTGTGTGTGTGTGTGTAACATTTTAGGAACAATGGTAAATCATGTATTTATTGGATTAATAAAACATGCAGTCCTGCTGAGATTTCTGTTTACACTAAACGCACCCCAGGTTACAGATGGAATATTAACAATTTCTTTATTTGTTTAGACGTGTTTGTTTAAGTGACAGTCAAATTAATGTTCACGTTTCAGCAATTATGTCTCGTTAAAAATGAAAACCACTGATTTCAAGAACAAGGATTAAATATTTCACACTAAAGCTAATTTATTATTGATCAGAATTGATCGAATAAAGTGCATAAAAGGTTTTAATGTATTTGATGGATTACCAATTATCAATTAATCTCTACTGAGGGATCATGTTCCTTTTATAGAATTAGTCAAATTTACCTTAACTCTGCAAATTATTTCTTTGTAAACATGGTTGTTTAATTTTTTTTCTTGAATTGTATGACAAGTGATTGGTCAACCATGACATCTGCCAGTAATACAAGGCAAATAGTAACTTATCGTAATTTAAAATGTAGTGTCTCATTGCTGTAAGATAATGGCGAAGTAGTTGGAGGGGTTTAGCGTGCAACGCTGGCTGGTCTGGGTGGGGGGGCAGGGACGTTAAGAAAAGCGGGAAAGGCAGGGGCCGATGTGCCTGCTGTGGTGGGGTGGGGGGTACGCAGGGTGGATGGTAGGGAGGGAGACGCACAAAGGCCGCCTGAATAGGGTGCATAATTGCTCCTAATGCTGGGGCAATGAGAGCGGCCACAGTTCCTGGTTAGATGTCCAAACAATAGAGCCCAGGGGCCTTGCATTTATCTTCTTTAAAAAAGAGAGGAAAAAAAAACACAGCGGGGCCAAGAAAAGACAAGGGGGGAGGCGACAAGTTTATAGCCTTGCTTGATGGACAAGCCATGTGTGTGGCTTTTCTCCTCTTTTAATGAATCGGTCCTGTTCCTGAAGTTATTAGCTCCTCCTGGTTCGTGCCTCGTCATCAGAACGTCCCGGAGAGCGGCTCGGCTGGCGCAGGAATCCGGCCGCGCTGGGCTTTTGTTTGGATTGGAGCGCGTTAGACTTAGGCCAAAGTGCACACACACTGACATGCATTCTGCTGGGAGAGGAGTTGCCCCTCTAACCTTTTATGACGAAGGATAGGAGCCCTGTCTCGATGATTTCACTGTACTTTTTTAAATCAAACTGTCTAAGATAATGGAAATCGATGGTGCTGTACAGAGTGCACCTTCAGGACCGGAAGTTCCTCTGTGCGTATGCATGTGTGTTGGTGCGAAGTGAACTACGACGTCTCAGCCCTGGAAATAGCCTGATAAATGACAAGACGCTGTCAAGTCACATCAAAAACCTGAAATGTGAACGCCGTCGTCTCTGCTGTAATTTCTTTCCTCGTCAACCACCAACAAATAAAAACCCATCAGCATCTATTTTTAACATGAAAGAAGGAGGAAGTTGCATATATTAGGCTCTTGTCATTACGTTATTAAGGCCTGTATAAAAAGATGAGGTCTGACCGTCCTCTTCTGTTTTTGTTGATTATGTAGGCCTGTTTATTATTCGAAACTATTCTGTGAAATGTTTCTCTTTGATAAGAGAGCGAGCTAATTTGGGATCACCCAGATGAGTGTGTGCTCAGACACTGATTGCAAATTGAGATTGCAGAACGTTCTATTGTGGAAGGTGGAATCCTGTTTACCCCGATAATCTGCGCTAATTCCTGTAGATACTTTGGGAGCGTTTTGTATCGGTAAAACACATAATTGAGAAAGTAATAGGTGATAAAACTCAGCCCATGTATTTTTAATCTTCTAATTAAACTTTTAATTGCTGGTGGCTAAGCTCAGAGCGAAGCCCTTAGATTGTGTGTGTGTGTGTGTGTGTGTGGGTTGATTATATGCACACATACACTAATGTGGGTTTGCGAGCCGATTGTCTAGTGTAGGACCTGCATTCCTAAATGTGGTGAAGGAACTCTTCCTTTAGGGAATAAAGAGAGTAGGTCAGTTAATTGAATTAACTATTTTATTAATTGAACATTTTGCAGTTTTTTTATATTGTGTGAAAGAGAGCAATATATATATATATATACACACACTATATAGACCATTGCTCTATTTTTCACACAGTTGACCTGTCCGGGTGTGGTGTGTCCTGCTGTTACAGATAAACTCGTTTATAAACACAGATATTCTGGCCTGAATCATGAGCATGACATAGTGGGAAACCTGGAGTCTTTCAGATAGTGTCAAAGCATTCAGTAATTCCATCCCATTCCGTCTTGGCCAGAATCACAATCGAACAATAAAGATAACAGTTCATGTGATTAGCACTTTTGCGTTCACATGACTAGCCCTGCTGGTTCTCTTAGTGCCAGGTTTAAAATCTAAACCTGAGCCTTGGATTAACAGAGCACAGTGTACTTCCATTTGGACTCTTGGGTGTTAACAGTGCCTCATAAGCACATGCTGTGGGTAGGAAATGCAACGTGTGGTTGTCTGCATTCTCTGCTCCGGATAAGCCTGGATCAACTGTCGCTCACTACATCTCATTAGAGAGCGGTGTGAAAACCCGGCGTAGTCGATTCCAAAACGCAGGGAATTGACTTCCCATGCTGAGTGAATTGTCAATTACATACCAAGAGGGGGGTAAATTGAATGGAAGTGTATCTGTGGCTGACTGGCCCTGGGGTACAGGGAATGTGGCTGACATTAGGTAGCGGCCAGTGATGTGGAGCCAGATTGTAATGATGTGCTCTCATCTCAAGGGTGCGAGGCTCAGCACAATGACACAGGAGGTGTGTAATCCAATGGCTCTCCGTATTTAATGGAGATGATGAGCGCCTGTCACTGATAGTAAATAGTAATCTGTCTGTGCTGGCTATCTGACAGAGGCAAAAGAGGGAGTGATGAGTTGGGAGTGATTTATAAGGAAAGAGGGCCTAATCCTGACCCGAGGCTGTTGGCTTTGGACCGCGGACAGTTTTAGCCACGCCGCCCGCGGTCACGTGAGTCAGGGTGCCCTTTAGAACATACTTTTTCTTTATCTCCAGCTTTACTGCTCCTCTATCTTTATGAGCCGTCCGTACTTTGCATTTTTTAAATATCAATGAAGATAAATTGCCTGCTTTGTCATAACAGGTGGTGTCGAATGGCAGGATTTCAGGCCAGGGGCTAAACGTTCCTGGTTTCAGACCATTTAAACATCTACAGTACCTTTATTTCTTGTGTGATTAAGATATAAGGACGTGGTTTCTGTCTCAGTAAGTCCGTCGATTTGAACGCCGTTCCTGTGAGCGGAGGGTGCTCCCGGGCTGTGTGTTCCCAGCCTCTGTTCCAAGCTCAGCCGGGTTAGTACCACAGAGAGCAGATGTTTGGTAGTGAGCACGCTGTGGAATTCAGGGCTGTTTAAACACTGGGCTGTCTCAGCACAGGCCTGAAGGACTGCAGGGAAGGAAGTCCTCAGTGTTTACATAGCCCAATTGTCCTGCGGGCCCCGCAGTGTCTAATGCACTACTGTTCAAACACTCAAGAGTGCAGAGATGACCCCTACTACAGCCTTAGCCACAAGCCCCAAGATGGTCTCTTTGTGTGTATATTTGTGTTTGTGTGTGTGTGTGTGTGTGTGTGTGTGTGTGTGTGTGTGTGTGTGTGTGTGTGTGTGTGTGTGTGTG
>JBBPDC010000109.1:29784035-29825359 GCA_037974485.1 Hemigrammopetersius urotaenia
GTGTGTGTGTGTGTGTGTGTGTGTGTGTGTGTGTGTGTGTGTGTGTGTGTGTGTGTGTGTGTGTGTGTGTGCATGCGTCAGTTTGTGCTTGTTGTACGTGTGCTTGTGCTGAAAGTTGTGGAGTCAGGATCCATAGTTGCAGGCCCCATTTACTCCTCGGGATGTTGTTTGCTAGAGCCTAGCGGTTTGCGTGATTGATATTGAAGTGCAGCTGAACCCAATTCATCTCAGTAAGCAGGGCAATGGAGAGAGTGGAGAAAGAAAGTCAGAGCAAGGAAGATAAAATTCCCCTTTGCTTTACCAAGACTGTGAATGCAAGAGAGCTAGACATTGACATACGGTGGAATCAGCTAATTGTTGTTTGAATTACCTGTTGTGATCCAATGACAAATCTCCCCCCACTCCTGCCACTGGAGCGGAAAATGTAGCCCTGGATTGGCATGATGTTAGCAAGTGTGTAAACCGCGCTTCAACAAGATGGATAAACGCAATTATTGGGCAGACTCGGAAAGGGAAAATCCATTTAAAGCCTGTAACGCTAAGCAGGGGCCGTGGTTAATTCATTTGGCCAATTTGCGGGTGATGTACGAGTGTCGGGGCACATTAGTCAAGGGGGAACACGTGCATGCGTGACCGTGGATGGGTGTGTGTGTGTGTGTGTGTGTATGTTTGTGTCTAACGGGGGGTGAAGTGTGGTTGTGTTGTTGGAGATAGCACTGTCTCCTTTGGACCTGCTCTCCACCCTTATTTTGCCACCCCCTCCTCCTCCTGCCATTTCAGTGGGATAATACAAATGGACCCAGAGCTTCAAAATGACAAAAAGATACACTGAGTGCAGGAGAGCGGCATAGCCGTGCAAATGAGGCAGGGAGGACACCGCGGCCCACTGAGCAGCCTCAGCAGCTGCAGCACCATATGCACCTCCAGACTCTTCAATCAACACTGGTGTGCTGCCTAAACCACGTAGGCGCCTAGAACCTCACTACACGCACACCTTTGTGGATGTCAGCAACTTATGAAGGAGAGGCGAAGGTCACAGAGGAGTCGAGTCAAACGGGGCAGCTTTCTGTGGTCCACACTGACCCAGTTTGCCTCTGACACTCTGAGTGAACTCTCAACAGTTTACAATTAAGTTACAATAACTGCATGGATGCTGCTATTTACTGGAGACTCACAAGGCTTAGGATGTGGTCATGTGCAGCTGGAGGCCAAAGATGCTTCCATTCTTTCCCCTTTACTCTGTGCATGATTCCTCAGCATGCTGCAACAATGTCCCATACCTCAGAATGTCTAACAGTCCTTCCCCCTAAAGTTGATGTTGAAAAGAGAAAGCCTAATTTTTTTGGATAATGAAAGTATTTTTCTATGAAGAAGTTTCATATAATTGTTCTTTTGTTTGTGTAAACTGAGAAATCGTATTATTTCATTGTGGCATATCTTGCTCACCATGTCTTTATCTGTTGATTCACTCTATTCTGAGTGTGTAATGTCTCGTGGGTGAAAAACCACTTGACAGTTACGCAAGACCAGCAGTATGCAAACGTAGTGGTCACAGCGTGGGGAGAGCAAGGAGGAAAGAGGCGTCGGTTTACAGCTTGCGGCCGCAGATTGAACCACGGACTTTTCAGATAGCAGATTTGCGGCACTGGTGGGCGGCAAGTGGGGGGAAGTTGGGTTTCACTATCGCTAAACACCACGACTAAGGTAGAGAAGGCGGGAAAAGTGGTGGAGCGGTGTCCCACGGCGTATTTGTACGGGTGGCTTCAGTGTCTGAGAAGAAGAAGGGTTCTGGTCACCTGACCATGTGCCTCTTGGGTACTGAGGTCAGGAAACGAGAGCTGGTTCAGGCAGCTTGCCAAGTGGCCTCATCACAGCTGCTGTGTGGCCCATGGCCTCGAACACTTGCCTCTGCGGCCAGAGTCCAAGAGTACAGGAACATCAACACTTCTTGCACTTGCTCATGGTCAGATTAATACTTCTTCGTTGGGCTTGATACTGACTGGTGCTACTAATAGTATCTCAGGATACTACCAGATACACATTCTTTATGACTCTCATGACAGAAAATGAGACTTCCCTACAAACAGAAAAAGAGCTCCCTGAGGGAGCTCTTGGACCCTGGACTATTTTCAGAAACCTCTTATTTCAGTAGCCTGATGAATATGTGGGCAATTTCCGGCTTTGTCCCTGCTCTGTGCTTTTCACAGGAAGTCGTCTTTTAATCCCAAGTGCTTCTACTGGGAACTCCCTCCTTTACCAAGCCTCTCTGACCGTTTTTCCACGTCTCTGTGGAATCGTACCCCTTCTTGCTCTGGACGCTCTGCTGTTGGAATAATATCTCTTCCTTCCATCTCCATCTTTCACACACCCTGACACAGGAACAACTGCAGACCACAGCCTGTAGGGTATTGGAATTCCTCACCCAACACACATAGACAGAAAAAAAAACACAGCTCGCTCTTCTCTATATGCTCCTCAGATCGTTTTACAGTGATAGACATGCCTCCTGACGCAAGTGTTCCCATTTGGGGGAGGCTGGCTGCTCTTATTAAGGCTAAAGGAGGGACAAATGTTTTAACCAGCCATTTATATGGATTCAAATGTGAGACGGTCTTAAAATAATTTGACTTGTGGGAAGAAAGAACAAGACTATGGGCCTTGTGACCCTTTGACCTCTTTCCACAAAGGATGTTCTTGACTTTAAGTCTGCAAAGATAATAGCAGGGTATGTCCCTTGTCTTGTTGTGTCTTATGAAAATGAAAATGTTAGTGTAGTGCTGCATTGTGACATGTCCTCCAATGGTTAGAGCAGATTTATTGCCCTGGTTCAGAACTGAGGAGCTGCACCCTTCAACTGCATGAGATGTTTTCCCTCGGCATGGAACCCGATACCCAGGGGCCTGGCCAGAGCATGTACCAATCAGAGATCATTAACACCAAGCAACACAACAGGTGACCAATCAGACTCTGTCAGACAGAGGAAACAGGCTCTAAATATTTTTATTGATGATATTATGGGTGATGGCACTGGGCTTACATGCTGGTGTGTAACGATACTGGTTAAATGGTGGAGAGGCTGTTTTTGTCGCCAGTGGAGGTACTGTTTCAATGATGGCATCGATGTTCCTTTCCCAGACTTTGTCACTGACTATAATTTATGTCGAGGGCTTGATGGGGAGGTTGCATAGTTTAACGCTCGGGGAGCTGTGGTCTGAAACGCTGGAAGAAACGACCACTAATTGTTGACAGAAGCCAGTGGCAGAGAGAGTGGAGGAGGATGAATGGAGCTCTGGCAGCGAGGCTATGGACTGGAGCTTGCTGCTGGGTTTTCAGGAAAGAATGGATTCCTGGGATGCTCCCCAAAGACAAACCGCGGTGCCGAGTAAAGCCCGTAAACCAAACTCGTTCCCTCTTTTAAGAAAAGAACACTTTCGTCACTTCTCAATTGCGCTTGTTATGTGGTTTACCACACCAAGTTGTTTCGAAAGTCCCAGTCTGACACAGGCCTAAGTTGTTTTATTTTATTTTTTAAAGCACAATAAGGGTCTACATTTGTTTTCACTGATTATAATATTATTTGTTTAAAACAGAGCCAGTCCTGCTCTTGTGTTTCTTCACACCTCCTTGATCTCGGTCACAGATGCTGGACACGAGTCTGCATCTGCTTTCGCTGGTCAGTCAAGCAAATCCTGTTCTGTGGACTTGTTGTTTGCTGTAATTTAGCAAATAACATCGGTAATGATTCAATTGGGCATACAGTCATTGGGAGACGGGCCTGTTTGCCATCTGTCTGGTGGGATTACTGTTTCTGTGTAATTAAAAGTGTGACCCCGTGAGGAGAGAGTATGCGGCATGAAGCTTAGTGATGTGCTCACTTTGGACCTGGGGGAGGAGGAGGGATCGAGGGGTGAAAGGAAGTGTTTCAGTGCGGAGCTAAAGATAGCATGTGTAACAGAGTGCAGCAGAAGTGGCAGCCTCCTTTACATAGATCTGTGTGCGTCTATGTGTGTTAAAACTCACCATCCCAGCTTGTCTGACGTTAGTTTAGTTGGGCAGAGCAGACACCCAAAGTCCGAGTGATCCCTGTGTGCAGCCAGTGTGTCCAGAAGGGTGCGGGGAGGCTGGGGGGGGATGAGAGCTCCTGCTTTCTCTCTGATTTCACGTGTGGACTTGTTTTGACTCCTGAAGCCTCGGCTTCACTTGGACACTTTCCAGAGCCAATGAGCCTGCTTTTTTTCAGGGCTCCTTCAGAACCACAATGAAGGGCCCTGGTTAGGGCCTGGAATTGGATTTTGGATTTGATCTTGTTGCGCGTAGTAAACAGAGCATTGAAGACAAGAGCAATGCGCCTAATTAGTGTCTGTGTGTTTGCATGTGTTTTGTTTGACCCCTCCTTCCTTCATGTACTATGCGGAACACCCCCCCGCCACCACCACGCCTATATCTATATCTCCCACTCTCACTCTTTGCCTCGTTGCCTCATATCCCTGTCTGTCTTTCGCTCTTTCTGTTATATACACAAACAGGATGTGGGGCTGAAAAAGACATTAGAAACGTAACCAGTAAGGGTTGGATGGCGTTAACCGACACTTCCGCCCAGAGGAAAAGTGTAGTTAAAAAAAAGAGGACGCAAACAAAAATAACTGTCTTAATTAGCATGACTGACTGTGGCGTGGCCTCAGTGTGGTTGCCCGGGCATGACCGAGGTGGCACTATTCGTAGGCATGAGGCCAAGCGCGTGGGAAATTACAGGCTGCCCAGGCAAGAAATAAAGCCCAAGGTCCCCACTTCCTCCCCTGTTCACTCCACCTCTCTGAGGGACTCCTTCCCTTCCTATCTCTATAGTAGCTTTTTACCATGCTTTGACCCATGGGTCAGTGCTGTAAGACCCCTCCCTCCTTTCTCCTTCTTTCCCTTTGCCTTTCCCATACCAGCTATACACATGGCCCTTTAAGACCCTGTCTTGCTAGACCCATCCTCTCCCTCTATCTCTCTCTCTCACTCACACCATGCTCCCTGATTACCTCTCCAAACTGGCAATAAGTTGATTGCTTTACAGAGATGATGTAAGCCCCTGCCCTAGGGTACATCAGGTTGGATTTCTTCTGCTTTATCTTGTAAAGCCTAAATTAACAGCTGGTTTGGTTTGAGTTCTTCTGGATCTGACTAAAGGATTAGGCTGCGTTCTCATGTGAGTCAATCTGGTTTGATTTATTGCAGGTCTATCAAAAAAGATCAATGGAGGCCCTTTTGAAAGTAAATCCTTAATCGGTCTTTGCACTTACATGTCATCATTGTGATTTTTTTTCTCTCCTGCTCTCACTCTCTCTCGTTCTCATTCTCTCCCTCCCCTTCCCCGTCTACCCCTTTCTTTTTTCTTTTCTCTTTTTTCCCCCACCCCTGTCTCATCTCGGCTATGCGGGGAGTTAGCGATCAGCGGTGTCAGTGGTATTTTGCTGTTGTACTGGATGGATTTTTCTTTCTCATTAGCTATCCATCACTACAGCTCAAATTGAAGCCCAGATTTAGCAGCACAGTCCTGTTGGCAGCCCAATGCTTATTTTTATTTCAGGCCAAATCTACCTGTACGTGCTCTTGCTCCTCAAATTTGGCTCTCTTATTCTTGGCTAATGGCCAAAGGATGAAAGTTAAAAAAGGGAGTTTGGTTCTGTGCTCAGATCTGCCTTGAATAGTAAATAGATTTTCTCATGTACTTATTTGCAGCTTTGCTTGTTTGTTACAATAAACATTACTAGAGCCCCGCCACTGAAATAAAGGTTAGCGATTAACCGGTGCCACTTCAGACAGGCTCTTGGTTCACAGAAAGTCAGCCAGAATGCACTGGGCTATTATTTCTGTGTCAAGTGAATAGTGTTGGTTGTGCTTCCACTTGAACTTGCTCGGTAGAGTAATATGCAAACACAACGAGCGGGATAGTGAGCCAGCAGCCCCGGACGGGCCTGGCAGGCAGGCTGAAATCAGATCCAGTCATGTTTTATATTCCTCCCCACTCGTTCCCACTCTCTTTCTCTCGTTCTCGCTCTCCTCCGTCCCTCCAACAACAGGCCCATTATGCGTGCCCAGGTTTTTGCCTCCTCCCTCATGAGGCCGTGACTCTTGAAGAATCTGGCTCTGCAGCACACACACACCGGCGCAGCCAGGCCGCCTGACCCACGGCCACACACACGCTGACCCACTAATGCCACTAATGGCTGCCACTAATGGATGGGGTGTCTGTTTGGGGTAAGTTAGAGCATAGTGGCAGAGCAAGTCACGTTTGTATAGACACATTGCCAGTGGAAGTTTGTTAGATTGTCATAGTTTGTCATTATATTAATAACATAAAAAATAAACAATATATTCTTCTGTATTTCTAATACAGTACGTATTATGTACAGGATAGACCCAGGCAAAGCTTGTGGTTGCATCATTAAACACGGTGGTGGTAGACGAGGTGTACCTTGCTTTTTTCATTTTCTTTTTTCCCTCTGCCTGTACCTCTCTATCATGAGGAGTCTTACACTCTCAATCCTCTCAGCATGCTTTTTTTTCCTCTTACACAGACTTTCACTTTCTCCACCCCTCACAGGCGTGAATAGTGAGCGTGTGATAGTCTGTGTATGTGTGTGTATGCGTGAGGGGAAAAGCTGGGGCAGATCGATGTCAGGTTCAGGTGTGTGTCCTCCTAGCTGGCTGGCAGAGCAGGGCCGAAGGGCTGGGGTGGGGAGAGGCAACGGTGGGATACGTGGGAAGGAAGGGCTTGCTGTCAGCCAGCTGGACCACTTAATCCTATAGCCCTGGGGGAGTGTGAAGGGTGTGTGTGTGTGTGTGTGTGTGTGTGTGTACCTATATTCAAGTCTGTGTGATTGTGTGTGTGTGTGTGTGTGTGTGTGTGTATACAGCAGAGGTCTGTTGGTCTGAACACACCTCTGATCCCATATTTTGCACAGCTGAGTCCATTGTGCATGTGTGTGTGTGTGTGTGTGTGACTTAGTGTCTGAGTATGTGTTCATGCTGGAAGTAGAGGACTCTGTTTCATCTGCTGCATGTTTACTGTTGTCCAGCACACTATATATTTATGTGGTTATGAGTTACCTCAGTTCTCCTTGATGTGGGACGAGAGTAGGGGGTGCAGAGTGTAAGCAGTGGTTGGGGGGGTACGAGAATGACACACATACACAGCCTCACAGTCTGTGTCCCCACTATCAAGGGCATTAGCTTTCGGCTCAGCCTTCTGTGCATTGTTTTCTGCCGTCCACTGTAAAATATGCTGAAAAGGGTGATTGCATCACCCCTGGCCTTCATTAGGGTAAAGCGCACTATTTAGCCACATTCCATGCAAGCTTGCTCTCTCTCACTCACTCATTCTCTCTCTCTAGCTCTCTCTCCTCTCTCTCTTTTTGGCGTAGACTTTTGCATATATCACGGGCTGGCAGGCTAAGAGCCTGGGACTTCCCCACGCCACACTCCAAGCCTTTGATCCTTTGCTTTGGAGGTAACATCAAAAGGAGAGGCATAGAAAGGCAGCTACTACTGTGAAGTTCAATGTTCAACTTGATGGCTTGGCTGAGGGCTTTTTTTTTTTTTCTCCTCGCTGCTGTACTGCTTCCCTCTGCTGACAAAAACACACAGTTTGTAGCCAAGGCTCTTTTTTTGGAACATGTTAACCTTTATAGAACCCATCTGTAGAGAAAAAAAATGAAATAAATAAACAAATAAGTAAACAAACAAACCCTCCAAACCCTCTATAAATCTACATCTCTGCGATTCACGGTGCCACACGTATGATGAATTTGGAATGGATGTGCTAAATGAGCTGGAGCTTTGTTAATAACGCGATGGATGACATGCAGCTGCCGTATTGCACCGCATTGCATCAATGCTGCCACTGTCTTTAAATGGAGAGCTTGAAAAAGGCTAGCGAAGCTGTGGAAAGCGACTACATGCATGTTCAGATGCATTCAGCTGCCTCCTCTTCCGATCTGACACTGAGCTGTCAGAATCTGTTATGGGAACAAAAACATTTCACGTCTAGCTCATGTGGAGGGCTGCATGATGTATCATTTGTTAATCGTTATCGCGATATTGGCGTTATCGCGATATTGGCTGCAGTATGCAAATGAGCCATCTAACCAGCGGTTTATACATATTCTGGGCATATTCAACCAATCACAATTCCAGATCAGAGTCTCTGAGTTTTGATGAATTATAGTGTTCATGGAATCCAAGAAAAAGGGAAACGAATTTCATCCGACTTGTCACGTCTTAATATATTATGTTAAGTGCAATTAAAGTGCTTTACATGTTGCAGTGCATTCACAATGTAAGACACTGTTGGGAACTTTTATAAGTCTAAATCATGATGGGAACATAGCTTTCCATTTCCTCAGGGCAATAAAGAGGTAATTTGTCTTTCAATAAATGTCACTTGTAACATGGAAAATGCTACGTTCAGCTATTTGAGTCAGCCCACATTGAACTGAAGTCAATAACGATTTGGAGAAAATACTTTGTGATTTTTCTAATCAATATTGTGACTGTGATTAAAATTGCATTTTTATAAACAGACTGATGTCCCACTTTAAGACAGTATTATAAATATTACAGATAATATGTACAATAAATGCTGTCAGCTCTTGCCATAAAAAAAATCTTTTAAATTATGATTTGGATATAAAAAGATTAATTGTTCACTCCATATGGAAAGTCTTTTTAATGATCCGCTTTTCTATTTTGATAATATCATGGATGCTAGCAGTAATTATTTCAGGTAAAATCACTCCGTTAAAGCATCTCATCTGTATGCTGGTTTTAATATATTAACATCAGCATACAGAATGTTTTTCCCAACTCAGAGATTAATGACAAGAACACTCTTTTCTTTACTTTCCACTGTTCCTTGTCTCTCAGGCAGTGTGTTTTTCTTTAGGGCTGTGGGAGCTTGCCCTGTGGTGTGTGTGTAGGTGTGTGTGTGTGTGTGTGTGTGTGTGTGTGAGAGAGAGAGAGTGAGAGAGCTGGAGAAAGAAGGCATTAAAGATTCAGTAGTAATTGGCTTGTGTGATGGTGTCTGTCACCGCTGTTTGTGGACGGACGCTGGCATTAATTAACAGAGAGTGGGTGGAGAGCTGGCCTGGGTGACCAGGAGGGACGCGGGGGGCCACAGGGCCAGGTCATTACTGCAGTTTATTTGGGGGTGAGGGGCGCTCTTCATGGGGTGCACGCAGGAAGAGGACAGGGTCGCTCAAACAGCCACACCGCTCTGCCCACAGCGGCCACCCTGCGACCTTCCCTGAGACGTATTGTCGGCCGCGCTTGCTCCATTCTAATGAGCTCTATTAACCACGGCTTATTATTAATTTATTTATTACTCAGAGGCAGTGTGATGGTCTCCTGTTTTGCGGTTGATCGTGACCCCACAGTGGAGTAGCGGACTCCCGTTTAGGTTGTTCATTAGTCCTATAGAGCGAGTTTGGTTGTGTACAGGCCAGCTGTCGTCAAGTATGGTATGTACACGTTCTGTGCTGATGTTTTTGATCTCGTCCATGCCCTGGAAGTTGTTTCTTTTGTGAGCTTGTTTCTTTAGGGTGTCCTGTGCAAATGCGTCAACGCACTTGTCCTGAAACCATTTCGAATTTTGACTGAGATTCCTCATAATGGGCTTCTGCTGCACTCAGGGGCCAAAGCTTATGAATATGGAGTTGGAACTGCTTCAAGGTGTATGTGTATGTGTGTGCGTGTGTGTGTGTGTGTGTTTGATGCTTGTTTGAAGGCTGCTGTTGCTGCTGGAGGTGAGAACAGTCTTTATTTTGAACTTGGGAGTGTGTGCACTAGTGTGGTAATTACCCCCTCATGGTGGCCAGGAGTGACCCCCCCTACACCTCTCCACAGAGTTGCAGTGTTCAGAGTGTGTGTGTGTGTGTGTGTGTGTGTGTGTGTGTGCGCAAAGTCCAAACCCCACACTGACTCCATAGCTAGCTCATCTTGGGCACACCTTACGCTGAGCTGGTGTAGTCCAGCCCAAGTGCACGTAACTGTTAAGTAGGTCAGTGTGTATGAGTTTCCACAGTGCAGGAATGAGAGCCCTCTCAGGGTGGAAAGCCTCTGTGTGTGTGTGTGTGTGTATTGATACTGTAGGCCCCTGCTGGAGCAAACACTGACACTGAGGTCTCAGACTCATAGGCCTATTTATAGAGGCCTCTTAGGTGGCCATAGTCATTGAAAGAGAGAGAGAGATACAGCACCCTGCAAAAGTTTCAAACCCCTAAGAAACAGAAAACCTGTTTAGCTGTTAAAAGCTAATAATAGAGCACAAATAATACCAATACACCAAATGATGATTTTACGTATGTCTGTGTGGTTGCTTAACCATTCCCAGACCTCACCTCATGAAAGCCCAGTGAATGTATTTCTAATCAACCTCAAATACCCGGTTTGGCTCAGCTGATACTTCATTAGATGAATTCAGAAGCTGCTGACAGAGCTTCACAAATCCATGGGAAGACTGGAGGCACTGAAGTGAATTCTGAACCTGTGTTCTTCGAACCAGGCTGCAAAACTTCAAGCATTTTCTTTTACAAATAAAATAAATCTTTACTATTGGTTTGCATTTATTCTGATGTTTGCTTGTGTATTTACTGCTCAGATAAATGGCTTTAAACAGGTTGCACAGACTTTTTCACAGTTCTGTAAATAAAGAAAGAGAGAGAACACTACAAAAGCTGTAGGAGTCTAGAAAGAGTATTAGGTAACTATTTATCCTCATTAAAAGTGTTTTCGTCTGTGGACTTTGACAGATCTCTGCCCATTCACTCTTATTGACCGTCTCCAGGAGAACAGTTGTGTTTGTGTGTTTTACGGCCTCGTCAGATGACAGCCTGCATGTTAGTGTAGCTATGGCTGCTAGCAGCTTCCCGCTTTACTCTAAAGTGCTGGTAGAAAGTGTTGCCCAATCCCTCCTGCAAGTTTCAGGTGACTCAGCGGCTGTTTGACTAGCGCATGAGCCCACACCTGCTAGACAAACAGTGCGTGAGGGAACACACACGGCTCATGGCCCAGTGTTTGGGAATGCAGTTCAGCCTGCACTCTGCACTTGATAAGAGGAGTTTAGACACAGGCTGGGGAAAAGTGTGATACAACCCTCATGCCTTTCTCCTCAGAATAGACATTTTCCCTCTCTGTCTTGCAGTTTAACTGTCTGTTTGCTGCTCTGTCCCTTTCTTTCCTGCTTTCTTTGTTTCCTTCAGCTCAATTAAAGATTATTGACTAGAAGAGAAGTTGTAGTATATGAACGGCTATGAATGTAACTAGGCTTAACTGTGGTAACTGTGTATACCGCCCTTAGTCTCTTTGTTTCCCTTTATTTCCGTCTTTCCTTGATTCTTTCACTTCTCACTTTTCTTTCTTTCTCTCTCTCTCTCTCTCAATTTATTTCTCTCTTTTTCCCTCTCTCATGCTTTGTCTTGTTATGCCTGCTTTTCCAATATATTTCTCTCTCTCTGTCTCCTGGTCTCTCTCTCTGTCTCTCTTTCTCATATGTTCCACAGTATGTGGTGGGGGAAAAAATCACAATGAGTTTCAAAAGGTGTCTGCCTTTCAGATAGTTTAGAGGATTTGTTTGGAGGAAGAGAGGAGTAAACGGGAGGAGAGAGAGTGTGAGGCAGAGTGAAAGAGAAAGTGTCAGAGGGAGTTTAAGAAAGGAGAGGAGAGGAGGGAAGGTGAGAGGTGAGCGGATGGATGGGGTCTGCGGCCCCTGGCTGTCAGAGGGGCTGAGGAGCCCCCAGCGACTCAGGCTTTGGAGTAAATGCACAGGCCCTGCGGACCCTCTCCTGCCCCGGGGCACACAAACCCCACGCCTGCCCACATTCCAGCTTTATTTTCCTGGTTGCAAACTGCCTCGGGCTATCTGAGCTGGTGGGGCGTACTTTTTCTATTTTTTTCTTCTTTATTTACTCATAAAATGTGTATTAGAAGAACTAAGCAAGCGCGAAGAAGCCCTCGTGTAGACTAACTTATAGTTTCATCTAGTGTTGGGGCAATGCCTCATCTTTCCTTTACCTGTTCTTTTTTCCTCTGCTCCCATCTCCCTTCTTCTCTTCTGAAACCAAGGGCATTTGAATGTCTGCACACACACATTCTCTCTCTCTCGCACTCTCTCTATGTCTACCTCTCTCTCTCTCACATCTCTCCTGCTGCCCCCTGTCTCTCAGAGAGATGGAGATGGGGTCGTACAGTCAGGGGAGTTTCCTTCTCCTTTGGATCAGCGATTTTCAAAGAACCCGGCTGGATCATCATTTTGTCCTCACCACAATCATAGAAAATTGCTTCTTTTGTGGAGCGAGTTTGTACTGGAGCAGACAGAAATGCATGTGCATTCACAAGTGCCTTTGCTTTTCTACACCTGCAAACAAGACACTGAGGTGCAAAGAGCCAGAGGAGCACAGAGTGCAGTAGTGTTTGAAAGTTACAGCCTCTTCAGCATCTTCTGTTTAACCCCCGGAGTCTCTGAGTTTTTAATCAGCTCTTTAAATTTCCTTACCATGGTGAGGTTTCCTTGATCTCAAACTAAATGCTCTATTTTTCTTTTTAATGGCCATAAATCTGCAATCTGTCAGCCCAGTCCCAGCATCCTCTCCCTGCAGGGCAGACGTGGACATGCTAATGGGTAGGTCAGTGTGTGTGTGAGCCAGTGAGTGTGTGTGTAGCTTTGTATGCTCCTGACCCCTGGGCACAGATGGGCTGGGATGTTTTGGGCCTGGCCCAGTGTCTCTAGTGGAAGGCTGACCGGCTGTATGCTGACTGCAGCTTGTAGTCTCTTTCTCTCTCTCTCACACTCTGTCTCACTCTCTTTCTCTCTCTCTTTTTCACCCTCTTTCTCTCTCTCTTTCTCTCTCTCTTTTTTCACCCTCTTTCTCTCTCTGTGTCTCTCTCTCTCTCTTTCTCTCTTCCTCTCTCTCCCTCTCTCTCTCCATTTGTATTGTTTACATGGCTGGAATGCTTTCTGACAGATCAGTTCATCCCTTTCCGGACCGCTGGGAAAAGCCTCACGTTCCGAAGCCTTTCTGGCACATTAGGCGTCTGATTTGTGTGATTACAGCAAATGCCTCTGCTCTTAATCCAAACAAAATGGGCAAGCCGTTTATAGTGCAACTTGCCTTTCATTTGATAATCACATCAGATGTGTTTGTGCCGATTTAGTTACTGTGCCGGATGCTCCCTGTAATGCTGCAGCATTCAGCGATCCACACAAGTTCAGCCTGAGGCAATTAATGACCTCAAGTGTACTTTAAAAGTTGATTAAAAGCAGCTCTATGCACAATGACTGTGTGATTCCTTTTAAGCCTTTCATAACTTCAGATTACGTGCCAGGTTGGGCATTGAGCATTGGAGTGTCTGTGCCAAGATGGCGAAAAACCAACCAAACTCAACCCAACATTGTGTGAGGGGCCACATATAGTACTGTGCAAACGTCTTGAAAGCCTTGAGAAAATGACATTTAAAATCTATATTGCCGAGTTACTATTAGAATGTATACAAATAATATTAATACAGTAAACAATGATTTCATGTATGCCTATGTTTTTGCTTAATCATTTCCAGACCTCTCTTCATAAAAGCCCGGTATTATTTAATTATTGTAGTTCTCATTAAATACCTTAAAAACCTGGTTAGGCTTAATCGATTAAATCAGGTGCTGGTGGAGTGTTCATGCAAGGACTGGAGGCATCAAGGAGAAATCTGGAACCCAGCCTGTGTTCTTCTTACCAGTTCACAAAGCTTCAAGTACTTTTACGAACAAGAAAAACTTTACATTATTTAAAGCTTTCTTGTTTGTTTGTAATGTTAACTTGTGTTTTTTTCTAATGTTAACCAATTCTAATGTAAGAAAATAATGGGTTTAAACAGTATTGTACTGTACATAGGACTCCTTCGCCACAAGAAAAGGGCCTGTAGAAAACAAAGCTGGCTAGTAGCTATAGCGTATTCTGCTCTGTATGCTGAATTCATGGACAGTTATTTAGGTATTTAGGTGCGCAGTAGCAGTAGACAACTCTCCCGTTTTAGCCTTTGCGTAGCCTATGTGTGGTTCATGATGGGCTAAATGTGGATACATTTGCTAAACACGAACAGATGATTATATTTTGAGATAAAAAATGACAGTCTTGTTAAAAAATAGCTATGGTTAAATGTTTCTGACTACACGTTTGGAAAGACTTATGACAAAAGCCGGCTATTTGTCTAACTTACTGTCAGTAATGTGTACTCTCACTTTTCCTCTCCCTCTCCCTCTGCTGCTCGCTGGGAACTCTCCAGGCGACAGAGAGAGAGAGAGTTCATCCCTCTGGGAGGATTTAGAGGACTCCCTTGTCTTTCACTTCATCAGAGACAATTGAGTCATTCAGGCCCATTGTGGCTGTTGGGAGGCAGGAGCAAGGAAGCGAGGCAGGGTGGAGGGCTGATGGAGGGCGGGGGATTGGCAGGGAGAACCACAGAGTGTGCGCTGTCGGTGGAACTCACCCCAGTGAAGGGGGAAGGGTGCTGAGTTATCCTGGAACTCCGGAGCAATTTGTCACATCGGAACGGCACTTGAGTTACACAGGGGGCCTCCTGTGGGGAGGAGCGCAGGGGAGGAGGAACAGGCAGCAGGCGGAGGTCAGGGGCCGCGGCCTTCCTCCAGGCCAGCCGCTGCGTCCATCAACGGGCCAGAGAGCAGAGGGGCGGGGCGGGACAGGAGGCTGATGGAGCTTTGGCACCGGCGCAGGCTCCACTTTCCTTGGCATGCTTGTAAAACCTGCGGGAGGGATTAAGCTGAGGGAACATTTGCACTAGTGGTCTGAAGTGGAGACGCCTGTCAGAGCATGTGGACTCCTCTCTCAGCAGTCATACTCACCCAGGGTGTCTTCTTTCAGCCCCTAAAAACAAACCCTACCTCTTCACAACCTGGGACAGTACCTGGCCCACAGCTAGACTAGCTTACTTTATACAGAATGTGATATTAGAAGAGACTTCCGTTAAAAAGCCATCAGTAGTCAAAACATTCGTAAAACGCACCTCTATTCAGCAGTTTCAACCTTAGTGGTAGAATTCTTTAGCCTTGCACATTTTTATGTTTTCCCTGTTCCAGCACCAGACACACCTATTCAGCTAATTAGCAAGTCATTTCCTGAGTCGAAGTAGAAGTTGAGCACTGAAAGCAACAAAATGTGCAGGATTGGGGTACGGATAGGGGTTCGGCTCAGACGAATGGCTTTCAATAATCACGAGAGCCTAAGACTTTTGCACAGTGTTGTATCTTTGCATTTAATTAGTATTTAAACAACTTCTCATATGTTTTTGGACACAACTGACCGAAAGTTGTTCTGCTGCGGCATCACTTCAAAGAACTGTTATTATTTTTAAGACTTGTATTTTTATGACTTTGTTAAAAGCAGAATCATTTACCAACCTTCTGTAAAATGCACTCTTGTTGTTTTTTAGAAGGGTCTGGATTTTTTAATGTTTTTGTAAATATGTCGTTACTGTTAACGTACCGTACCCCAGCGCCAAAGCCAAAAAACTAGCGAAAGCACAACAAGCTCAACAGGGGAACTTTACAGCACGTCCGCCCCTTCTAAGTAAACAAGCGAATGCATAAACAAACAGGGAGGCAGCAGTAGGCAGTAGGAGTGCGGAGAGAGGGGAACAGTGGAGCTGAGGCCAGGCTGGGAGTCAATAAGTCCCTCCAGCACCGAGCACAGGACTGCACCCCGCAGTGAACCTGCCACTAATTACCAGTGAATCACACCCCTTTCTCCGAGAGGGTCTCGACTCACATACACACACACACACACACACCGCATACAATACGCAAGCACACATTTCTCATACTCAAAAACTACACCAACAGAAAGTCCATGTGCAGATACCCACAGGCAACAACAGAAATCCACGCAGAAAAACAAAGCTAAACTCAGAACCTGAGATTTCTACTATGGGTTACTGCTCACTCTTTGCCTTTATGAATGCTGAGTTGTGAATGTCCTCATGCAGCTTCTGAAACCTCAGAAGAGCCCTGGCAAGTTCAAACAGACGGAGAGCGATAGATTGATTTAAAGAGAAGCATGAAGAGATTCTTTAGAGGAGGACAAAGAGAAAGTGCAGCAGGGAGGTCCGTGATTGGTTAGATCTGGCCTGAGAAGAGGATGGAAAGATAACATTTTCACTCTCGGCCTGGCCAAGTTTTTGGCTCAAGTCCGAGCCCAGCGGTTAATGTCCCCGTTGCATCTCAGGCTGACCTACAAGGCCGAAGAGCTTGTCAGAAGTTTTCTCCGAGGACATGCTGTAGTAGATCACTGTGCTCCGTTTTTACGGTGAGTTTACTCCAGATCCATTTTTCATGTTTGGAGCTACAGGCTCCAGTGTACCACATTGCCTGTGGTACCAAGGTTAAGAAATAGGCACTCAGCTCCTGGGTCTGGCCGGCTTGACTCACCTTTACCCAGTACATGCACACACTCTCTCTCTCTCTTTCTCTTCCCTCTTTTTCTCTCTCTTCCCTCTTTTTACTGTTTATTTCTTCTTTTGAATTACTGCCTTTTTTGCTGTGGTAACTGTCTTGCCTCAGTTGTGTCTAACCTCATTAGAGGATCAAGCGTTTGCTGAGCTCACATGCAAATCCACTAAACTCCTCTTTTAGTTGCATAGATTGTTTGAATACTTATTTGAATTTACTCTCAGGCGGTGTGCGAAGCAGCTGTTTTAAAAGGTCAATTTTCCCCCCTTGCTCTGTCTATGCTGTTGTTTGGATCTCCAGTAATAACAGCAATCAGGACCCAGTTAACCCCTGACCTGAGTAATTAAGCTAATGCAGTAGACACAAGAGTGAGAAGATGGTGTGCGTACTTGCACACCTGATGGAATGACTTTGACAAGACCAGGTTTCACACAGCCTAGGAATAATTCAGACATATTGTATTCGGATTCTACAGAAAACAAGATTTTCAGAGGTATATGACATGGTTGTTTAAAGTCTTCAGTAATGATACTAAATGTAGGCTAAAAGACAGTTAGATCTGAGTGAAGATGTTTAATTTGAGAAAATAACTTCAATTCTTGCATTTTTAAATGTGATACTACTGTTTCACTTGTGCTCATCCAGCTCGGCAAGCCTTGAAAAAGTGTGTTACCTAGTTTTATCAACGCCATGGCCATGCTGTCAGGAGTGCAAGGACGCACACGTCCGTGACCTTTCACTTTTCAGTAGATCAAAATTTCACAGGTCAAGTTCACTGGCTGTGAGAATGATGGACATTTTCAGGATGCATGATACATATAATACATGATATCTCTTTTTTGAGGTTTGTAGAGTTAGATGAGCACAATCAGAACACTAGTGCCACATTTAAAAATGCAAAAGTGATTTCTTAAAGTTAACAAATTTCTCTTAGCAGACAGCATTAATGAGGACCGGGCAGAATCATGTCCTGTCATATCTCTGAAAAGCTTGCTTCCTGTAGAATCCACATACAATATCCAAACGTATCTGTGTTATTCATGCAAATGACAACATTTACAACACAGTGCGTGTTACCTGATTGGCCTGTTACCAAGGCCAATTTCTCAAAATCAGCTTTTCTCTACGTCCACAACAAAAGTCTCTGTGCTTGTTCATTCCTAACCTTATTTTGAAGGATATTACTGAAGAATTTCCCAATACGTTGCTCATGGATTTATGGTGGATTATGTACAAAAATGACCTAAATGACCTAAAAAGTGGTTTATAACACTGCAGCGTTTTTCTTGATTAAATAATAGAACAATGCCATTTCAGTATGTTTACAGTGAAGCAATAACTTCAGTTAAAAGACTAGATTTTTGTTTTCAAATGCCATTGTATGCATTTTAAGAAGATCTATTTTTCATATGTAATTTTTATCAATATACATTTTTGTAAAGTAACCAAGTGGCAGAGATTCAGTGTACTAACAGCTGTTTTGACTGTATTCACCTCTCTTTTCTTCTTTTTCGAAGCCACATTTGTAAATCATTTAAATCTTATTTTTAAGCTGAGTTAAGCGTCCTTTGTTGTGATAACGGTATCACGTAGGATTGCCTTTTAGCGGCACAGCATGCTAATGCAGACTTCAGGCTCTTAGTGGAATGGCATGGAGGGGGCCAGTGTGTGAGCTGAGTGAGGAGCCGGCTTGGCCAGGACGCTGGAAAGAGGGAGTTGGTCAGTGTGCAGGCCTTCCAGTGTGTGTGTGTGTGTGTGTGTGTGTGTGTGTGTGTGTGTGTGTGTGTGAGTGTGGAGAGATGAGAGCGCCCAAGCACATGGCCCCTCAGCCTTCCTCCCTGAGAGTGAACTGACTCCACCGCAGGACCAGTACATAGAGAATGGGGTGAGAGGAAGGAGGGAACAGAAGAACTGGCACTCATTTCCTGTGACTGAGTGAGGCGGATAAGGCAGGGTTCACAACCTCACCTACCGCCCTGTAACTGTTTACTTCCACTGGGTCACATGTCACTACAGCTCTGTCTCATAGAGGTTTACTTCTAGAGATGATACCACTTTTTCTTCCCAGAACTGATTCCGACCACTCACAAGAGCCTCAGTCCAGCTGTTGGGATGTGATAACTAATATGAAATTATTTCTACGCACTTTAGCTCCATCTATGATGACGTTCTAAGAATGAGGCATAACTCAGAATAGCTAATTGCAACAGAAGTCTTAAAGGCACAGTAACAATTAATTGTTGGTTCATTTTATGGAATGAAGTTGGAATATAATGATGTCAAAAAAGGAATTAAATCAATGTAAATAAGAAAAAAATAAATACAAATACAAATGGAGCATATGGATAAAAAACAAGTATAATTTATTCTAAACATACCCTTCTTAGAAGATTTAAAAACATTTTTTTTAGGAAATTGCTGCTACAAATTTTGCCACAGTAAAGAAGTCTCCGTCATATTAGCTCCATCATATTGGGCACATACTTGAGATACTCGTCATGCTCGTTTCCTGTTGAATCCGTATAGAATATAGAGACTGGTCACATCTGACCAATACAGGATCCACTTAATAAGATCAGTATATTGGATCGATGCATCACTAATTTTCACTTTTTATCACATAATTGTTTAATTATGTTACAGGAAGTAAGGAGCCTGATATTTGCGAGGGGTGTGTATGGTGTGTGGGTGTGTGTATGAGCCCTGAAAAAGTCCAGGTCAATCATTCACTGGCGCAGTCGCTGACCTGACTCGAGTCCACACCCTTTTATAGGTAGACGGAAAAGCAATAAAAAGCACCTGGCATTCCAGAGAACGTGGCTGTATGACACGAATTTGACAGTAAACTACTGCTCATATTGGCATTTCATGGTCGTCCAGTAGCATCTTTGAGTAAAAAAAGACAGTAAAAGCTCCTTTGGTTCTTGTCTTCATGGCACATATGGCCAGATCCACCTCATGCATCATTCAACCCAGGATCTGTTTCAGCACACTGTTCGTTTGCCTTTTGCTTTTCTTTTTTGCTTTCTGAATCATATGGTCATTTTTTAAGGCTATTTTTTATCCTTCTTATTCCCCTTTGCTTTCTGCATTGTTAACATGTTTTTTGTTTCTCCATTTTGTTTCTTTCTACCATTCAGTATCTACAGATGAAATGGCCACTGCTAGATGTTCAAGCAGGAAGTCTTCAAAGTAGACAAGCACTTAAAGATGCCAGGTCCCCTTCTCCAGCACACATCGTTGTAAGTAACACCCATTAGTCATTACATTTACAAAGCTCTTTGTTTTTACGACGCAGGGGACAGAAAAAAACATTTCTTCCTGTATCCTGTATTGTTCGCCTCAATGGGACCTCACACTCCTGTCCTAAAACAAACCTTTCGAGTGAGTGCAAGGGACTAACTGCTGCTTTTTACGGGACACGTGTGACAGTGTTCTAAGAATAAATAGCTGCTAGAGTAAACGACTCCTGCAATGCAGCAGCCGATGAAAGAGCCTTGTTCTTTTTTAGCCATTCAAATATGATTCAGGTGTTATAAAATGTGTTGGAGTAGAGGCATCCCACAAAAAATAGAGTTGTAATAACAAGAACAACAACAATAATAATGGTAATGATGATAGTTATCGTAAGTATTCTTATTACTCATTTTATTATTGTTGCTGTTATCTTTTTGGATGCTCTGCAAGCTTCCTGCACCTTAACAGGGCAGAAGCGGTTAATCCATGGCCAGGCCGGGTGTGGAGGACCAACAGTGACTGTGGTCGAACTGAACCCTGCAGCGCCATTTACATTGCTGCCAGTGAGATCAGGAATGTGGGTAGTTCCACATCCACACAGTTAACCCCAAACTCCACACACATTCAGCGTCCTCCAGCAGCAATAACACAGTGTTAGACTGTGGTTAGAGAGAGGTTAGACATATCAGCGGACTGATATAATGGAAGCATATAACTTTACATCACTGTCTCCAGTACTCGACAGTCTCTTTGAGAGGCTCAGCTGAATTTCCAGCCTTTCGTTTCGGTTGCCCTTGCCATGGCCTGGGGTCAAATTTAGGTGAGAAGAGAAACAGTCAATAAAACAGTGAATAAAAAGTATTAGTAAGTTAACAGGGCTCCCTTGGCCTCTGGCCGAACACTAATACTTGGCTATTAGGATATTTGTTGCTTTCACTTTTTAATTGGTGTCAGAGGACTCGACTTCTTTTAGCAAAAGTACACTTTTGAGCTCTTGGAAGAAAACCCCCCAAAAAACCTTTTACACAGTCTCAGTTTGTTTTGGGTGACTCAGACCTAATGTAAGGAAACTTCCATCGCTTCCCAAAATCAGCTGCGGTTGCGAAGAGTGCACATAAACTCCCAGACTTCAGCCCATCTCAGTGGAGCGGAGTTAAGAATAGCTCCCTGCCACCCTGTATTTATTTGAAACAGACCTGTCAAAAGTTAAGTTTAGAACCAAAGAGTTGGCAATGGCAGCGTTTTGATGAACTGAAGAGCCAGTGAGATCCTTGCACTGTAAAGGTAGCTAGTTATTTTTAGAGCAGATGGGCAGGTTTCGAAGGCTGCCTTCTGCTTATTTTAAGAGGGAGAGAGGGGAAATGGACGCATCTCTTTCTCCAACTCATTAAACGTGTAGGAGGCAGTTAGGGCCAGTTTCAGGTAAAAACTGTGTATAACCATAATCCCACCTGGCCTGGTGAGGGTGTAAATACATACCAATGCAAGACAATGCACTCTATTGCTTTAGAGCACAACTTTAAAGACCTCCCACGGCTCACCTCTGCCTCAGGACAGACCTCATTCCAAACGCCACTGTATTTCCTCTGCACCTCCTGTTATTTGATCAGGTCCATTATTTGTGTGTGTGTGTCTGTTCCGATTGGTTCATTCTGTGATTTGTTTGATCAAGACCTGGCTCAGTGAGTTCAGACATGCCGGCACGAGTTCCAGTGCAGCTAGCGAGAGCGAGAAAATTAAATGTGAGCTCTGCCTTGTATTGTCTATCTGCTCTTCCTCCCTGTTCCCTCTCTTCTCTCTCCCTCTCTTTCTCTCTCTCTCACTCCTCTAGTGTATGCTTGATTTGATGTTTCCTTCGTTTGCATCATGCTGCCGGTGAACCTTTAGTCAGACACCTTTCATTTGTCTTAGACAGACGAATGTGTTCAGACCTGAGATGTCCAATCCTATCCACATTACAGGTCGACACACGCGCTAGAGCTGCAAAATAGATCTGTTATTTATTTCTTATTGTGACATTGGCCTTTGTGATTGATATTGCAGAAGGCTATGAACGTGGAACCAGCCTCAAACGTTCCAATTAATTTTGATTATGGCACCTACATAAACAACAAACATAAATTAATGAGGGTCATCTAAGGTTCACCAGCATGTTTTAATTAGTACCATCAACTTTAATGCTTATTTAATTATTAACACCACTTTTTAAAAATGTTGTTAACAAGTTTTCCTACTACTTTCTTACTATTCATAGTAGTGCAACTTGAAGCTCAGCTGCTCATCTGCTGTTTCTATGACTCCGTGACTGTAGGCCTCTTGTTTAAATACAGTTCTCAAATGGCAAGCTCTGTTGATGGAGCTCTTGATAAAAGTTATTTCCAGCTTTTACTATGGGAAAATTTATTCAGCACTAAAGTTCTTTGAGTCCAGAGTATCCTTTGGAAGCAAAACACGCTCACATGAGACCTATGCAGTCAGAATTTTTTAAATAAGTTTTATGTGAAATGCAATTATTTCATTCACTGTAATGTGCTTTCATCAATTGAGTTTGATATAAATTAGTAAACCAGACAGCATCGTCATGTTTATATAATGTCAGCGTGTTTTCAGGTTGTAAGTGAAACCGCTTCATTTGTTACTGAGTGTAAATAATCAACAAGCAGCAAACTAACAAAAGCAACAGACAAAAAGTAATTATGATTAATATGCCCTGCGAATGTAATAAAAGTAATGTCATTGCATTGTTGAAAATAATAAATACATTTAGATGAAGCTAATTCTTTCCACTCACAAAGTTCTAACATAATGCACTGCATTGAGCATACGCGATTAATTGTGACTGCACAAGATATTGCGAAACGATATCATGATTATAATGTTTGACATTAGTTTTAATATATTCCAAGGCAGAGGACAATTGGAATGAATTGCAGCAAAACCTTTTTACTTCATTTAAAAATGCCTGCAGCTCGGAACGTGGTAGTTTTGGATAATGGACCCATAGATATTATCTAGAACTACCATGAAAAATACCTTGTATTAAATTACATTAAAAGTTGTATTTCCTTTACTTATAAAGGAACATACGAGGTTTTGTTCAGACAGTGGCAATATATATGGCCTACATGCTGCTGTATGTGATTCTCTTATCTATTTTTGTAACCCATAAACAGTACAGAGTAGTTTCTTTCTACTGTCAAATCGAAATAATGCCTGGCACCTTTGACCCATGGCATCCAGGTTGGGCTGTCTGCTGCAGCCCGATAAGAGGATGCTGATGGGTGTGAGATAAGGAAGTTCAAGTGACCCTCCAATCAGCTGCAGAGAGACAGAGACTTGGAGGAGCACACAGAGGCATATACCTGGGAGAGGGGTGGTGGTAGGTGGTAAAAAAAAACCTGGATGAAGAAAAGGCTGAGGGCTTGACAGATTGAAGCGGCGTGTAAAATAGGTGGACAAAAGAAGGGAGACAGAAATGAAATTTCACTTTCTCCAGAGACAGCCGTGACTACAGAGCTGGTTCTGTGGGTCACCCTGTAGTAAACAGCTGCAAAAGTGAGCAGATTCTTCCTGGCCGCACCTGAAGAGCTAGACATCCTCTGAGCCACAATGCCACTGGCTTATACTTATTATTTATTCTTTTATCCATAGGCCTGAGTGCCCACTCAGGACTCACCACATACACAGCCACTGTAGTTCCTGTCAAACCTCAGACTACACACATTCAGTTCAGCCAGTTAAAGGTTTGGACCTGACTGAAGGCATGTTTTTCATAATCCTAGACATTTTCTAGCAAATTGACTCAGTTGGCTTCTCATGAAGCTGCTTGAGAGAATGCTGAGTGCATAAAACTGCTTTACGGTGAAAGACTAATGAAAGATTTCATATGTTGGTACCCTTACAGTAAGGCTACGCTTATGAAGGGTTGATATTAGTTTGTTGATTGTTGTGGGCAATAAGCACTTTAAACATAATTAAGAAGTAATAAAACTGACCTCTGATGTCTGAGAAAGCTGATGGGTATTATTCTGATTAATGGAGAAAACAATATAAGCTAAATTTAAAAAAAATAGGTTTTACTAAGTTTACGTAGGTTTAATGTGTTCATGACCTAAATTATATTTATGAAAACATTTTAAATAGTATATAAACCATTTTACTAGTAGTGTCATTGTAAAGGTGTTTACAGTATGAACTGTTTAGTAGCTTCCAACTGTGGTCCAAGGATGGACAAACAGTGAGCCTGCAACAGGGTTACGGACATCCAAGGTTCACTAATGCATGTTGACGATCCAACAGAAAAGCTACTGTAGCACAAATTGCTGAAAATGTTAATGCTGGTTATGATAGAAAGATGTCAGAAGTCCCACTGCATCCTTGCAACTTGCTTTGGGGCTGCAGACAGGTCAGAGTGCCCATGCTGACCCCTGAGTGCACCTACAATGGGCACATGAGCATCAGAAACATAGACCAGTGGAAGAAAGTGGCCTGATCTCATAAATCACATTTTCTTTTACATCATGTGGACAAACAAGTGAATGTGCATCACTTACCTGTGGAAGAGATGGAACCAGGATGCATTATGGGAAGAAGGAAAGTCAGTGGAGGCAGTGTGACGCTCTGGACAATGTTCTGCTGGCTCCTGGCATTCATGTGGATATTACTTTCACTCATACCACCTGCCTAAACATTGTTGCGGACCAACAGTGTTTCACTGCAGTGGCCTCTTACAGCAGGATAATGTGAACTGCCACACTGCCAACATTCAGGAATGGTTAGGGGAACATGACAAAGAGGTCACAGTGTTGATTTGGCTTCCAAAGTATCCGGATCTCAATCCATTTCAGCACCTGTGGGACATGCTGGACAAAAGAAGGCGCTTTTCCATAGGTCTACCGGAACCGTGTACTGTGATGGCATGGAATTTGGAGCACATTTTGATTCTCCAGTGTCTCACATTGTTTACCCATACAATGAATACGTGGCCCAGCTAACTTTTTTTAGCGATGTCCTGGTTACACCTTCACGAAAACTCCCACTCCAATTTGTCTTCAGCCCAAACAGATAGTAGTGCTTGTAATTTTGTCAGCTACCGTGTTTTGTGTTTAGCTTTTTGTGCGTACATTAAAAAACAATGGCCTCGTTCCAAGTACACTTGTTGTGATTGCCATATGAATTGACCAGTCAAAAAGCAGTGACACGGTCAGCTCCACTTTTGGCCGGAGCGCGGGTATGCCTCGGGTATGCCTCGCTTTTGGTTTTGGTGGCAGTATCACAGCATATCTTCAGAGTGGAGAGATCATTCAGGTCAGAGCTGATTAGTCAGCATGAGTGGGACCTACACTGTTTTAGGAAGGTGGTTTTAATGTTACAGTTGATCTGTGTGCAAATGGCCAGTAGTTAGTCACCTCTGCACACACATGCACATTATGTGCAGTATACTTTAAGGAGAAGTTGTTGGGAAAAGTTGGAGATGTGATATTTCTCCACAGCTGTGACAGATTAAGCATTCGTTCCAGGCTCAGTTTCCTGCGTCCTGTCTGCCTGCGTGCACAGCTGTCCACTGCTGCTCCAGCGGCCGCCATTGTGCGCCACCAGCACGTGACTGAGGCTCGCAGGGTTACACTCATAGCACAGGACGGAGTGTACGGCAGCCAGGCTCATGAGAGATCAGATAAACTGATCAGTCAGATACACTCATGAAAGAGCAGTGCATGCACGCAGGTGTAATCGTCAACCATTATTATAGTTTGCCGTATGAACCTGTTGGTGTGTTTCGTCCTTCACTCTTAATAATAAATTGTTAGTTTCTGTGTAGCTACTGAATATTAAGCTTTGGGATGTGAACATACAAAGGAGTTAAAGCAAGAATGATACATTATTTACAGAGGAATGCGAACATAAACTTCAGGTACTTTTGGATTGATCAACATTTCACTTAAAAAATACCTTTGCTGGGAATTTGGAAAGTGATGCAGAAATACACACACACACACACACACACACTGTCCCTTCACTCTTGTCGAAGCCGGACAATGTCTCCATTGTTTTCTGGGCTTTCACTGGCAGCAAGGGAGGGCTGGAGTGTTAACTGTTTCTCCACCAGGCTCCACTGCAGTGTATATGTGTGTGTGTGGGTTGGGGGGGGACCAACGCAGGGAAAGGGGTGGGGGCAGAGGGAGAGAGGGCTGGAAGAGTTGTGTTTTGTGCCTGCTCCGAGTGTATGGTAATTAGTATTGAGGAAGTAACGGAATGTGAGCAGTTCATACAACACGAGACCTCCCACCTGAAAGCCTGCATTCTGTTCTTAACACCAGTTCAACCAGAACTAACATCACAATGGCGACAGAGGAAGATAGAATTACAGGTTTTATTTCAAACCAGCCATAAATATTGAATCATATAGGGTGGAATATTTCAAGAAAGGGGGGGAATCATATCTTCCCAGCCTCCCACTGAGTGTGGGAGATGGAGCCGGTCATGGCGGGCTGGTGTGGGGCCAGGAGTTTTGCTTGGTAATTTGCTTTCTTTTTTTTTCCTGTGTGAATGGCGGTGCACCTGGACTAGCTGGACAATAGCAGGGAGGGCCAGAGGCCTGCTGGGAAATCCCAGCCCCCTTGCTGATAATGAGCACCCCAGTGTCACAGCCTTCAGACTCTACTCCAATACACGTTCTCCCCCTTTCTCTCTCTCTCTCTTTTTCTTGCTCTTTCTCTGTCTCTTGCTTTCCATCCCTCTCTCTGTCTCTATATATCTTTTTCTCTTTTACTGCCTGTTTTTTTTTCTCCCTCATTCTTTGACATCTCTCTCTCCTTCCTCCACTGTCTCCCCCTCTCTGCACACACACTGCCTCCCTCTTTCTAACACTCATCTAGTGTAACACTGCTCTGTCTCCCTCTTTTGATAGAGTCTTGATTAGTCTCTGTGTCCTTCTGTTCCGGCTTCAGCACAGGATTGAAGTTTTCCCTGCAGCTTTCCCAACGTTTTTCCTGTCATTCACTTGACATGAGGCTTAAACCTCAGCCCCACAGTCCAGCAACGGTCCTGTGAGTCATGGTCACTGTGTCCAGTTTGGACTGAAACTAACATTTACTTCTATAGCTGAAGAATCTTCTGTTATTTGACTGTAATTTAACCATTATGTCTGTGTGTTTCTTCTTACTCTCCTTGAACACAGACCAATCATCATCTGATCTATGTGGCATTCTTTAGTAGTGCAGTAACCATGTTGCCCCCAATACTTCCTGCAGTCTGATAGACTGTCTGCATGAAGACATAAAGATTTTAAGCACTTTTACAGTAGTCTTTAAGTAAATTAATTAACAGTAAAACAACTTTTTTCCTCAAAATCCACTTCACTGTGTAACCTTTGGATCCTTTATCTCTGGTCCATGTATGCTGAACTTGAGGCCTTGATTTGCAGCTGACCATGACTGTGGGTTAGATACCAAATTTCCAGACAATCCACAACTTTGTCTGAAGAACATGTCTGTCTTGTCCAGACATGTGTGTGTTAGTTAGACAGTGTCCTGAACCGAATTGCACACTGATCACACCTCATAGCTCACAAAGACTGCTGGAGTGTACCTGCCTAGGGAAAATTTGTGTTATGTGTGTGCGAGTGCTACGATTAGCATCAGTCACTTTTATGAGGTGATGTATGAAATCTTTATGTCCTTCCGCCTTTCTCTTCCTTTTCCTCTTTTCCCTCTCCTAACCTTTCATGATGTGACAGGTAATGCTGAACTCAGCCATGAGCAGGTGTTAGCATAGCCACAGTAGCATATATCCCTCCAGATTACATTGACCCAATAACAGAGCCAGAGACCCCCCTCACCCCCAACCCCAGCCAAGCTGTGTAGGTACATAGGGTTAACCTCACACTCAGGAAATGTCTGTTTACAGTGTGTGTGTGTGTGTAGTATGCTATATGAGTAAAAAGATTGGGCATACACCCAAGACACAGGAAACAGCCTGTAAATAGGAACTAGCTGCATGGAGGAAGGAGGCAGTGAGAGTGGGTTCTAGTGTTCTGTCTAAATTCATTCCCTGATGTGAAAAGAGTGTCCCATGATACAATTGTGTGACTCCGGCACGTCCGTCTTTGCCTTTCAGGGGCCCTTCTGCTTGGAATTCCCCGGACAGGCCGATCTGAGCCTTCACCAATTTCAGTTGGTGAGAATTTTGAATTCCAAGTATCTTGTAGCTGGATTATACAGTGCTAAAATGACTAATTATGTAAAATATGTAGGCACCTTAAAGTGAAAATAAATGATGCTAGTGACATTAACTTTTCAGCTAAAATGCAATGTTCTGCTGTCTTTACTAATACAGTGCTGCTGTGTTCTTGCTCTTTAAAGTGAGCCTGCAATTGGTAGCATTTGTCACAGATCCACGTACCCTTAGTCCTGTTGCTGGAGTCCTGCCCAATGGGCTCGGGCTTACTGAAGAAATGCTGCTATGGAGACCAAAATGCTTGATTTAGGTGCACTGTGCCTTTATAAACTGTTCCTTTTTTGGGTGTAACAGTACATCTTGACATTAGCCTAACCCCCACCAACACATTCCAATTAACCCCAACAAGCACCTCCAACTTAATCCCCAACATGTTTAACTGAACCAATATCGGCATGTTCAGCTAAAACCTCACCAGCACATCAAACTAATCTCACACCACCATATTCAACTAAACCCTTACTAACACATTCAACTAAACCCACACCAGCATATTTACCTTAACCTTCACCAGGCTGTTCAGCTCAATTCAATCCCTGGCAGCACATTCAACTAAACCCACACTAGCATGAACAACTAAACCCATACCAGCACATTCAACTAAACACACTGTACTTCACTTCCACCAGCCTGTTTAACTCAACCCTCAATTGCATGTTCAACTAAACCGCTGCCAGGACATTCAACTAAACCCACACCAGCACATTCAAAGTTTCTTCAGAACATTATGTGAAAGTATTTTGAGTTTTTAAGCCAGTGTCAGTAATGAATTAAGTGTATTGTTCCCTATATCTGTTGTTTTTGCTTTTTGGTGTTGGTCTGATGCGTCTGGTCCCACAGGGCGCGTTCCTTGTAGCCCCTGCGCCTCCCTGAGCTTTACCTTTGTAAGCGCTCCACAAGCCGCATTCGTGTCGTGTTAATTATTTTTCTCTCATCTTCCGGAATGGCAGCGATTATTTCTGCCCCCCCCCCTCCTCTCTTTTTCTTTCTCCTGAAGCAGCTGGCATGAAGAGGGTGCTTTTCAGTTCTGGCATCTGGGGTTGAACGTATGCCAACGAGGAGTTAGGAGGTGGAGTGGTGTGGGTTGTGTTTGCTCGCTTGCGTGTGCGGTGGCGTGTCACGCGGGTCGAGGTTAAGGATGTTTGTACGAGACAAGGCCGCAGTCTAGCTGTCTTAATTGTCCTCTTGTCCACTGGCACAGAACCGATCTATTAAGAGGAAGGCGGCGTATGTGGAGAATGAGAGCTGGAGAGCAAGGGAGACAGAGAGAGAAAGAGAGAGAGAGACTTATGTGGCAGTCTTGGCCGAGCGCGGAGTGGCATGACGTCGGAGCTGCCGAGTGTTTCATTCACGCCTGGGCCCTCCTTGACGGACGCAAATAGTTTGGGGCCGCTCAAAAGAAGGGCGCACAATGGGGTAGCCTTGGTTTGCCAAACGTGCCGCCGGCTCAGGGATCAGTGGGCCACGAGATTGTTTAGCTCATCGTCTTGCTTTTAGCTCCATGAAGGGAGCCATGGAATTGAGGGAAGAGCTTGTCATGGAGACAAGGAGAGGATAACTCATTTTTTTGTCCCCTTTTGTCATTCTTTTCTACACTTTGAATCGCCGTCCTGATCAATTTCTCATTGATTTGTGCGCTCCACACGGTAATAATAAACACAGAGTTTGAAGAGGGCTCAGCTTTGCTGTGTTATCATCTCATACAAGCCAATAATCAAAGCTTTTAATTGCTTCTCTCTCTCCATCTCTCTCTCTCTTTCTTTCTCGCTCTCTTGCTCTCTCTCTCGCTTTCTCTCTATCTCTCTCTCTTTCTCGCTCTCTCTCTCTCTCTCTTTCTCTTTCTCACTCTCTTTCTCTCTCCTGAGCTTTTGTAAAACATTTCTGCCAGAACTTGTTTGACTAGGTTAGGGAGGAGCTCCTCAAGGTGTGTACCTAAGAGTGTGTGTTTGTATGCGGCTTGTGAAGTGTGTGTGCGCGCACTTGTTTATGTCTCCAGATGTTTGTCTGCATGTCTACATACTTTCTGTGTATGTGCTCCTGTCTGTGCCTGCTTTGTGTGTGTGTGTGTGTGTGTGTGTGTGTGTGCAGAATGACAAGCAAATCTGTGTCTTGTATACATAATTAGACTGGATCAACTCACTTGCATATGATTTCCCCAACACCACAGCATGGCGGTGTTACACACTCTGACATGACGTTCACTCCAGTCACTCTGTCTGAAGTAGGGAGGGGGGAGGGAGGCTTGAGTCCTGCTAAAAATGTTTTGGATTTTTGTAGGGAGAAAAAAAAACTTCCTCAAGGACTTCCTGTGAGCCAGTGGAGGAGATACACACTCTGTCCCCTCTCCCAGCACACAAACACTGTTGACATGGTAGGGCATTTAACCCCTTAAATGGCTTATATAATGGAAAAACACTTTCATCTGTTTTTAAATAGTGTAAATAATGTGTAAACATTGCTAAAGTAACAAAAATACTGTTTACTCCTCCATACATACATTCCATATATGGTCTGTTTTGAATTCATTGTTTTTGTGAGGTCACAAGCAGTACATTTCCATATTTCGTTCCTGTTTACTGGGAGTGTTTCAGGCTGGTCTACTCTTTGAATAAGGCTCAATACAGGACGGCCAGTCAGAACAGATACCGTTTACACATACAGGCATATGCAAAGGTTTGGACATGTCTCAGGGAACATTTTAATGTTAAACTCATAAATAGCATTTGCAATAACCATATTAGAGTTTGTTCTGTTTTTGGCATGTGACTGTATCAGCCATGGAGGTGCAGTAACAAAGAGAGCCTGTTTAATACTAAGGGATAAAGAGAGATTAGGAAATGGTCATGTAAAAATCTGTACAAATGTATGCTGTTGCCTAGGTTTTTTTCTCTCATTCCCTGTGTGTGTATATATATATATATATATCCAGCAACGACTATAAAAATGTTAATTATGTGAGAGAGAAAGGGTTAACCTAACAAACTTGGATGTAATGGCACATCTATGCCACCCTGCATTGCACTAAACTGCTGCATGACTGAGACATGTCATTCTAACACACACACACACACACACACACACACACACACACACACACACACACACACACACACACACATGCGCACACATGCACCTTGTGGTGTTGAAAGAGACAGACTTAGCCGGTACAGTATTAGCACTTGAGGCTGTTTCACAGAGAAACTTGTTTTGACAGAACTCCAGGTGTCTCATTGTTGGCCCGCCATGGTTCAACAGATTTACCAATTAGTGTCGGGCTGTGGGCAGGCAAGAGGGGGGGTAGGGGTGTAGCTGTTGGGCGGTGTTATGGAAGAACTGAATGGAGGGGAGAGGAAAGGAGGAGGGGGAAATGGAGTGATGGAATGACATGGGCCTGAGTAGGCTGCTTGGGGGGGTCATGTGGTTAGAAAGGGCCGTTCAGTAAGCTGATACATGACCTCCTTTCACGGCCCTGTAATAGAGTAGCTTGGGAAAGTAGCTCTCAGCAGAAAGAGCAAGAGAGAAGACGAGGAAGAGGAAGGGACATGATAAGGATGAAGAACATGCCCCTTGTACCCACCGCTCAGCTTGAGTTTGCTGAATTGTCAAATGAAACAGTTACAGTGTTTTTCTACACCATCTGTGTAATCATTGTGTTGGCAGGATGATCAGTAATGCAGCCCTTTAACATTGGGAAATAATTATTTATCTTAGCCCAGTTATTAAGCGCACTGAACGATTGTATTATATGTAAATGTATCACAGAGGACGTTCTGACTTCCCTGACACGCCGAGCATTTATTTTTGTTTCAAAGACCCTGCGTGCCCCCGTTGGGCTCTCCATTTTCGTTGCACTTTACATAATTTCTGTTGCTTTTCCTACTTAACTGACTTTATTTGTATTTGAACATGCCTGCTCTGGTTCCAGGAAGTTTTAGGTGAACTTTAGGGGGGGGCAGAGGGGTAGAAGTGATTTAGACCTCCTCCCCCGGGTGGCCTGTAGAATGTGGAGCTGTTTTTGGCCCTGCTCTGGTTGTTTTAGCAAGCCTCTCTCTCGCCACCCTCCGTCACCAAAACTCTGAAATATTTACGCCATAATTTAATTGCAATGAAATTAATGGACTCTCCACCAGATCTGTGGTGCTGCAAATTCCCGTGATGACGTCGGGCGTCAGGGAGATGAAGGTGGCAGTGATTGCGGTTCGTTGAAATCACCCAGTGTCCCTCAGCACCTTCCCTTTGCTAATCCATTGTTTAGGTTGGACTGGAGCCCCCCTGCGCTTCAGACGCAATTACTGACCGCTGTATAGACGCACAGTCCTGGCTGCACGATGTGCTGAGAGAGATTTCAAGAGACCTCAAGAGGGAGAAAGCATTTGTGTGTGTATGTGAGAGAGAAGGACATAGTAAGAGTGAGTGTTTTGAAGGGGGGAGGTTAAGGTGAAGGGGGGGGGGTTAAGGTTGACATTCACAAAGAACAATTTATTGTCGTAACTGAATGCACAGTGACAGTTACATTTTTAACACCTTCCCTCTTTTGGGGGATGTGTGTGTGTGTGTGTGTGTGTATTGGCTGCCAGAATGCCGCCTGCTTCCAGGGAGCACTTAAGCCGACCCGAATCAGGTTTACTTTCCGAGGCCTCTCTGAGAGCGCGAGAGGGATTATTTTGGAGCACTCAGTATCTGATTTCTAAGAAGTTTTGCATTGTCCTTTCACATTCTCCCTCTTTAGATTGTTTTCAGATGTGTGTCAGCTCACCCTTTGTGAGACTAACGCCCAATTTATTTGATTTTGTTCCTCTCAGCAGTTTCGGTGCAGACATCCCTTTGCTTTTTTATTTGTTTCTCTCTGCGTTTTTGATGTCTCTCCACAGTGCGTGCAGGCAGTAGTATCTTGAGTGCCAAGCTCTTCGTCTCCATTATATCTTAAAAAGAGAAAAGTGACGTGGGACTCTTTCCTTTCAGTCAAAACTCAAGTCTTTGCTTTTATTTATTTATTTATTTATTTATCTATTGTTGTTTCTTTGTGTTGTTTTTTTTTTTCTGAATGACTGTAGGGTAAACGATCTTCTTCGTGCATAGTAGTGCTGTCTTTGTCATATAGTTCGTGTAAAAGGGAGAAACAGAAGCCCTGTTCACAGGCAGGTAAATGGGGCCACTTCTTACAGATGCTGTGACTCTCAGAATGGACAATAGACTTCAGACAAAAGGAACATATAAATAAAGAAATAAAAACTTATGAGCTGTGTGTATGTCTGTGTGTAGTGGGGGGGGGTTTCTAAAGCTAGAGCGTTATCCTGTTTTGCAGCAGCTGGATAGCTGTCAGAGCGCTAGTTACTTTTCATGCATTATTAACATTAACTAAACACGTTTATTTGTGCATTTATTCATTCATTTGTCTTGTTAACAGCCGCTCGGGAGCAGTAAACAGAGCGGGCCATGCCTGCGTGCTATGACAGTGCGAGTGTGTGGATTTGAATAAGATGGCGGGCCATGATTGGAGTGCGACAGGCATGGTGTCCGCCCGAGCCGGAGCTTTATGGGGAGGCTCATTAAGGACAGCGCCGTGTTGGAGGAGAAGCCAGCCGGCGCTTCACTGGCCCTGCTTCTCTTTGAACACTGTCCCGCTCTCATCTGCGACATGCTCTGTTCCTCCGTAACAAGACGTTTTCCCTCACGCGGCTGTTTTTTTCCCTGCTCGGTTTCCCCCCCCCACTAGACGAATGTGAAAAGCTGAGATGATGCTGCCACACTTCTTTGGATGCAGAGCTGATTCCCTCTCCTCTTCTTTTTGCTTCATTTTTTTCCTCCCCACTTTGGATAGCCCAGTGATTTTTGTTTTATTTGTCTTGTGTTTATGCAACACGCTTTAATTGGAACTTTTGTCTCCATCTTGTGTTGAAATGGGACAGAAGTGATGGTCTGGCTCAGAAGAGTCTGACAGGCCTTTATAATGGAATCAGATGAAGGACCGAATGTTCCGGCTGGTGTTTATTCACAACATTCACATATTTTTCCAATTAACGGAAATGCCAGTGTTTGCATAGCCAGTGCTGTTTGGACTATGAGATGAGTGGATTTGCAGTACTTTTTTAACTTTAGATGACAAGAGAGGTCATCATATTATACGTCTCTAAGACTACCGACTGTATGAGGTTTCCTATTAAGCACGTGAAGCTAAAATTCGCTGCATGTGATCTGGAGTTGCGCCGTATTCTCTCAGGAACTAGCTGAACGGAGCACATGGCCGAGGTGCAGTGTGTTCTGTGTTCTGCAGCCCTGTGGATACTTAGGATTCGTTTGGCCTAATTTGTTGTGCAGGTGTTACAGGGTCAGGTTGAAGTCAGGGTGTTTTTTTGAGACGGTGTGTGTTGGACGGAGTGTGCCTCAGCATGTTCCCAGCCTGTGTCTGAAGGGTGAGTGTTTAGCAGACTTAAGGCCATCGCTCCTTTCAGTGTCGGTGGTGTAATTATCTGGAAGTTTGCCATTAAAAGCCACTGAAGCAGTGAGTGGAAACATGCTCCACCTTACGCAACACAAGGGGTGTAACTAAGGCCTCGGCAGCAGGATAAATACTGAAACACAGGAACGTTTATAGTAATCAGAACTGTTATGAGACTTTAAAACATTACATTGTTAAATCAAATCAAAATGTGCTTAGTGTGTAATAGAGCTGCCACTAGTGAGGCCTGATGTTTCATTTGGCCCACCTTAAGGTTTCCTTATCCCCCATCCCCTACTACACACACAGACACACAGGCTACGCATTTATATATATATATATATATATATATATATTTTTTTTTTTTTGTCATTTTAATTTGGCTCACCAGCCTAACCCAGCATCCCTAGCTTAAGCCTAGAGATGTTTTTTTATTAATGTCTTTTTTGTGACTCAAATGGTCCACACCCGCAATTATCTCTTCAAATCTATTGGACTGTTGACTCTTCAGTTTTGAACTCCCACCTCTTTGTGCTCTCATAATGGTCCTAATACATCTCGAGTGGCTAGCAGGGCTCTTCCCAAACTCCTCCACGATTAGCCTCAGTGTCTGCTGCAGGACCTCCCGTATGCTAATGCTAGCCCTGCATGAGCTGCCTGCCTGCTGCTTTGCCTTTTAATTGTTATATCTCCACACCATTAATATGAGCAAAAAGGGAGGCTTCTGCTGCGCCCGACACATCAAAGGCTACCTCCCCCAGTCTTACAAGTTGGCCGTCTCTTTGGAAGAGAGGCTCTGGAGATGTGTGCCGATTCCCGGCTGGAATGAGTTTGATGGTCTAATTGTAGCCCCCAGTGGACAGCGCAGCACATCACAGAGAGCCTGGGCCTGTGCTCATCACACCATCACACACGGCGTACACTCCGCACCACTGGAGCACACAATCGGGCAGGCTGTGGAGTGGTGGTCTGATACATGCTCTTAAACAGGGATATCCCAGTCTAGCCTGCATGAATGATAGCGGAACCGTATTGGTATCGGATATACTGAGCCTCATTCCATACTTTGCATGTTAGATCAATCTATAATACATTCAATATTGAAGTGGATTAAATATAATTGTATATTTTGTTTTATATCTTTTTTTATAAAATGAGATTGTGTCACATCATTCCCATAGAAGTTAACACATTTTCTTCTAAAGGAATAATTCTGTGAAAAAACAATTTACAGAATTTTCCACTTACCCTAGATAAAGTCATTCAGCCATAACATGTTTGGCGCCCAGACTTATGCCCTTAGTTGAGAACTACAATTAAAAAGCTAAGTGCACAAACACAACTTAGTAAAAATACACCAAAACATCTCTCAGCCCACTGAAATCATTTCTATCTTCTTATCAAGGCGGCACAGGCTTTTCAGTGTGGTTTAGGACATGGTATGACTTACTGTGACAAAACCAAACAAAACTGCCACAGGACTTCAGGACTGGTATCAACAATGCAGGCCTAAGGTGAACTGATCTTAGGTCAGATTACTCTTCCTGTTAATGACAGTCATGCTGTTATCCAGACAACTGATTCTAGACCAGCACTCCTACTCCTGAGGCAGTCTGCAAGATGTTTTAGGGATACATTTACAAAAGAGATTTGGGTGACTATTCAGGAGTGTACGTTGAAAATGGTGTACCTTAGATTTTACACCGAACCTAAATAAGCTTATTGGCAGCCTAATGCGTCATATAAAAACTGAATGCACTCGAAGAGTTCATGGTACAGCTGTTTATTCTATGAAAATACGAATAAACTCATTATTCACGGACGATTTTTTATAAATGACTTGGATCGAAATCAAAAATCAGGATCGGGACATCCCTACTGCTAAGCATTCATGCTCTTCCCCTTTTATTCTGTCCGTTTGCCATCAGCCCTTTTCTTTCTCTCCTCCCACGTATGTACGCTCACTTCAATCATGTTATCTGCCTTTTTTCCCCTCTCTCTGCGCAGCCCAGCGCTTTGGCGTTTCTTTGCATGACCATAAGCGCTTACTCATGTCTGGAGCCTCGCGCGGCCGTACAGTAGGTGAATGTATTCCCTTTGTGCTGGGGCTCCGGCGCACCATGGGAATGGACAGCTCTGCATTTGCCGATGATTACCCCTCAGCATGTGTTAATGTCGTGGCGCATTAAAGCCGCCACTGACCACGCGGCGGCGGCGTTCTAAACCAGATTGCGGCCAGAACAAAGGAATCTGCACAAACGCTGTCTGTCTAGCAGCGCCGCTTCCATGACTACTACCACCACCGCTACTGTAGTGGTGATCAAAAAAGACCTTCTCGGCTTTGAACTCCGGCTCGTTTTTTTCGGCTATGCATCAAAAAGAAATCAATAGGCGAAACTTTGGAGCGCATGTATCAGTTTTTCTCTTTCTTTCTTCCCCTCCGCCTTCGCCGTTTGTACATTCCGCCACTGGAGTAAAAGTCAGTTAAAAGAGGACTGGCGGTAAAGATGACACTGTTGCGGAAGCGGACCGCGCAGGGAAAGGCCTCGGCTGGGAGAAATCAATGGGGGGAGGGTGCGCCTCGCCCTTGCGGAGGAGGGGGGGTGCATACTGTTTTTAGACCGAAATGATAGATGGGTTCAGTGTACCTAGAGACAACGCAATGCATTTGAGGATGCCGAGAAGAAAGGAAGTTCTTTGGTCAGGCGTAGTTGCGCTGTTAGGATTTGTTTTATCCAACTGTGCGGAAGGGTGTGTAGCTGTCTCTCCCAGCTCTTTGAGTCAGGGAGCAAAAAGCACTTCTCCTGGCATGTTGAGGCTCCTGGTTGGCTCTGGCTTTCCTGAGACGTGTAGAGGTTTGGGTCAGAGAGCCTCTTCAGTGACGGCTGTCAGAGAAAAAGCAGACAAAGTTACACACCCCACTTTTCTGATGCATCTCTGCCCTAAGCAATGCAGGCCTTTGATGGGCAGTTGAATATTACTCCCCTGCTGAGATGTAGGCCAAGATTTCTGGGTGTATTTGGCTGTTTTCACATGTTTTGGCTCTAAAGGCCAGTTAATTAAAGTTGTTATATCTGTCCATTGCTCCATCATTATCTGTCGAGTGCAGGGCTTTTAATATCCCTGAAATGTACCTGTATTCCATGATGGAGCCATGATGTGAAGGTCAGTGTGTGTGTGTGTGTGTGTGTGTGTGTGTGTGTGTGTGTGGCTGGATGTGTGTGTGTGTGTGTGTGTGTGGGTCTGTGGTGTGTGCATGTTAGAGAGAGAGAGGAATTAAGAGAGAGAGAGTGAGAGAGAGAGAGATGCATGCTCTGAAATGAGAGGATGTCTGCTGTGAGCATTCTCACTTTTCAGTGTTATTGTTGTGCTTCCTGTTTTGAAAGCCATTAAGAAGTGGGGTTCCTTACAGAAAAGGAGGAGAGGAAAAGATGCCTGCCTTTTTGAAACGTGTCCAAGCGCAGCGTTGAGGAGAGGGGGATGATAGCGATCAGTAAACAGCCCAATAACAGGAACACAAAGAGGAAAGCGCTTCCCTCGCCGTGTGAACGGCTGATTGATTCGGGGCTGATTTTGTGATGCCTTGATGAATGCGGTAGGATGTGCTTGTGTTTTGTTCCGTCACAGCTGTAGCTCACTTTTCATGATCCCAAGTATCCCCCGTGTGGGGGGTCACATGACCGAACCCCCAAAATGCTTTGTGACATCTGCCCCTGCCATTTTCATCAAAAGGCCGGGCCAGGCTTTTGATATTTTCTGCTCTCTTTCTTTCGCTTTCTTTCTTTCTCTTCTCCGAACGAATAATGATGAACCGCTGCTGAACTGTCACTCATAGCAGATCTTTGTTTCAAACACATTGACATCGGCTGTTCTGTATCGATGCAGCTCTGTTCACTCTGGCAGCCAGAGGGACATTTCTGTACTTCTGGACGGTCAGTTGGGTAAAGTTCACTGTGCTGTGACCTCGTGATCACTCGCTCTCTCACTGTTACTCTTTCTCTTCTCTTCTAAAACACCTTCTCTCTGTTACTCTTTCTCTTCTCAAATTCTCTTTCTTACTTTTACTCTTTCTCTTCTCTTCTAAAGCACTCTCTCTCTTACTGTTACTCTTCTCTTCTAAAACCGTCTCACTGTTACTCTTTCTCTTCTCTTCTAAAACTTTCTCACTGTTACTCTTTCTCTTCTCTTCTAAAACGCTCTCTTTGTCTGTCTCACTTTATTTCTGTCACTCACTTTTACTCTTTTCTTCTCAAAAACTCTCTGGAACTCTTTCTTTCTGTTATTCTGTCTTTGTCTTCTCTTCTAAGACAGTCTCTCTTTCTCTATTACTCTCTCTCTTCTTCTAAAACACTCTCTTTGTTACTCTCTCTGTCTTCTCTTCTACAACCGTTTCTCTCTTTTTCTGTTACTATCTCTTCTCTTCTATAACAATCTTTCTTTTTCTCTGTTACTCTAGCTCCTTCTGTTCTCTTCTGAAGCATTCTTTCTCTCTTCTCCGTTACTCCTCTTCTCTTCTAAAACACTTTTTCCTTTCCAACTTGTTTTACGTCTTCCCCCTTTCTGTTACCCTCTTTCTCTTTTCTTCTCAGTCTTTCTCTCTCGTACTCTTTACTTCCCACACTTATTCTTTCTTTCATTCTTTCTTTCTCTTTGTTACTCTCCTTCTACAACTCTCTCTTTCTTTCTCTCTCTCTGAAAAACTTGTCACATGTATTCGCAAATAATTTAAATTAGGTTAATGTTAAATTATTGATATAAAATGATTACATTAATTAGAATATTAACAGAATGTAATGTAGTTTTATGTATGTGGTGCATTTTTTCCTGTGCCATTTGAATGACTCCTCTCTCCGCACACAATGCTTACTGGCCCTGCAGCCTGGCCAGCTTGTAGCTCTTAATAAAAACCACAGCCTGTAATTGGACATAATTGCACCCTTCGGGCGTCATCAACTCAAGTGTTACTAAACAAACTGCAGGGTCTGGAGCCTAGCAAGCTGCGTCTGCCACTTCGTTCGGCCATCTTACTCTGTGTGTGGGGGTGTGTGTGTGTGTGTGTGTGTGTGTGTGTGTGTGTGTGTGTGTGTGTGTGTGTGTGCCTACTCTTCCCCTGTGTGTAGGCGCTCAGATCAGGTCAGAGAGCTGTATGGGTTGGGGCTTGCAGTGTGCGAGAGCTGCAGGAACACATTCCTCTCTTCACCAGAATGACAAGAGAGCACAGGTCCCAATGCTTTCTACATATGCACTACTGCACTTACCCAGCCGCCCTACTGGGGCTGTATGTACGAGGAAGACACCCAGCAGTAACGCGGGAGCAGGCCTGTTCTGTGCATCTGTACAGTGCAGTATTGTGCAGAAGTCTTATTTAAATTTAAATAAAATTTTAAAAGCGTTAGATGAGCATTGAGTGTTTTTCTACCCACAGTTACATAAAACTAAAAAGAATAAATACTGCCGTTGTACACTAGTGATCATGTGTACAGTATATCTGTGTAATCCTTGTGGAAGCCCAGTATTACTTATAGTTCAGAAACCTAGTTTGACTTCATCACCTAGTTCATACTTCATCAAATTAATCAGATGTTGCTGATATATATACATATATACATACTTACTGCTGTTGAAAAATCTATCTTAACTGTATTTTAGGTTGTCATTCTTTACATATTTGAAAGTGCCAGGTGCAGTTTACATTATATCAACATTTCAGGTTGAATAGGAAGGGTAGAAAGGGTCCAAAATTAATATTATGTACATACATCTTTACACTGACAGGCATTAAAGTTAACTATAAACTTACTATTCCAGTGAAATATGGTTTTGTTGCAACAGTAATGATAAATAAAATGTGAAAGTAGATGAATTTGACATGTGTTTTGTTAAAATTACTTTCAGCGAGGCTATAGTTGCCCATTATTTTGATTTAGGAAACCTAGCTTTCATACAGTGTGCATGTGTGTATGTGTGGTTAATATTTGCATGCGTGTTGTGTTACTGAGTGGTGCCAGCTGCTGGCCCCCTGGCGCGTGCGCTGGTGAGTGTGTTTTGTGTGTGCAGACGCTCTCTGTGAGTGAGAAGATGCTGGGTGTTCTTGCGGGGGGCTCTCGAGGGTCACCGCACACAATCGATTGAGAGATCCAGACAAAATTCAATCATTGAAATGGCAAGGCCAGCCGCGATTCTGAAGCGCCACTGACCCCAAAACCTGGAGCCGGAGGAGAGGAGAGGAGAGGGGAGACAAGGGAGAGGGGAGGAGAAAAGGCAAGAGAGGAGCAGAGCATAATCATGGTGCGAGCGCCTCTCCACGACGACTGTGCTCATTTAGCTGTGCGGCCACCCGCGCTGCTCCGAGCCTTCAGCGGCGGGCCTCCATCGAAGCTTTAGCGGCTTTATGCACACACAAAGGCCCCATCTGCCTCGACCAAGTGCACACTCACCTCTGAGTTTGAGATAATTAGGATTTCTGGACGCCGGTCCAGCGGCTGCTGGCTGCCCTTCTGTAGCCGTGGTGGGGCGGAGCGAGGGCCCGCTAGCGGTTAGCGCCGGCCGCTGGGTTTTGGAGGAGTCTGGGCTTAAAGCGGATTTCTCCAGGCCCTGAGTGAGGTGTGTAATCTCCGACGCTGTCGGCAAACACAGACCATGAAGTCTGCAAGGCCCTCATTTACAGAGGCCTAGTGCAGCCTCCCTGCGGAGGAAAAAACAGAACACATAATTAAGATATATGGCCCGGCTGGGTCTTTATATAGACCTAGACTTAAAATATAGAGAAGCAGACGAGTCTCCGTTAATCAGCGGCCTGTGGTTAGTTTTGGACAGAGGTTTATACGGGAGTGCACTGAGTGTGTATGTGTGTGTGTGTGTGTGTGTATATATATATATATATATATATATGTGTGTGTGTGTGTGTGTGTGTGTGTGTGTGTG